>LQNS02007216.1:5943880-5954871 GCA_001587735.2 Parhyale hawaiensis | reverse complement strand
CATACGCAGGAGCCCAATCTTAGTGGAAGCACGTGATACCAACCTCCTAATATGCGGCTCAAAAGTAAGCTTCTCATCAAAGACAACACCAAGAATCTCCAAGGAGCTAGACTCCTGAAGTAAAGTGTAATCAATCTCCAGTTGGGGATACTGCGGTACAAGTGTCCCAGACCGACTGCTAATCATCGACTTGGTCTTATTGGCATTCAGCTTCATACTCCAGGCCGAACACCATGCGCTCAGTGCTGGCCTTGCAGTTGCGCCTCGCTATGCATGAGGTCCCACGTTCGTATCCCGCGGACCACCTACTGTATATATATATATATATTTTTGTGTCCACCCAATAAGTGGTCGAAGGAGTTGAGCAATCTTTATGTTTTTTTTTTGTAGAAAGTTTGGTAGGTTGACATAGATGTGACCCAGGCCAAAAAACTAGTACTAGCTGGCCAAAAAATGACGGCGTTGAATTTTCCTCCACAGGGTCGAATTTGCTATCACCGCGGCAAATCGAGTCGAGCCACGAGGGCTCCCATTTTTTTCTTTTGTTATGATTAGGAAATGACGGCGCGGGACCGTTATCAGCCCCCCCCCCCCCAACTGTCCGGCCACCGACACCTCTTGGTTTGTATGAGCTGGCTTTGGGTTTGGGGCTCTGAGTAGCCCCTGAGTTGGAGGAAATGCCACTCTAAAGGCGGATGAAACCTTTTGGTCCAATGACATCCATGAGAAGAGATGAACAGGCTGGTGCCATAGCTGGGTACTCAGTCTTCCGCAGTCTGCTCCTCTCTCTCTTCCATCAGGTAGTATCACCTGATGCTCTTTTCCTTTCCTTTCACTTCTTCTTCTTTTCGGCCAGAGCCTGTACTGGTAATGGCAGGGTCTGGGGCGCGTAGATGGCTGGCCGCTTTCGTAGTTATCGTTACTGTCGATTTGTTTTTGCTTTATTATGCTTTACACTACCTTCTTAGTTCATTGGTAACTTTGTTTCTTCTTTGTATGTTTCTGTATTTATCTATACATTACTGTATATTTATGTTTTTTTATTTTTTTCTCTTTCTCTTACTTTCTGGGGATGTGGAAAGCAAGACGGGACCTGGTCGGGCTCGGGGGTGTCGTCTCCTCTATTGTAATATTAGAGGACTGCATGCTAACCTTGCCGCGCTCGACTTTGTGTCCCGTGGTGTGAATGCCGTATGCTGCTCCGAGACATTGGTGACTGGCAGGAGGCACGACGATGAGCTTGCCTTGGCCGGTTTTCAGTCCCCTTTTCGAAGGCTGTGTGGATCGGGGCCTGGATTCCGTGGAATGGTACATGTCACAACTCCTTTCCTGTTGATAGCGGGATTAATCCTGAGAATATCCACTTCTGTACTAATGCTATCTCTCAATTCTTCCAGGTTTTGTGGTGGCGTGGTATAAACTCCGTTTTTTAGAGGACCCGACAAGAAGTAATCGCAGGGGTGAGGTCACGTAACCTGGGGGACCATTCAATGGGATGATCCACTGCTAGCACAGCTCATTGAAAAGTTCTTCCAAAAAATTTCAGATATTGATTTGACCAGTGGTTCCCATAGGGAGTGCATATGAACCTACGGACCCCTGTGGTTCATGCACGGACCCCCGACTGGTTCATGACGTTTGAAGCTTCTGTGGCAGTATTACATTGTTTTTATCCCATCGATGAATAATATTGCAGAATATTTTAAGGTCATAAGAGGGAAATATAAGTTTAATATCTTACAATAATCTTTTACATCAACTTATCGAAATTGAAAAATTTTAACTATGGTTTAGTTACCATTAATACTTTTGCTCCATCATAAAAAGTTGGATTTTTTTTAAAACAGCGAAAACACCATATGCTAACCATCATTCAACACAAATAGTCATGCAGGGTGAGTCAAGATAAGTTCAACAGAGTTAAAGAAGAAAATTAGCTGTATGTGAATAACGGGCTGAGGTGAGATGTCACGTGACTGTGACAGGAGTAATTGTATGTTTGTGTTGTTATGCCTCTGCCCTTCTGTATTAATTGAAAAGCAATAACCTGCTATCATCGACATCTACAATACTCATCTCATCCAGCGCGTAATATATGTACTAAAGGCCCGTTTACACAGGCGAGCAATGTCTGGCGAGCAGCGGGCAGAATCTCGGAAAACATGCCCGTAGAACATTGAGGTGCTATTACACGAGACGTTGAATTCTCGAGGGCACGTCGGTCGGGTAGCTCTAAGTTACATACTTTTCATCTGTATATGATTGAACTGGGAGCAAAATCTGAAAGTTGTGGAATGCCTTAGCTATTTCAACAAATTTGAAACTTTTTTGCAACAATTTGAAAGGCTTAAAAACAAATTAATTGGATATTTGCCTCATAATGCCCGCTGTTCTGGAGGCAAAGTTTGCGCAGTGAGCAAACCTCTGACAGCAGCGAATGTCTGCCGGGCAGCGGGCAAAACGGGCTGCCCGCCGGGCAATTCCTCTTGTTTGCCGGGCAATGTTCGCCCGTGTAATAGGGGCTTAAGTTGATGCCATTTTAATGGCGGAGGTCCGCGTATTTCAGGGCGATTTCACAGTGGGTCCGTAGAAAACTGAACTTTGCCAACCTCTGGATTAGACGGTGAGCTGGAGCCCCGTCTTATGCCCACCAAACGTAGCGAAACAGTCCATTTCCCTGGTGCTGGAAATGCATCTCCAGGTGGGGAACAACCAAGGGCTGGATCATCTGCAGATATATGCCTGGCCAGTCACGTTCGCCTCGAAGAAAAAAGGTCCAATAAGTATTCCGATGCCACGGATTCCAATCCCAGCTGTCACTTTTTTGCTGCTCATTTTTTGATCGAAGTTAAATTCCGGTAGTTGCCCTCTTTGAGCATACTCCAAGACGTTGCGGGTGTTCACTTTCCCATTCATGGCAAAGCCATGTAGAATCGAGGGTCACTGCGACATCGCCCCAGATGCCACTCCATGAAGTGTTGACGTCTTTGAAAATCCGGAGGCAGAAGTTCGTGTCGAACGCAGATGTGATAAGGATGGAAATGCAAATCTAGACGAGTAATTCTGTTGAAAGGGGCTGGAAACAACCCAACGCCAATCCGTTTTGGACTTGTTTCTCTTGGATGTTCGGCCAGGTGTTGCCTCACTGCTTCAATGTTTGCTGCAGATCTCGCTGTCTTCTGCCGTCCTCAGTGACCTCTGTTCATCCTTAGATTGGTTCCACGGTGTTCATACTTTTTGACATTAGCCCAGATGGTCTTCTTTAAAGGTGCCGCTGGATTCTGAATATTTCTTGAAAAGCATTCTGTGAGGCTTTGAAACTCCTTGTTTTGTGGAATATCATCACCACAAAAACTTACTGTTCAGTCGTAAGCTCAACCATCCAAGGAGCTTCAATAGAAAGGAGGGAGCCCTGCGACCCATTCATAGTCAACCAGATCTCTTATGGCTGTGAGACGCGTTCATGTATCTCATTGGTGAAAGTGATGGAGGAGCAGTAAGTTTCATAGGGGAGCAGCAGACTTACCGAGTTACTGATATGCGATTGGTACATACGCGACTGGCTGCAGCCATAAGAGACTCTTGAGCTTCATGGACGAGGTTATTGGCTCCCTCCTCTCTATAGAAGCTCCTTGCTACCATCTTCGCGGGAGGTTGAAGCTTCTCTTACATGTAACTTTATTAAACTGGATTCGTATCGTAGATACGTTTAATTTCTCTGAAATGAAAGACAATGAAAGTGTCACGGGACGAGGCTCAATACGTGAACCAATGCAGTTCTGATTTTCGATGGTATGACCTTTTATTCACTTAATTAAGCGATAAGATAAAACAGGCGTGCAAGGTATCATGAAAACTCTTGTCCCAAAATTTACTGACATGGTACTCAAAAATTTATACTAAAGTATGTTTAGCTGCAGTATCCCCTTGAACTTGGGTTACATTTTCTCGTTTTTTTAGGCACAAGGTACTGTCTGTTAAAATGCATCTAGAAAAAGCTTATTATATATATATAAGATAAAACAGGCGTGCAAGGTATATATATATATATATATATATATATATATGCTCGATTAATTTTATAAAAGCAGTGTAGTATAAAAAGTCGTGTTTTAAAATATTCTACTAGCTGGTAGACTATGGATAATTAGCAATTCGACATTCTTTGGCTTAAGTACAGAAAGGAAAGCTGTTGCTATTAAATGATTCAGAAATAAACTCATATGCTCAAATGTTAAATTACACGCTACAATACTAAGGAGTTGCCCCTTCCTGAATTTCTACAAAAACAAAAAGTATTTCACGATATTACAGTTGCAAGTTAACGATTTAGTATTCTTACTCGCTGTTTACCTGTGCAATGTGGCTGAGTTGGACTGCTGGTGGTCCACTGGACAGAGTGAGTCTCCTCTGCGCAAAATATGTGAACGATTGCCTGCAAGGCGCCTCCGTCGACGGCTGCACAAATTCTTAAGGTTGCTTCGGCAACTTTGCTGCAAGTTTAAAATTGTTTAGAGATGCTTTCTCATTGTCGATCCTTGTGAGTCGTCAAGTAGAGCACTTGCACGAATAAGTCCCGACTTTAGTAACACAATCGTATGGCAGACGTAGTTGCCAAGAATGAACTAATAAGTAATTGGATAAATAATATAGTACGATACCGACATTAACAAAACTTTTACAAGAACCCGATAGTTCGCGAGTTGTATAATGTAGCCTATACAATTTTAGAAGACCAATATAGGAATGGACCAAAGCAAGGCAGTGCATACTCAGCCTGGCAACTTTCAAATGTTATACCGTTGGCTGCCATGAAATAAAATAACATTGGCAGCCATTATGTGATGTAACGAAGGCAGCCATGAAGTGATTTAATGTAGGCAACCACGAAGTGATGTCGTGTAGGCAGCCATGGAAGTCACGTAGCATACGTAACCATGAAGGGATGCATCTAGGCAGCTGTAAAGTGATGTAATGTATGCAGCCATGCAGAGATGCAATGCCAATGCTATACCACTTCAGAGTTACCTATGCTTATATCACTTTATAGCTACCAGCTGCCCCAACTCACCCTTCAGCTCAGCTCTCGCTTAGCGCGCATACCAAATAATTTTCACTAACTCGATTAGCTGCTATTTTGGCATTGGATGTTAGATCTTAGTATACCACCAAATTCAGAAGTGTTTCTTCTAAACATGAGACTATTAATTAACTGCCTATTGCGAATCCATTCTGCTTTCGTGCAAACCAAAAAGATGCCATAAGCAGTTGACTTGCGATATTACTGTTCAACAGCGCTGGGACTACCCAATGAAATTCGGTATTTCGGTAGTACCAGCGGTAGATTCATCTGTCGAATTACCGAATCTTCTACCGTTACTGAATCGATCTACCGAATGACTTTCTTCGGTAAATTTTAATTTCACGCCCCGATAAAAGAATGTTCTTAGTCCTCTATGACCCACCGTCCTTCCTTGACGATGGGCTGCTGATCAATATCCAAGGGCCCCCCTAGTCGTGCTAAAAAATCGGGCACGCTGGCGAGGAAATTAAAACGCGTAAGATTATGTTCGGCTAAATAATCTGTAAGCAGTGGAAAATAGAGCTTAAAAAGCATGCATAAATATAGGAGAACAATGCAAGAAGTACAGTTGTATGCAAGATTCACAGGTGAGAGAGAATAGAGTCCGCGAGACAAGGTACGTGTGTTAAGGTACACAGGGTTCGTCATGCAGACTTTAGATTAGACGGGGTAGGTTAAATTATAGGAACACCAGAGCTATGAAGTATTTAGATACTTTGTATCTGGATATTGTATCTACTCTTTCTGTATCTAGATAGTTTCAAAATGTAGTATCTAAATGTAGTAACTAGATACATTTTACCTGTATCTAGATATACAAGTATCTAGATACAAGTATCTACTTTTTTAGATACTTTTCAATTATAGTTAGGTTTAATGAACATTTGAAAGCTGCCAACTCGGCGCTAATTGATTTATCGTGACGTATGATAGAATTATACAAAAACTAATCCAATTCGAATATATTAATTATTAATGCGAGCTCAAGGTGGTACAATACATTCAATTGGCGACTGTGTTGAATTATGTACTAGTTAACCCGTTATTAGTTCAATTGTCTGAAGTCTGAACACGACTTGGACTTCATCAGAAATTATGCTATTGTCATTTTTGCAACATTTTGACTCCCACTTACAAAGCTTGAAGCATTAGAGAGCTGTTAGAAATGTATTCATGAACTGCAACACTACATTACCTTCGTCAGCACTTGTAATACGGCTTTTTCGCTCCTGGGCTTAACGCTGGCACCGAGATGAACCTCTCTTTCAGATGCACTGCTTAAAAGACTCATTCTTCTAAAATCTAATAACTGCTGTGAGTGAGGTCCCTCTTCAGCCACAAATGTAAGCCGTGAGTATGGAACAATTTTTTATATTTTCTGTTCAATAATTTTTTCTTTATTGTGAGTTGAATTAAATGTTTCAACAGAAACATACTTGTGTCGTTTATTAGTTTTTGGAGCACTTCATCGTACTTGTAAGTTGCACTTTATTATTAATATTAAACTGCATGAGATTTGCGCCGTGAAAACGGAGGAAACTCCAAAAAGTTATCAACCCCCACGCAGCCATCCCAGCATGAGAAGTAAGAGAGAGATAGAGAATTAGGGATTACAAAATTACTCTGTCTAGAAATTGTTTACAGCTGCCAATGCCCGCACCAACGTAGGCAGAGCCATTAAAATTATTCCAACCATCTATTCATGATGATACTAACGGACGAGAACACTGGCTTGTACGACATCGTACCGGTTCTGGGACAATGTCATGAAGGGCAGTAGTACACCGAGTATGCAGCGCTAGAGAAAATGGTTCCGGACGAAAAACCCCCGGCGAATGAGTATGACAATTATATTCATTATAGGAAAAGCAAAGCCCACCAGCTCTGCGACGACGAACCACATCACAAGGCACAACACCATCCATCATAAACGCACATCGACGAACCACTCTGCCAAGCAAACTCATATGACAATCGGCAGCAGAACCCCAGACTAAGGAGCAGCATTCTAAAAGGAGGAAGACATAGCAACCGAAGCAACGACGTATCAACTCTACCGAGCCAAATACCCTCCAACTACGTCGCATAAGACCGATTTTCTGCGATGCTCGTGAGGCAACTGAACGGATGTAGACCTCAAACGTCAACTTAGGATCATAATTCACACCCAAAATTTCCTGGTCAGTAACTACAGGAAGTGACACATCATCCAGTATGAGGGCGGAGAAAGCTGATCTCACTGGTACATAACCTAGACATGAGCATAGTTTCAATTAAATTTTAATCTCATCCCCACCTAGAACACCAGGAATCGGTCACCTCCAAATCACGCTGAATGGACTCCGAAATCATCAGTCTACAACTAGGATTCTCATAAACAGCCAGCAAAATAAGATCATCAGCTTAACCAGCAAGTAAATTATGAACAAGAGCAAAGAAGTCCCCTGTATACACGATGAAGCATAAGGACCAGGAACATCACCCTACAGGACACCGGATACCACATTCAAAAACTCACTACTTTTCCTATGAACAACTAAACATTGGCGTCTACCAGACAAAAACTGACTTACAACCGCGAAAACTGAACCACCAACACCCATCAATCTGAGCTTATGAAGCAACCCCAAGTGATTCACGCCATCAAAAGCAGTACTAAAATCAAGCTGGACAAGCCGTGCCTCATGACCCCTATCAAGTGCCTACTGCAACACATGAAAAATGTGAAGCAGAACATCAGAAATTCCCAAGCCCTTACATAAACCACACTGCGTCGGAGGAAGAACACCCTGTTTTTCAAGAAGGTGACCAACCTCGACGCTACCAACCTTTCGTAAACAGTAAACAAAATAGAAGTGAATGAGATGGGTCTATATTCAGATGTCCGTGATGAGGCACAGCCTTTTGGATCAGGCGTTACATGTGCGATACGTCAGCATTCCGAGAAAGAGCCTAGCCGTAACATTCGACAGAACCCAGAAGCAAGCGGGGCTACAGCACACTAGCCACCTTCCGAAGAAAAAGTGGAAATACCCGATGAATCAATGCCACAATAGAGGTCCATGTGAAGAAGAAGGCTGTGCACTTTAGAAGATCTAAAAAAGTGAAAGCGCAGAACCTTGCCTCAGGGTCACACGCTAAAGGAATGCGCACCTGATCTCTGCTCTGCTTCGCATGGAAGTAGCACAACAAAAGTCCACCTTGGCAGCAGAGTCCTGACAAGATCACCACCAGCACCAATTAAAGGGGAGACAGAAGAGCTCGCACTAAACACAACGCTAACCAATGTGGACCGCCACTGATGTGCGCTAACAGACGAAGCTAACAACTCCCTGGACCTCAGATTATGATCCCTCTCGGCTTCCTCATAACTATCCTTGGGCCGACGCTGCAGTTCTCTGATACACTGAAAAACAACTTCAGACCAGCTAGTGCGCCGATGGGAATATGCCTCCTGGCTCAACTGATGCGTCTTCCGACAGGCATCATCGAACCATGGTTCATCGCCTGTTCTGACCGTAATGAAACAGAAGGAACAAAGGAACTCTCTATGTCAGAGAAAAGTCGATCCAAAGTAGAACCAGGATGAGGAGGCTTTCTTGCAACACCCCAAAGTAGCGGTAGGATGGCGTCAGAAAGGGCGTCTCAATTCACTCTGGGCTCCAAAAATACCTCGCGCCTAACAGTGACTCTGAGGACCTGCTCACGAACTCTCAGCGTTGCAGAAACGGCACTATGGTTCGAAGAAACAGTGGGAACGATACTGACACTCCAACCAAATCAGGAACACCACCCATCAAATGGGTGGGTCGTTCAACCAACCACTCACAACCAGAGGCAGCCGTAAGATCGAATGCTGGGTAGCCATGGCAGTCTGTCCTTCTATAGCCAAACCACAAACCATTCCATATGGTGACAATTAAGTTACCTATAAAACAAATACAGCACGCCTATCCGATGACTGAATCCGTTGCATTCAAAAGACAATAAAAAATCCTATTATCAGCTGACGGACTACCATACACTGAAAACAAAAGTTCCTAAGTGAGACATAGAATCGGAGCACCATCAGCTAACAGCATGTACATTCGTATTCACACAAAAATTTGGCCATTTACTTTTCGTCATAAGCCTAACATTTCATGCAAATTTTGTGGAAATGCGTTCATAACTTTTTGAGTTATGGCCCCCAGAAAAAAATAGGTAGACAAACATACAGACGGATTTCTAACATGCTTAACATTCCCTGTCAATTTCGCAAAGATCCGTTCATAAATTTTTGCGCTATTTTGGCGACAAACATAGAAACAGAGAGACAAACGCGTCATAAAAATAACCTTATAGTCACGACGCGAGAGAAATCATAGGAACAGATATTGCTCAAACTTTCAGAACTTGACGACAACCGTTTTGTGTATTAATGCAGCTCAAGTAACTGGCAAGTCATGAGCGGGAGATTGCATAAATCAAGTCGAAAAATACAGTGATATGCTTAAACATATTTTGTGAAGAGCACTGTTAACTGAATATTAAATGTAAACGAGGCATTACTTCAAAGAAAAAGTTAAATCTGGGAGTCATATCGGCCCAGATCTTGCCTCCGGTGCTGTAAAAGCTTCCATCAGCCTCCACTGCGTTTTCTATTAATAATTGTTTGTTGTTCATTTAGTATAAGTTCTCTTCATTTATGTATGTGCTCAAAGGATAAGAATCGCAGTTTACGAACGAAGATTTTTCTGGCGAAAATAATTAAAATACTCGTGGGCTACTCAGCTGTACTGTTCGTCGATGTGACATCATAGATGACGTCATTTTTGGTGTTAGCTTCAAATGAGTCCTCCCGTTGCGCTTCCTGGCCACAACAGCTACGGAAGCGGTCAGCTAACAACGCGCCCCAGACCCTGCCATCACCAGTACAGGCTTTGACCGAGAAGAAGAGAAAGGAAATGAAAAACATGCCGCCTGATGGTCGAGAGAGGGAGAGAGGAGCAGACTGTGGAATACCGAGTACCCGGCTATGACACCAATCTGTTGATTTCCTTCAAGGGATGCCGTTGGACCAAAAAGTCTGATCCGCCTTTAGCGTGGTATTTCCTTCCACTCAGGGGCTACCCAGGGCCCCAACCCAGAGCTGGCTCATATGAACAAAGAGACGTCCGATGGCCAGACATTGGAGGCGGCTAGATAGCGTGCAGACCACACATGACATGGAATTAACATTCACCGAAGCATGTGGAATTAAAATTAATTTGTGTTTAAGTAATCCTGTAACATAGGCCAAAAGTATATCTATAGACCATAAATTGCATTAACATTCCCCATTACATGTTGAGATATCTTATGAAAAGACAAACGTGATCAATTAGACAATTACGTAGCCCCTTTTGCTGCGGTAAATGTGCATAGTTAATCAATATAACACTGTATTTTGAAGAACTCAAATCATATCCACCTAAATTACACCCCTCTAAACGATATGGAGTCTTAATACTAATGAATGCGGTTGTAAATAGAAAAGTATCTAGTATTGTATCTAAAGATACATTCAAGAATCTAGTATCTGTATCTAGATACATTCGAAAAACTGTATCTAATATCTGTATCTAGATACATTTTAAGGGTGTATCTACTATCTAGATACATCTTAAAGGTGTATCTAGTATCTAGATAAATTTTTGAGTATCTATGCCCAGCTCTGAGGAACACTACCTTATGTCAAACGAAAGTAGGCAGAAACATTAATTTAACCGTGGAATTTACACGGGTCCCGCTAGTTCCCTATAAATTTTGTATAGTATAGTATAGTATAGTATAGTATAGTATAGTATAGTATAGTATAGTATAGTATAGTATAGTATAGTATAGTATAGTATAGTATAGTATAGTATAGTATAGTATAGTATAGTAT
>LQNS02007216.1:5905653-5918571 GCA_001587735.2 Parhyale hawaiensis | reverse complement strand
GAATCTGTTTGATTCTTAAATATTAGGAAGGTGTCATCTACATAGCGACTGTAGTGGATCGGTTTGAAGTCATTAGGGCAATCGTTAAGCCAAAGAGTTTCATGATGGCATAAGAAAATATTTGCTAGCGACGGACTGAGCGGGCAACCCATGGAAACCCCATCTATTTGTTTGTGGTCTATTGTTAAATATGAAGAAGGAATCATTGATGGCGAGACTAAGGAAAGTTCGGAAGGTAGGTTTGTCCATGTTGTGGAATAGGTCCGTTACGTCAAACACTTTGTTGCAAATGATATCAATATTTTCGTCTACGGGGATGTTGGTGAACAGAGAGGTGACTTCGAAGTTGGATAAGTGGGCATTGGGAGGCAATTGGAGGTCTTTGATACGGTCACGAAATTCATATGAGTTGCGCAAACTAAACTAATTAGTGGTTAAAAGTTCAAGTAATGGAGCGAGGAATTTATCTGTAGAGTAGGACGGGGTTTAGTAAGCAGCTAGGATTGGTCGTAAGAGGACATCGGCATTGTGTACTTTTGGAAGTCCGTACATGATGCCCGGAGAAGCACCTCAGTTGTGAAGTGAACGGTAAATCGAATCAGTGATGATGCCTTGGTCTAACAATTTTTTTTAGAAATCTATGAATTTTATCGATGAATTTAAGTGAAGTTAAGCGCATCATCACTGATTCGACAAACCCTCCACACCGCTCATGTCAGGTGTTATCTACCGTTTCAAATGCAGAGGATGCAACTCTTCGTACATCGGTAGCACTGGACAACATTTCAAAGCTCGCATTGACCAACATTAAGGTGTATCAAGCCGAACCGGTGTACCACTTGCTTAACCTTCCCATTCAGCTCCCCGTCTGCATGCTGAGCAAAATGTCCATCCCATAAGCAAAAATGACTTCTCAATCATTGCCTCCTCTAATCCAATCGAACTCACAACATTAGCATCTCTTTATATCCATAGAAAAAGACCTAACCTCAACATTATGACCTCAGCTGTACCTCTTCACACTATCCCCGACTGACTAACTACACATCTGCTGATTGTACGGGAGCTGGCGCCCGGCCCCGGCTCACGGCTTGGTTCGTCCGCTCTTTGTGCTGGACAGACTTTTTCCCCCATGACTGTACATGTTCTTTTTCTTCAGGCCCTATATGATTACTACAGCTGTACCACTTGTCACAACCATGGCTGACGCTTTTTCGTCCGACTGCACTCTCCCGTTTTTCCTCCGCTTCCCGTGCCGCTAGACGCTTATATGAGGACCCCATATCGCACCGTGGTCATTCGCCCTCTAGGTCCCACCCTGCTAGCACCACCACAATTTAGGTCTTCTTAAATAAAAAATGAATTTTTATTGTTAGGTATCCTTAGAAGATTTTATTAGGTTTTTGAAAATGGGATAAAATTCCCGAAACGTTAAATTTTAATATTAGTTCGTGTCGACTTTCACTTCAATTTTGTAATTTACGATAGGATAGTGATTTCAAATAAAGACCTATATATTCTGAATCAGTAATTTTTAAAAAAATCAAAATACATTAGTATAATTCTGAAGTTCAAGTGGGGGATAAGACGAATATTAACCCGCTCTTAATTGCGCTTTGCCCACTAGATGGAACAAATTGCGCTATGCATAGCTACGAGATATTAAGCCCAACTGTTTGAGCGACTCACATGGCAACTGCTAATACACTTGCCTGACATGTTCTTGAATATTAATTTAATATGTTGATGGATTTGGGATCTAATATTTACGTTAGAATTCTATTGAGAAGCGATATCCTTTGAAAAATTATTCAGAGTTTCTCTACGTCAACGTTCCCATTTGAAAGATTGAGAATAGAACGGAGTATTTCGTCACTTTGTTAGGTATAAGTGGGCTGAAATGCGTTCGAAAATATGTAAGCATGATGATAAGAAACAAATCGGAAGAAAACTTTGAATTAAAGAGAGGCTTTTGACTTAAGTAGGAATGCTGTCCTACTAAATTCATATTATCGAACTCTAAAGTGCAGTCCAATTCCAGTTTTGCTATCGTTATCCAAGATTTAATTCTAGTTTGCTCAGGCTTTAGCAAATGCCATTCTCTGGGTTTATTTGATTTAATCAACCCTTTTTTTCTATTTCAAAGTGAGCTTTCGGTATCAAGTGTTTCCATTCCCACTTTTCATTTCAAGTAAATGTTACTCCTCTACCACATAGGCAAGTTATTATATCATCTACTTCTACAAACCTAATTTCAGTTTTTCAACCTGAGCAACTGCTTACTTTTCTTGTTCTGTTTAGTTTGTCTCAACAAAGAATCCACTGAGACTGAGGTTACAACTCAGAGGACTATGAAACACCACGCGTAGTCCGGCACCAATTCTCATGCTGTTGGTAAGACTGCACTACTATCTCATTTATCGACAAAGAACATTCATTAATCATCTGCCGCGATGCACCTCATAATTTCAACTACACCTTGCTAACGATGACGCTGCAACTTCGTCAAAGTTCCTTTCGAGTGCCGAGCAGCGAAATAACAAAGACTCTTTGTATCGATGAGTCGCGCTCGTAAATAATTACGATATTCTTACCGACCGAATGAAAGCAGAGCGTCTCGCGCGCCCAAAAATGACATTGTGATGAGCGGTGAAGCTGTCAGCGCCAGGATCAGGAGAGTGGAATTTGGTAATGGAAAGCCTTTCTTGAAATCAAAACTTGCAGCAAATACGAAACGTGTTGTGATTGCAGTACGTTTGATTTTCCACTCACGTCCATCTAGCTCCTGTACTTTTAAGCTATCGCATCTGGTGCTGAAGAATATTTTCACAAACAGAAAGGTTTTGATGCCCCGGATTTCGACTGAAATAACATTTACTGAATCTAAAATTTGTCTTATTGATGATTTTATACAACTATAACATACCTAGGTCAACATATTGAACGGAATACTCGTATGAAGTGAAGCCAAACTGTTGCTGTACAATTATTAGATGGCTTTATTTTGGATAAGAACGCATCGGTTCGTTAGGTCCTCTAGAAAATTTGCTGGGAAATAGGTGGAGAAATAAGTACAAAATACAGCATGAAGCGAACTTTAGGGTTGAAATATGCTGTGTTCCATTTAAACACAAATGTGAAAGCTGAATGTGTCATTCTGGTTACACGATCCATCTCAAGCTTTCGAATATATCAACCAAAGTTCAAAAACTGGTGAAAAAATATCATAAGTGTTACAGTTGATAGCAAGTCGTAAAGAGAAGAAATTTTGGTAGACAGAAGCACTGATTCATGATCATTACATTATTTACAAGTTTTTGCTTTCTCTGTTTGACAGCAATACCTGGCAAACGGTCCTTCTTCTTAAAACAGTACAAAAATTTTCGGAGTCATAACAACCGGGTATAAGATTACAAATGCACCAACGACATAAATGGAAGATGGAGGAAAGCTCTAAGGAAGAAACACAAGATATTGTACTATTAATGAAGCCAAACATGCCGTCTCAAAATTGAATGACAGAAAAAGTTCACAGACAAAACACAGTTTACAGCAGCAAGAGCATAATATGCAGATTACACTGCAGTCTGCATTTTTAGTCAAGATCTCTTTGGGTATACACTCCTGGTCAATAATTTAGGATTACCAGCTGGTCGAAAATTTAAGAAATGTCATAAAAAAGTCTATATGAGGTAGACGAGGTTCCACAATGGTACCTTTTCCTCCAGAGATGCAATGAAACTTCAGGTTGCGAAAGAACACCAAGCAGCGACTAGTAATGTTGGCTTTTTGCAGAGAGCATCCCTTTAACAGAGGGACTTCATCTGTGTAGTGTGGATGATTCTCCTAAAAAAAATTTCTACACTCGGATAAATTATGTCCTCCCTCTTCTTCATCATCCAACCTGTTCTCCAGTTTTGAAGCCAGTAGAGATCATTGTGAATGAATGGTAAGAAATGTCTACAGAAATGGACTTCCTGATTCCAACTTCACCACTTGGAATACTTCCCCTAACCCTCCGGTATACTCTCATTTCAACCATATCTCAAGAAAAAATTCTGAGGTTATCAACAAGAAAGGAGGAGTAAGTCATCACTAAGTTCCCATTTGGTTAAGTACAACATGCTTTTAAGAGCTTATCTACTTTTTGACTGACTGGTTTTAAATTTTCAACAAGCAAGCTCCTCAATAACTTAACATGTAATTTTCTAATTAAAATGATGCGGCGTGAATTGTTTGTATTCTTTTATCTTTACGGAAGAATAAAGTGTACCGAAAAAAAGTCCTAAAGTTCATAGATGTACAACAGTGGTTTTCAATATTTCAACTAGTCCTTAACTTTTAACCAGGAGTGTATATCATTCAGTACCCCAGTGTGTCAAGTGTCTTTTGTTTAAATGCTTGCTAAACCGAAGTCTAATGCTCAGCATTGGTTGGTAGAAACGATGTACGAAATGTTTTCTGCGCTTCTAGTTGGGCGGAATGCACCCAAGTTTCCATCAGAAAATACAATAGGAAAAACAATAATATTATAATAAAACTCTCATTGGGAATGTAGTTACCACTGCAGCAATAAATGAGCATACAGGCATACTTTGACTGATTTTATTGATCATTATACTATCTGTTCGGTAGAAAAGCTAAATGAACAAAACATACTTAGGAAAAGATATCAACCCTATCAGCCTATGTCCACATGCAGAGATGAAGAACGTGTACACAGTGTATCGACAGTCGCTTCAGAACAGCCAACTGTACAAATTCTGGCAATCTAAACTCTTGGACTTGGAAATTCAAACTCAGCATAGCAGCAGCGTCAACCATACAAATTCGACTAACCAGTAATTATCTCAGAACAAAAATTCATTTTCATTTCTTGACCACATCAGTTTAGTTCACTTTGTCCAGTCAAACACCAAGAAATTGATATATAGAACTAAATTTGTCCACAACAGAAAGTTGAACGCATTAGGAGCATCTCCAAACCTAACCTCCTGTAATCCAGACAACGTAATTTTTAACGACTCAAAAGTAATAGGTACTTCAACTGCGCCTCAAATTTCTACTGTCATTCGGCCTGGAATTCTGCCTACCCATATTCAAACCGGACTATTACAAACACTGCATTGGTTTTGAAAGCCTAGCTAACAGATTGAAATCGCAACCCCTGCGTCCCAACTTTTCATTTGCAGAAATAGAAAACAAAGTAAAAGAAACTTGTATTAGCATTTACAACTTGTAAAGTAAACATAAACATAAAGTATATTTTCTCCAATCTTTTTTATGTCTGATCTATCTCTATTATCTAACTTTCACGAAGAAGATGCCGTTGTCGTGTGCAGACCCGACAAGGGAAGAGGTGTTACCATTATGGACAAAAATCAGAATTATCAAAAAATGAATGCCACCTTCTCCGATGCAACCAAGTTCACTGTTTATGATTCGCATACCGACCCCTTCAAACTTACGCTTAAATTCATCGACAAAATTCATAGATTTAAAAAAAAATTGTTATACCAAGGCATCATCACTGATTCGATTTACCGTTCACTTCAGAACTCAGGTTCTTCCCAGGCATTATGTATGAGCTCCCAAAAGTACACAAAGCAAGCCGGTGTACCTTACGACCAATTTTTGCTGCTTATAAAACCCCGTCCTATTCTATTGCTAGGTTCCTGGTTCCATTCCTTGAACCTTTAACCTCTAATCAGTTTACTTTGCGAAACTCATATGAATTTCGTGACCGTATCAAAGACCTCCAATTGCCTCCCAACGCCCACTTATCTAGCTTCGATGTCACCTCTCTTTTCACCCACATCCCCATATACGAACCTATAGATATCATTTGCAACAAAGTTTTTGACGGCACGGACTTATTCCACAACGTGGGCAAGCCTACCTTTAGAACTTCCCTTAGTCTCGCAATTAAAGATTCCTTCTTCATGTTTAACAATAGACTGTACAAACAAATAGATGGGGTCTCCATGGGAAGCCCGCTCTGTCCGTCGCTAGCAAATATGTTCCTATACCATCATGAAACACTTTAGCTTAACGATTGGCCAAATGACTTCAAACCAAACCACTATAGTCGCTATGTAGATGACACCTGCCTAGTATATAAGAATCAAAAAGATTCCGATTTACTTCTGGATTATCTAAATAGTAAACATCAAAATATCAAGTTCACTGCCGAAAACCAGTCAGATAATTCTTTAGCATCTTAGATGTTTTAGTAACCAACCACGACTCAACGCTTGTCACTGGGGCTTACAGAAAGCCCACGTTCTTAGGCCTCGGACAAACTTTTCCAGTCCTAACTACAATCAATTAAAAAGTAATGCTATAAAAAATCTACTATTTCGAGCATACCATTATTTTGTCCTCCTCCTTCTTTACCATCTCAAACGAACTACACTTTCTCCGAACTTTCTTCAAAAATAATGGTTACCCGCACCATCTTCTGGGCCAATACTGCAAATTGTTTCTAGACAAATTGTTCGATCCCGGCATCAGCAAACCCTCTGTCCCTAAATTAGACTTCTTTCATTCGCTTCCGTACTACAATAAAACCTGTGTTATTGCAGCAAACATATTGAAAACATTCCTCTCTGAAGCTTACCCACATATAAATTTTAAATTTCCATACAAAAACACATTCACCATAGGGTCCTACTTTAGATTTAAAGATAAAGCATCCACATCGCTCCTGTCAAGTGTTATCTACCGTTTCAAATGCAGAAGATGCAATGCCTCGTACATTGGTAGCACTGGGCAACATTTCAAAGCCCGCATTGACCAACATTTAGGTGTATCCAGCCGAACCGGTCTACCCTATGTGAAACCTCACATTCAGCTCCCCGCCTGCACGCTGAGCAAAGCGACCATCCCATCAGCATAAATAACTTCTCAATTACTGACTCTTCTAATCCAATGGAACTTATCCCTTTATATCCATAGAACAAGACCTAGCCTCAACATTATGACCTCAGCTGTACCTCTTCACACTATCCGTGACTAACTAGTTCCACATCTGCCGACTGTATAGGAGCTGACACCGGCCCTATCTCACAGCTCTGTTCATTCGCTTTCTAGACTATAATCCATGACCGACATTCTTTCCTCCGACTGCACATGCTCTTTTCTCTCCGCCCTAGAATCCCTATCGCTATATCTCTAACAAAACTCAGCCTCAATATAATGACTACAGCTGTACTATTCGTCACAACCCATGAATGACACTTTTTCCTCCGACTGTACTTGCTCGTTTTCTTCCGCTTCCTTTACCGTACGACGCTTATATAAAAGAGCCCCATAGCGCACCAAGGTCATTCGCCCTTTAGCTCCCATCCTGTCAACACATGTCAAAACTTAGGTCATCTAAAATAAAATTCTGTTAGGCATCCTTTGTAGTTTATAGTTAAAATTTCTGATGATGGGAAGAAATTCCCGAAATGTTGAATTTTATTGTTAGTTTGCTGTCGACTTTCTGTTCATTGCAGTGAGCACATTATACGAAGAACCATCTGGGAGGCAGGTACGAAACACGACTGTTAGAGGTCATCACGGTCTTACAATTTACTGCCCAGGTACAGAATTCTAACCCACCCTGTTTCAGCACCGAACTTTGATAACTCAGATTAAAGGAAATTGCCCTAGAGACGAAATAACATAATTTTCGATTCTAGACGGCAGGCTATGAGCACGCTTGTGTGCAAGAACATCTAGGCACTTTATACCGTAGGAGACAGCACTTCACTCACTCTTGGTTTACTGGAAACACCTACCAGTCGGAGAAAAATATCATCACTGTCCAAACACTACCAACCGATAGCCTGTCTCGTAGAGTTTTTTCCTGGAATAGTTGCAATTTTGGATGAGAATAAGAGGAGCTGAATCGCAACAGAGAGAGCAACCATGAAAATGAATTGACGTCCGATTACCAGTGGCATTCCCACTTGTTAATTGCCGTAAAAGTTAATATTTGCCACGTTGGTTAACTGCCATCACTTGTCAGTGCTTGTTCAATATTGTACTGCTTGTTACCAGGAGGCATTAGCAACATGAACATGTGAGGATGTGCATGCATAATCCCGAGCTCCTGAGCTTCATCTTGAAAAGAAACTATTTTTAGGAGAGAACTATGGTGTGGTGCTGGAAGCACCATATCATCAACATAGTTGATGCGAAAAGTAAGGCATATTTTTATCCCCAAACCAATACGCCTTGGAGTACACTGCTAACAGTTACTGCACGCAAGGTTACTTTCTTTAAGGACACCAACACACCTGATTTCTCAGAGTAAGAAAGCACCACTAATATTTCCCTATATACCTGTCATGGCTATGACAATGTTTACTCGTCAAAAGCAGAAAAAGAGCTTTCATTTTTAAGGTCATGCTAATAATTATTAGTTACAATAAGATACTAGACCAGGGAAAATCCTCTTTTCTCATTTACTGTATCTGTGTGGTTAGCGCTCGTATTATTGTTCTTTCTACAAGACTTAGTAAAGTGTTCTCGCAGATTCAATTGTCCACATAAGCACGCATGGTATGCGGCAATTCCTCTCCTATTTTGCTACTGGTTTCCTTGTTGATTTGTGTCAACCAAATTTTGCTTGGGCAAATTATTCCCCCTTTTCAAAATATATATCTTACGCTATCAGTTGAATATTACAAAAAAATGTTAAACAGCGAACACTTTTTTTATATATACTGCAAACACCGTAAAATTCTGACCTTGGACGAGCCTTTGTAGCAACAGGGAAATATTTTCTTCTTAATCAAATTTAAACGAACGCCGTCACCCGGCACTCACGCGCTGAATGATGGGCCCGCGCGTACACCACATCGTGATTATTCTATGACTCCGGTACGACCTTCTGTGAGTAGTCGTGGCGACTGGGATGGCTGTGACAATAATTGTTACCAAGTATTTCTTAATTATGCTACTGAGTACTTCCTGAAGTTGGCAATATTGATATTAAATAAACGCTATTTGAAAGCTTAGTATAGAATAAAAACTGTCTTGTGAAGTGCTGTATTATATACAGCATGGGATTGCATGGAAAGCAAACGTGGGCCACAATTGTCCATGACTTAACCTCTATTTGCATCGCCTGGAGTTCTGTTTAGAAAGGGGCAAGAGTTGTAGCACAGCAGAACATCTAGGAAGATGACTGCAAGACTTAGAAAACCTCATATCCCAGATAGTTGTAACTGTACGACTTGTGAAAGATCAAACATTAGGCAGTAAGCCTGTCAAAACTAACGATAAACTTTTAGCACCTGAAATACAGGGCTATTGGTTTTCATTTGACCAAATAATTACGCAATAATTTAGTTTAGCTCGAGTGAACTCAATTCCCGACAATGTCATTCGGTACTTTCCCCAGTCGGTGCTCATTTAGCTTCATTTTTCCGTGCTCTACATTATTTTACAGACAGGGATGCTGCATGCTTTCCTCTTTTCTCCTTTCTGATATTATAGAATTAGTACAGGATATTGGACCATCGGTATTTTTAACGGCTGCGTTGGCCTCGATTTATATAGGTGCAGGCCTATTTCACTGTCCGTGCTACCGAGAATATCCAGATAGTAAGCTGACATCAATAAAGATCACAAAATGCCTCAAAAGTAAACCTTTTACTCTTACATATATAATTGCTGAACAGGCGTTAATTGCTTTCACTCAATACGTTATGTACAGGCAAAAATATATTCCGGCAGTCGAGGCCAAGAAACACCCATTAAAGAGTAAGGTGTGCAATTTTTTTGTTTTTAGAGTGTAATATAATCAAGTTGTGTGCGTGCGTGAGTTCTAATTGAGTTCATAACTGTACTTGGTTGTGAGAGTGAACTTCAATGCAGAGTAATATTGTCAGGCTACAGTGCATGGTAGTTGGTGAANAGAAGATGTGTCAAACAAGATCACAAGACACAAGCAAGACACAAGCAAGACACAAGCAAGACACAAGCAAGACACAAGCAAGACCGGTTCACAGACTTTTAGTATAATATAGATAGATAGATAGATGTTTGTCGGCTTCATTTAGAACACAGGTTGCTTCTGCCAGAATCTAGTCGGAAGTCCGTTGGTAAATTACTTTATGATTATGAGAATAACAAATATCACCGAAACTCTGGTTACAGGTTTTGAAAGATATATTTTACTGATATAGGTTCCGGCCGGAAAGTCATTGAGAATTACGCATGTCGCTCAACGCACAGTGCTGGTAAACCGGTACATTTTTGTACGGCGTAATAAACGACCTTTTAGGCTCTTTATATTAGAGGCTCTGCACCTGAAGAACGGTCGCTACTTCCACCAGACTTGAACTCGCATGATACAAAGAATGCATCTATACATTTGAATGTTAAGGCTAACACATTGGAATGTAGTATGTGCGAAACGCATATATAACATAGAGACAATAATGAATCTAGATAAATACTTTATTGGAGTATTCTAAAAGTGTTTGAACCCCTATAGGAAGACTCGCAAACAGCACTAGGTTACATTCTTTTTCAATTTCTTTGTATTCGGAGAGCATTTAAGGATACGCTCAATACTCGGGCCATTATTCTTCTATTCGACCTCGAATGATGTAACTTCGGACACTTCCGCAAAAGCTTTTGAACAATTGGCGAGCGCTATAATTGCTTTTAGCGCTACGGTAAATGCACGCTCATGCTGTCCATACCGCATGCTTGGCGTCTATTAGGGCGGCCCACACGAGCATATTGCTCGCTGCGCGCAGCGTTTGAGGCTGTCCGTCTGAAGGCCAAACAGTCCAACTGAAGACCATTTGCCTTTAATTGCTCTCTGACAGGCCGGGACCATTTGTATGTTACAGGAAGGCAGGTAGAGCTTGGCGTGTTACCGGTTCAGGCGATTTACTGCTCTATTGAATTTTTTTAGCTCCTGAACAAACAGTGCACGCACGCTGCTCGCCGTCGTTAGCATATGGAGCGATCACAATGAGTTCGATTCAGAATTTATTGAGAAGGGTTCCTTAAATTAACCTTCATTCAATCTTTCTTTATCTTAAAGCTACCTCTTAATACTTCCTCTACAGTATAGAAATCACGTACGGTCACTGAAGGCAAAACTGACAAACATGACACCACACTTAGAGATAGACAATCAAATGATCACACAAATGAACACAAAATTTTAGTCTTTTGCTTTTAGTAACATCGCTAGCAATTTCTGCAAATTTCATAAAGATTCGTCCATAACTTTTTTAGTCATACTTCTCAGAAAACAAGATACAAGCAAACTGTTGGATGGCTTGTCACTAAAGGTAATCATTTCTTCCTCCTAACATACAATGCAATTCATGTAAATTTTGGAGAGATCCTTCCATAACTTTTGACTTATCTCTGTGACAGATAGAGTGATACACTCGACATAAACTTCAGCTCCGTGGCGGAGATAAATAGCCAGTGACCGTTGCATGCTCAGCAGAAACTGTTGAGCTGAGTGAATTGTCAGAAGAAATTCACAAAAACTTATACGCGTATTGCCCGCAAGTGTAGAGCGAGTTCGTTACCACTATACAGAGTTTAACTGCTGGGTCAGTAAATGTTGCACTCAGACGCTGCATTGAGCTGCATCCAATTTACAAAAGTTCTCGCTGATGCAGAATTGGATCTCTTTTGTACCTATTTCTGCTATCAATCTTGCATCTAATTTTTCCGGTATATTTTCCTCTCCACAACCGAAATTGCACGAAAAAGATATGGAAATAATAACAATATGACATCCCATAAACTTGTTTTTTACTTCGTGGGTATTGATTCAAAGCTGGTAAATTTTTCACCAAGTAAAATGATACGACGATGTAAAATTAATGACACTAGACATTACCGAGGGCTTAGAGCCAGAAGTGGCTATGTCCATTTTTACGAAATCGGGTTCCTCTCACCAAGTGGGTGCCCGTGACGTATATTTTTAGTGTCTCAGGTGTGTATGCCATCTCTCTTCATGACATACATCTTCATAATGATGATATATGGTATAGGCACTTGTGACGCTAAAAATATACCTGAGGGGTACCCAATTGGTGAGAAGAACCTGATTTCGCCAAAAATGGACATAGCCACTTCTGGCTCTAAGCCCTCGTTACTTTCTTTTTCATCTTTCGTCCTCTATGGGCGTTGAGTTGTCTTGCTATTATACCCAAGATTTGCTCGATGTCATTGAGATCCGGCAATTTCGCTGGCTTAATTTCAATAAAAATCTATTACCGCTTAACTAGGTTTTATATGTCAGTAGAAAAGTGCAAATGCTTCGTATAGCCAAGTGCTAAGTCTGCAAGAATATTACGAACTGCTTGCTTAAGAAATTCTAATTGTAAAAATATAAAAAATTAAACTGGTTTGTGTGGTGTGCTATCGACCCCCAAAATGTGCTTCTGAGAAATTTGCGGAGCTGCTCTATAAAATTCACACACATTGCTGTTGACTTGATAGTAAGTACAGTGTAATCATTACAGGTGACTTCAACTTTCCATTCCTAAAATGGCTACACCCAGACGGGCCCGATGAAACGGGTACTTTTATTTTTAACAAGCAGTTCTCGTACACAATAGATGAAAGAGAACAAACACTATCTTTACTACAGGTAATGGAACAACTTTCTTTAGTGCAGATGATCACTTCGGCAACAAGGAAGGAGAACATCTTAGATCTCCTATTTGTACAGAATACGGAATTTGTAGAGAATATCATCACCCAAGATACAGCTTTGTCTGATCACAAACTCATTGATATTACAACCCAGTTCTGTAGCTATGAATCAAGTGACTCAAAGTATAATGGGCAAAATAACGTAAATAGTCTACGGGATTTAAATGCTTTCAATAATCCAATAAATTGGGAAGGTTTGAACGATGAGCTGCGGTCGGTGAACTG
>LQNS02007216.1:5872408-5891265 GCA_001587735.2 Parhyale hawaiensis | reverse complement strand
AACGGTAGATGACACCTGACAGGAGCGGTGTGGGTGGTTTGTCTTTAAATTTAAAGTATGAGCCTATGGTAAATGTATTTTTGTACGAAAATTTAAAGTTTATGTGTGGGTAGGCATCAGAATTCTTTATAAGTGTCTGGCAACAATCCGTTCAGTCACATTCAGAGTGATGTGTTCCGGAATTTCTATACGATAGTGAATAGTTCTAATCTTCGTTGTACTGAACAAGCTCCAAATGGAGACGGGCATATCGTTTGTGACAGTCGAACTCATGTGTGCCTTGAATTTTAGCAATGAATAATCTCAGAATAGCTTCAAGTTGTTCAATTTTTTTAGTACTCGGCATTGTCGCGTCAACACGACTCGCCATACCTAAATTAACACCAAAACGGAGCATCCAGTACTACGCATCTGATCTTCATAATTTGGCAAACCTGCCGAGGGACGCCACCGCAACCGACGCCGAGCTTGGTGTCTGTCAAGCAAGCGACGACTGAGGGCAGGCCTGCGACGTCAGCGAGCGCCCACACCTGCTCCGCCAATAGGATAACGTTCAAGGGACGCCCATCCTCGAAACTTGTATTTTCTGTGTCTGTAAGTGCATCTTCTGGTCTATTACGGCCAAACAGAGGCCCTCTGCAAACGTTTATTTATGTGTACTTGCAGTTAGGATGTGTTTCTAGACCTCGGTAGCACTGTTTGGTTCCAATGAAGCCGTTAGTATTGGATAATTAGTGATTTTACTGGGAAAAACACGATAGCCTCGCGCTTCACTCTCGCTTTATTGCAAATAATTGGAAGGTAGGAGCAGTAGAATCGAGAAAGGTCATTAGGTAGCTGCGATATGACGAGACCATTAATTTGGTATGCATATCTACCATGTAAGTGAGATGGTTAAATAATTTGAGGGGAAAACAGTGGATCGAACGAACATATTTTCGCGGCAGAGAGGATAAAATCTGCTCGCCGGTGCAGATCGGCTTGCTGTTTCCTTTCGGCCAGCGAGTCGAGCATAAAAGCTAGATCCGGTCTGTCGAAGCAGCCAGAAACAGAGAGGAGACGCACCCGTCTTGATTACCTGTGTGTGTATTTCTAGTCTTCCGGATTGCCGACTAGACGATGGCCCAGGCAGAATTCACGTCAGCCCGCCTGCAGTAACGCCGATCCAAAGTTGAGTATTGAGTTGGAACCTTTTTGTCATGAGAGTGGGGTCGATAAAATTCCATAGTAATTTTTGGAAAGCGTTAGGAGCATAGTTTGTCAATTTTTGTAACTCACTGTAGGTAATGTGCCCATTTGTGCGGCAGTCGTGCCAGTTGACATCGAATTGTATCAGGCCCATTGTTAAGGTGTGAATATAGACAAGTTTTATTAAATTTTGCTCATTATTTCCCTCTGCTGCGCTGTAGCGGTTTTAGAACCGTGTTTCCGCTCGAGCCCAAAAAAAAAAACTCTGAATTCTTGTAGAAGAGGAGCTTGTAGTCAAAGATATTACTGGGGGACGGGAGGGAGATCTGGAGAAGATTGGGTTTATTAACGTTCTCGTCAAGCGAAGCAAGTGTGATGCTCACTTTTTGGAAGCATTGGAAGCATTCACTAATTTTGGTTACACGGAAATCCCGCTCACAGGAGCGAAACTCCCCATAATCGTAAAGCTTTGGACACGCTACCATTTTAATGTGATTGCGGTTGAAAATAAGATATGAAATTAATTAAAAACAATACATATTTGCTGAGTTTCTAAGTGTTTATTAAAAAATAGGAGGGAAGAGGTAAAGTCAATTTACCTCACAGGGCATAACACAACAGGCATCCACAGAAAGGGAAAGTATTGTAACCTGAAAAATATCAATTGCTTCCAAAAAGTGAGCAACACACTTGCTTCGCTTGACGAGAACGTTAATAAACCCAATCTTCTCCTGATCTCCCTCCCGTCCCCCAGTAATATCTTTGGCTACAAGCACCTCAAAGATAGCATCATCTTGCACTTTCACTCCAGGAAGTTTCATAACAGTTTTTTTTTTTCAATTTTATACCCATCACTAGTTTAATATGCATTGGGCTCCAAGAGCGTAGAGCAGATCGAACTTTATTTCCTCAGCAGTAATGTTATTCCTTCTCAACTATGCCAATGAACATTTGGGTTCCAAACAAAGCTCTCAAGCACCATGCAGGACCTAACTATGCGTGGCCTGCGCGTTATCAGGCCGCCCCCACTGTCCGGCCACCGGACGCTTCTTTCTTTGTATGAGCTGGCTTTGGGTTTGGGGCTCTGGGTAGCCCATGAGTTGGAGGAAATGCCACTCTAAAGGCGGATTAGACCTTTTGTTTCAACGGCATCCCTAAGAGGAGATGAACAGGCTGATGCCATAGCTGGGTACTCAGTCTTCCACAGTCTGCTCCTCTCTCTCTTCCATTAGGTAGTACCACCTGATGCTCTTTTCCGTTCCTTTCTCTTCTTCTTCTTTTCGGCCAAAGCCTGTACTGGTGATGGCAGGGTCTGGGGCGCGTAGATAGCTGGCCGCTTTCGTAGCCATCGTTACTGACGATTTGTTTTTGCTTTATTATGCTTTATACTACCTTCTTAGTTCATGGGATTCTTTGTTTCTTTTTTGTATATTTCTGTATTTATCTGTACATTACTGTATATTTATGTTTTTTATTTTTTCTCTTTCTCTCACTTTCTGGGGATGGTGAAAGTAACCCGGGACCTGGTCGAGCTCGATGGTGTCGTCTCCTCTATTGTAATATTAGAGGACTGCATGCGAACCTTGCTGAGCTCGACTTAGTGTCCCGTGGTGCGGATGTCGTGTGCTGCTCCGAAACATTGGTGTCTGGCAGGAGGCACGACGCTGAGCTTGCCTTGGCCGGTTTCCAGTTCCCTTTTCGAAGGCTGTGGGGTTCGGGGCCTGGATTCCGTGAAATGGCCGTCTATGTCTCGAGCGGATTCTGTGCTTACCGGCAGTCAGTGCACGAATGCGCCTGTCATGAGATCTTCGTTGTAAGGGTGTGTGGCAGACTGAATAATTATTATTTATTCTCCTAGTATCGGAGCCCTGCAACTGATGATTCTCTTTATGACTGTTTATTGACGGCGACGGCCTTGATACAGAGCACGGATCCCAATTCAACGTTTGTTTTTGTGGGTAATGTTAATGCACACCACAGGGACTGGTTGGGATCTGCATCACCGACTGATTGTCATGGTGTGGCTGCGCTGGACTTTTGCACCTTGTCTAGTTATGTGCAGCTTGTTCGCGGGTCCACGCATATTGCTGGTAACTGTCTCGACCTAGTTATGACTGATGTCCCGGACTTGATGACGATGACAGTTGGCTCCCCTATTGGCTCTTCAGACCACTCACATCTTGGTGTGTCCTTGGACCTAAATCAGGTTGTTCCTGTGGTTGACACCAGGAGAGTGGCATTTGTGAAGAGCAGGGCTAACTGGGTGGCTATTACTCGGGCAGTAAGAACGTTACCCTGGCGTCAGATTATTCACAGTGAGGATCCTTTCACTGAGCTTAACGACTTAACTGTGTCCATTTTGGAGAGGTTTGTCCCTAAGAGGACTATTCTTGTGAGGTCTCGAGATAAGCCGTGGTTTGACGACCAGTGTCGGTTAGCTTTTGAGGATAAACAAGCGGCTTATCGGGCATGGCGACGTTCGCGTGACCGCACGTTGTGGCAGATCTATGTTGATCGTAGGGCCGAGGCTAGGCGTGTGTATGAGGAGGCACAGCATCGTCTGAGGCAGCGTGTCAGGGAGTCTCTGCTGAGTATTGACCATCCACATCGATGGTGGAGTGAGCTAAAGGGTTCAGTGTTCGGTGCTGAACCTTCGTTGCCGCCCCTTGTTGGTCCCGGTGGGGGCATTATTACTGATACCTTGGCAAGGGCGAAGCTTTTGTCGGCTCACTTCGACGGGAAGCAGAGCAGAGATCTTATCACATTGCCTCATTGATGCCACCCTGAACTTCGCTTGACCTCTTTGGCGTTCTGATCTGGTACAATCAAGGTGCTGCTTGAGGGCCTTGTTCCGTATGGAGGTGTGGATCAGGTTTGCATGGTTCCTCTGTTTTACAAGCAGCTGGCTGACGTTCTTGCTCCCAAGCTGGCAGTGATCTTCCGGCGCCTGATATGGTTAGGAAATTTTCCTCGTTGTTGGCGTACTGAGAATATTACTCCTATTCCCAGGGGTCCGGTGTCGGCCTATGTTGCCAACTATCGACCCATCACACTGACGTCCATTTTGTTGAAGGCGTTCGAGAAATTGATCGCCGGTAAGCTTGGTCGTTTTGCTGAGGTTACGGGGTCGCTGCCAGGTGGTCAGTTTGCGTATAGAACTGGCTTGGGTTGTTGTGACGCTCTGGTGACAGTGTCACACCATTCACAGTCTGCGCTTGATTGTAGGTCGGAGGCACGCCTTGTTCAGTTGGACTTTAGCGCAGCGTTTGACAGGGTTAACCCAAGGGGTCTATTATACAAGTTGGAGTCGTTACGTGTGGGTGGTAGGGTTATGTCAATCATTCGCGATTTCGTTTCTGAGCGAACGCAGAGTGTGTCTGTTGACGACGTTTTGAGTGCCTCAGTCGCGGTGGTGTCTGGCGTCCCTCAGGGTAGTGTGCTTGGCCCGCTGTTGTTCGTTCTCTAGACACGATGATAAACTATGCCGACGATTCCACTTTGATAGCAGTGATACCTCCTCATCGCCTGCGTGATGCTGTCGCTCAGTCTCTGAATAGGGATTTGTCACGCATTAGTGCATGGTGCTCGGCCTGGAGTATCAAGCTGAATGCCAGTAAGACCAAGTCGATGATTATTAGTCGGTCTCGGACACTTGTACCGCAGCATCCCCAACTGGAGATTGATGACACTTTGCTTCCCGGAGTCTAGTTCCTTGGAGATTCTTGGTGTTGTGTTAGATGAGAAGCTTACTTTTAAGCCACATATTAGGAGGTTGGTGTCACGTGCTCCCACTAAGATTGGGCTCCTGCGTAAGGTGAATTCTGTGTTTGGTGGCAGTCAGGTTGTCCGCAGGTTGTTTTTATGCTTTTTTGCTTCCTGTGTTAGAGTATTGCTTACAGATCTGGGCTTCAGCTGCTGACACTCACTTTCGTCTGTTGGACCGACTTGTTAGTTCAGTCAGCTGGCTGTGCGCTGATAATGATCTGGTGAACCTGTCTCACAGGAGAAGAGTAGCCGAGCTATGTATGTTTTATATGGTGAACAATAATAAGATGCATTGGTTGTATTTTTCTCTCCCTGCCCTCAAAGTTTTTGGGAAAGAGACTCGTGCTGCGTGCGGAGCGCACTCTTTCACTTTGGAGGCTGTCAGATGTCGAACCAATCAGTTCTGTCAGTGCTTCGTGCCCTGGTCCGCTAAGGTTTGGAATTTGCTGCCGGCATCGGCTTTTGGTCGTATTGGCCTACAGGCGTTTAAGTCAGCTGTTAAGTTTTTTTTTGCTGGATTTCCTTTCGCGGCGTTTAGGACTTCCCGGTGTTGCCAGATGCTTCATTTGGGTTGTATTACCTGTCCGTGGGAGCTCAAGCGTGGAATTTTAATAATAATTAAAATGCGAAGCTTGTATTCGCGAAGAGCTCGTGTTAGGTGAATTCGCTTATATCAGATTTATTACTTTAACATTGTGTGAAGTGGTTACATTCCATAACCCATTATTTCACCGTTAAATCTGACACCTCTTCATAATAATATTGCGCCAAAGCAAAGCCATAACACAGCAGCAATGGTACAGTATAACGATCTCTATGACAAAAAAAAAAAGACAAAAAAGAAAACACTGTAAACAACAACAAAAAAAAGTACTGTACCGACCGTGGTATTGCTTCCCATGCATAGCTCGCATTACTCCGCAGACCCTGAAAACTGCAAGAGGAGAATATTTCCTGCATTAAGAGGATCAGTGATTACCATTATCCACTCACAAATATACATACATAGCGAGAGCCTTGTGTATTGTATAGATTACGAATAAAGTTAGAGAGGATGGGTCCTGAGCTTACTGCACTTAGCAAACTCTGGAGTTTTTTTTTAATATCTGCAAACTTCCCCATTTTAGGGAAAGTGACGTCGGGCAGAGAGCAACAAATGGATCACTTTTTACTTTGGAGACTGTTACGGGAAGAATAGCGGGAAGAGTTTCTAATGATTTTATTTTCTTAGATAGGTAGTAGTTCTATTGCTAAGAAATGAAGAAACTTTTAGTCAGCCCTACTGTCAGGGCTTGGCATCCCTTACTAACATTTTTTTTCGTTACCCTCCGTGGCGGTCGGTTGTGATGTGTACGGTGCTCCGCTAGAGTAGATAAAATCAGAAAGCTATAGATTTTCTCTAAAGCAATAAACCAATTAAGTGTCAAGCAGTGTGCCAGCCTGGCTACATACTCGTAAGGGCCGTGTGACCAGCGGGACCAGTGACCACAACGTACGTAGCTCGCTCAATAAGGGAAGCCTAGACGTCAGTTATGGGAGGCAATAAACAAGGGGGCAATAAAACACAGTTCAANCTTCTCTCCCTGCCCTCAAGGTTTTTGGGAGAGCGACTCGTGCTGCGTGCGGAGCGCACTCTTTCACTTTGGACGCTGCCAGATGTCGAACTAATCAGTTCTGTCGGTGCTTCGTGCCCTGGTCGGCTAAGTTTTGGAATTTGTTGCCGGCATCGGCTTTTGGTCGTATTGGCCTGCAGGCGTTTAAGTCAGCTGTTAATGGTTTTTTGCTGGATTTCCTTTAGCAGCGTTTTTGGCTTCCCGGTGTTGCAAGATGCTTCATTTAGGTTGTATTACCTGTCCATGGGAGCTCAAGCGTGAAGTTTTAATAATAATAATAATAATAAACCTCCAAAATAAACGTATAAACTTTTGGGTTCCAGAAAGAATTCTCAAGAACCCTTTGCTTTAAACATATAACTTCCTTTCTGTTCAGTGTTTTTCAAGCGCATTTATAAACAATCGGTACAGACTATAAATTAGGCTTGCTGAGAATCAGTCTCCTTCATCAGCCACTACATCTACTCTATTTCATTAAGAATACCTACCGCAGAAATTTTTGAAATATTCATGTTTCTTACCTATTATTCTTCATGTCTATGGCTAAGTTGCACTCCACTTAATCAGTTCTAGTTAGATAGATTGTGTAATTCAAACTCGTCCACTATTATGCTAATTGCTCCTTTCAGTTTACTGTCAGTGATTGTACCAATGCCACCTTCAACATCCAGCCTTAAAGCACTTGAGCATTGCCTTTATTATTTTACCTCCAAATTTCCAGTCCACTGTTTCCAAAACTTAGGCGGATGCTCGGCGTATAACCCCTCAAAAACTAAAAAGCCTCACTTATTTCACCCCTGCTCTAAATTTGTTCACATTTTCCCAAGCGTAGGCGGACGCTTGTACTCATCATTTCAAGCTAACCCTAAAAGACGTCATGCATTTGGACTTCCCACTGTACTCGCTGCTCCTCAGGATGTGCTCCCGATACAAACTACGCTCGCTTGTTCCTGCATGTTTGCTCGTCAATTCTCCATTGCCTGCCTCGGCCAACACTGCAGCCATCATAAGTGAGGGGAATTACCTTGATGTATTTACCACGCACTCCCGGAGTTGGCTCAGCGTCGCTGCTCCTCCATTTATCATCCTAAGCTGACTCGTCTCAACGTTCAAAAGATTTTTTTAGCGATGATGCTCACCGGAAGACACCTCAACACAAATGAATTCTTCCTACTGTACATGCAAAGAATGACAGAGTGTGAGTAGCCGCGGGACAAATCGCTCGTTACAATTGAACGATTGTATGTAACGTAACTAAGTGGGACTGACTATCGATGCTGTATCCTGCAGCTCTAACAATAACCACGCACTTTGCAGACATGAAAACAAAATCACATTTTTTGTTAGCTGCTTTAATGTTCCTGTGGTACTCGGGATAGGCACGGGACTCATAGCAGGAGATATATTAGGAATTACTGTATACTAGCTCCAGAGGTAAAACAATACATAAATATGACATATTTTTGCAAGTTGGCTCATCATGTAAATGAGTTTCAGCTGTACGCGTAAAAAATAGTTAAATATCAAATCAAGAAGCGATAAATGAAGACGATGACCGAACTGAGCAAATTCAAAGTAATTTTAGAATTAAGCGTATCGAATTTGTAGATCTTAAAGTGGCATAAAATAAGTCAAGACTGTAACCTTGGTGGGAGCTATACTTTACTACGGAGAGTTTGGAATTTTAGCGCCTTGACTTCTTTTTTCCTTGTAGAAATTGTACACAAAGTACATTATACAACACGGTTCGTGATTGTCGTAGATCTAGTACTCAATTAAACAACGAAGCAAACTACATCAGTGACGTATGAATCGTCTATTCATCTTACACCAGGACTTAGAAGACTGCTAATATCGTTCTCACAATATCAGCATTCATTTTACAAATTCGTCACACCTATATGGCTCTACTCTGAATATCGCTCATGGTCATAGCATTACTAGCAAAGACATTTCTGGTAAATTTTCCCATTTATTTAATCTGTTGTGGTTTTGACGAACGTTAAACGCACTAGGGTAAAAACTGAAAATAATCGTTTGTCTGAATGTGACAGGAAAATATTTTCATCCCCTTCTAAATCCTCTGAACAAAATAGTTTCCATTTTTTGCGAAAGAGAGTGCACTATGCAGTAGCCAACTACTATCTAACAGCTTTAATGCGTGTCTAGATAAGTTCACTTTAAGTCCCCGCAACAATTGCTAATATTACAACTCCCAAAATACCAAAATTTGTTTGATAGGAAAATGTTCGTTAAAATTTCCGAAAATTTCCATTTGAATTAGTGTCACTCTAACTCTCTTATATTAAGAAACAGTTTAAAATTTGAGAAGTTGGAACGAATCTTTAAACTTAGCTCAAAATTAATAACAAGCATTAAACTCTGAAGCATAAGGGCATGATACAGTCCACGCATATATCGACGTGTACAACGACACATAAAGAATCAGGACGTGTTTTGCTTACTGTGCTTCACTTATGCAGGTGGTGTGCAGGCTCACTCAAAATGCAGCTCCGTACGTGCCCCTGTTATGTTCAGACCTTTGGACGACGTTGCATCGTTGCCCTTAGAACCAATTCATTAGAATGTAAGCGGATTACCGCTAGCATATCAGTTAACTCGGGCAGATCTTTATCTCTCTCTGGACTCGCATGTACCTCCATTACTTGTCCAGCCTTGCCACTCAGGGGTATCTGGAGCCCCATTGTCCTGAGGTCCTGTAGTAACTGCTGCTTGGTACGCAACCATCGACTCCTAATAAGTTGCGTCGCATCTGCTGGCTTCGATTGAGATTATAGATAGCGATAAGCTTTTACTTGTACAGAATGTTAATGCTGAGCACTCAGTTCGCAAGTTTCAATCAAATGTACTCTGAGAATTAAAGCTAAAGCGAATCAAAAGGGAGTATCTCTATCAATTCCAACACCCATCTAACTGCGGTGAGTACCTTCGCTGATCAGCAGTTTTCTACCCTTATTAGTAGCAATTTTTCCTACAAATCACACTTTAATACTTAAAATTTAATATACTTAGGTGCGTTTGATTAGATGCCGAAATTAAACCATTGACACTTGACTTGTCCGAAATTCCAGACTCAAACTTTGCAACTTTGAATTGTGTTGAAAGTGTTAAAAGCAACGCAATGGCGTTCAATCAGGTAAAGACTCCATTTGAAGGAGCAAGATTGAGTTGCTGGATATCTTAAGGGTAAGGGTAACTAATTAAGAATCAATCCTTGAAACTCAATTCAATAGGTCAAAGCTATAGCACCTGCCTAAAGGTTTAATTTCGGCGCCCATTCAAGCATACTCTTAGGGTCCAACCGAAGGCTGTTCATGAAGCTGCTGTATATGAGCGATTCAATTCCAAGAAAAAAAGCTGCTAGGCAATTGAGTTGATTCGATAAAGCATTTACTGTAGGTATATGACATTCCTTTTGGCATCCACTCTGATTTAATTCGTTCTTATCGGTTTGAATAGGTTGAATATAGTCGCAATGAAAAAATCACCGTATAGATATGACATGGTCTAAATTTCTGTTTCCTGGCCCACATCAGCTGAATCTCTAACATAAGCGGGTTGCATATTGAACTCAGTTTCCTACTTTAGCTACCTGGAAAAATGAGGACACGTGATCAAAGTAACATCATATTTTGAAGACATCGGTAAGGAAAGAGACAGAAAGTTTTGGCGTCACCACGACAATGTTCCCGTCCAGGAACAACGTTCTGCTCAACGATGGTGTGACAGTCTGCAGCTACTGTCTTGTGCAGGTCTGTCGGTGACCACAAAATAGCCAAGGCCGTCTGAGTCTGGTGAGACAATGCCACTATTTTACGCCTCATTACTTGCTTGCTTTAGGCAATGCATCGTAACGAACGAGTGTGGGGCTGTCACTGCTCTATGCACCAGCCCAGTGCAGCTGAATCAAACAGAAAAGAAGCAATCGTAACTGTCTAGAACGAATTAGCTCCATGTTGGGTGCGAACAAATCTACGACTATTAAATGAGCAAAATGAGGACAGCCAATCATTCTAATGATATGTCGGCAGCTGAAGCTTTAGAAATGAAAACAACTGGTGAATAATTAACGCAAGTCGGCCTGTGCTACCCGAGGCTTCCTGGTCGGTTTAATAGGCCAGATATACAATATATTTCCATGTGAAGTAGCGCAATAAAGCATTTAATCTTATGATGCTGAGAGTTCTTGAAAATGAATTAGCAAAGAATGATAATCCCAAAGAAACAGACGTTTTAGAGTTTGTCTTATAGGGATACGTTATATCTTTGTTTTGATTACTGAATGAATAATTATCACTGTTGAAGTCAGAATCACAGCTCATCGACGACACAGAATTGAAGTTTGCGTTTCCTTCTCAAATTCAGAGGCAACAGCACTTACCCACTTTTTAATGCTACTCAAATAAATAAGATAAACCCGTTCCTGGTTGAAATATCGCTGTATAAGAAGCCCTTCTTAACTTCCCGTGCAGAAGTCGGAGTGGCCTAGTTTTCCTCGCAACCTACATTGCTCTTAACAGCCCTTACTGTGTGCAATGAATCTCATTTAGAGTAGGAACAGCACCAATTGATAGTGAAGTTTGTGATCCACCTGGCTAGCAAGAAGTTAAATGACTATACATAATCAAAAATTCTGTCAGAAAGAAGCTTTCGGTTACGTAATATACTTGCTGTTCGATGTCAGCATGTACATCCGTTTTCGTCGCTCGCTCGGTGATCAAAAAAGCGGTGCCAAATAAGCATTAAAAATAAAAAATCGATAAAATACAGTCTGTTTTCTGGCTAAAATAATTACAAACGAAGTTTTACTTGAACTTTGCCTTGTAACAGAAACTGAATTGATCCACTTGGTATATACGAATGTACGATAAATAAATGATGACAACATTGAACTCCGGCGTCCTACAACGATTTACTTTTTTATGTTTCAGGCACAATAAATGTCAGCGTATTGATCACAGTTGCATTTTATATCAAGTTTTACATGCGAGAAAAAATAGCTATGGTAGACATTAATAAACTTCGTGTACTCCATCGCGGAAGCAACACCGGAAGCCGCTGTGGCAAGGTTGTGTATTGTCAGCAAACTTGCAGCCGCATTAAAGTACTGAAGGCTTACTATTTACAGCGAATATTTACAGTAGCAGCACATCATTTTTGGTGAATAACTGCGCTTTACCTTCACCATAGTGTATGAGTCTTACAACGGCTGTTTCCTGTAAAGAAAAATATGCTACCGTTCACTTACGGGTCATGTCATATATAAGTCTTCATTGCTACGGTAAGGAATCCCTAACAATTTTTAAAGTAATGAGATTTTACGGATATATTTAAAGTAAGAGTTCGACACTTCCCCACACCCACTGCTAATCTCGATGTGTTGCTGGTCAGGAAATTGCTAAGCCAGTATTTCTTTTCTTTTTTATTTCAAAGTATTTTACGTTTCAATAACTTTAGAATTCCATGTGTCCATCTTATAGTATGAGTTCGATCAACCTTCCACTATAAAGGCATAAGCTAATTACACCTTATGTCAGGGCTCGGGTTATATACAGCGAATGAAAGGAGTATTTTAATAGATTTATTGCAGACCCTCAAAGTGTACTGTGCTTGTTTTGTAAGCATTTCACAATTACCCAGTATGCTCTACGATCGATGTAGATGTTGGGACAGCAATCTGGGTTATTATGTAAACCAATTAATGGCAGTAGGATAAAAATCAGCCCAATGACTTTTCTGCCTTGAGCATCATTCAGTTAACTTTTACTGTGCTGAACTAAAATGTTCCATATCTGCATTTCTAGTTCAAATAGTAGGAACAGTTATATTTACTGAGTTTTTCCTCTTCCTTTCTTCCTCTGATTTCTAAATTATTCTGACAGAATGGCAACAGCTCATGGAGAGCCGAAGCATAAGTTCCGGCTGCTCTCTGGGAACGGACCTGTCAGTCCATCTACAGGCCAGCAAACTGATCTCCATAAAGCTTCTACACTGCAGTGCTAGATTGAGTTCTATGCAGTTTCCCTGCCGTTGCGTTGCGTAATCTGTAAGCCGCGGCTTCCATACTCCAGCTCAGCCACGCTCAGCAGCGCAGGCTCGATGTGTCACGTAAGCGAGTGATTTTCAACACATCCGTCCCATTTCTCGAGCCGGTGAAGCTCCGTGAAGGGAAGCAGAACAAAGAAATGAGTTTGGTTTTGTTGCCTCGCACGACACGGACTTGCATTCCAAAACGGGTCTACTGGACAGTGTGGCCGCTCCAGCGGAACTCCGGAAATGCTTTCCAGTTCATTGTCTTAATTTGACATCATTGTTGACCGCCCAATGAGCTACTGAGTACAAAAACTGTTAACCGCCTACTCTAAAAATCAATTTACATGCATTACTTGCAGCACCAGGATATACGCTGGCGCTTTATTCGCACATTAGTTGTCGTTCTTGGATACTGTGCACTGAATACAAGCCAGGATATGCAGAGAGGTTGTTTAAAAAGTGCTATAAAGACCTGTTTCAGAAATGAGGAACCTGATCCGATATAAAATTAGTCTTCACACAAATATATGCAATAGCTTTGATTGATCAAATACAATTAAAATTGTCAATTTCTAATGAAGAAACTAAATTCAATAAAAGATAACTTGAATCTCGTTTAATATTTCAATATTTCTCTCTTCTGCATTATCTGCCATCAAATTTCGGAACAGTAAATAATTAATACTCTTGAAGATATCCAAACATCTTATTTGTTTGTAAATCAGCATTTACTCCTGAGAAAGAGTAGCATCATTTTTATCTAACTTATTCTTCGGTGCTGTGCCAGTGCGCACTTACTGCACGAATAAGCTGTAATTCATAGGCAGTAAATTACACAGAGACACACTGAAGTGGTCCAGTAATAAAAGTCAAAGGTCCTAATACGACAACAAAATAACAATGTTACGGCGGATTAGTTTTTATATTATTTTTTAATTAGAGCATACTCGAGTATGAGCGTATACATTTCAACTTTTTGAAACTAATGAAATACGAAGGTCATACATTATTGGGCCTATTACCTTGAAATAGCACCAAATTTTCTGAGCACATTTGCCCAAACTTTTGTAGTTTTTCTGTTCGGTATGTTGGCTATGTGTTTTCCATGAAAATAAAGATTGCTAGGGAGAGACGGTGAGCTGTGATGATTATGGTGTGTAAAAACTCGTGCTCTGCGAATTGAGGCTTTCAGCTACAGAGCAATGTATATTCTGTTACAGATCAAAATTTTACTCCCAGCCTTAATAACTGCACAAAATATTGAAATATGCGTCGGACACATGCTAGAAGCATCGAATCATGCTTTCCAACATGACATACCATGAATCTGAAACAGTTAAATTAATTAAGTTTTTAAACGAACTGACGAGGGTGGATGGCAATTTTGTCTGTACATGCTAGACATTACATGACAATTCAGAATGAACTTTCACGGCTGACATAATATTCAAGATAATTTAGGTTGCTGTGATTTGCAATGTTACGACGCTTCTCTAAAAAGGTTCAAATGCAAGAGCGGGACATGAGACCGGAATGCATGTGTTCGAGTTGTTGAATACCATAAGGGTATAAATTGTGTTTAACGCTTTCATTATTATTTAGTAGCTATGATGTTTAAAAGGCGAGCGATACATTGTGTCTTTGTAACATTCAAAAGAGAAATAGTTCGACTTAATATCAAATGTCAAGTAATAGCTAGCTCATTAGTTTCACTGCTTTTCGAACGTAACCATTGAACAGTTGTTTCAACCTCCCAGAACAGTAACGGTCAAAACACGAAGTGCTATTGATAATAATTTAGTTACGCGCATTTTCAGACAAGACCATTTTCAGTTACTTCAAGCGAACAAATAATGCTAGTCGGTCATGAAGATTAAAAAAAAAACTTATACTAATCAATTTTAGTTCTGTACGCTGGGAAACATGATAGATTTTGCAATATTTAATAGACCATAACTGCTAAGGTTTGAATGCACCTCATTCCTGAACGAAACTTATGACCTCAAGCTCATGAAAACTTCACATAACCAGCGTTTCAAATGTAGGACACTCCATCGACAGGCGAAGGCCCCTATTTGTTTTTGGGTTCGTAAGACAAGTTGCTGACTGTCCGACACCGACGACGCAAAGGCAAAAACGCGAGAACAATCGCCGTCGCCCCGCATCAAAAATCAGCCAGTCTCGCTGGCAAACGCGTGAGTATCTCGACACTCGAGGAATGCAAATCATCCCAGCCTCGGGGGTGTGATAAACGGCCGCCGAACTCCCCGCTGATCTCGCCAACTCCACTTTGTGTTTCTGCAGCCTTGCTTCGTCGACTGAGATCAATGGCTATCGTAGCGATACACGCTCAGCTCTAAGGATATGCGTATGAGAACAAATTGTAGTTCTTTATGAGATTACACGGGCTATTAGCACAAACCGAAGTCGACATGCGATACATCTCGACCCACTCGAACTGGACGCTCAGTCGTGAGATTTCTCGGGGAGTTTGTTAGCCTCATGCTGGTGGCACATCCACAGCTGCACTTCTTGCGGATTGGAGAACGTCACAGATAATATGCACCCAGTAAAAGTAATTTTGAATAGGAATGACCTACGAGTATATATACGAGATGTTATCCTATACAAATTTAGAAAGTTTAGTTATTCAGAACAAGACATCCATGCCATATTCCAGTAGTCACAAAAGTATGCATTATTATAACGATGACAAATTTAGTTACGCGATAAAATTTAGTAACAGTGCATTTAAAACTGGCTGCAGATAGTGAACTTACACTGATGGAGGCTTGCAGTATCGTGCGGGAAGAATTTAATTTTCATTCTAAAGCTGCGTGAATTATTCTACCGCAACTACATCGCTTTAACACACGACAATACCACACACAATGCTGCGCAATATTTTCACTGTACTGAGCTGTAACACGGAAGCATCGCAGGTGGATCTTTCGGAACACGGCTGCATTAATAAGTAGAGCACTCTGAAAGCGCATACCTCCGCCAAGCGAGGCAACGGTAACAAAAAATTCAAATTGGCTCTGAAACTAAAGTTTTCTTTATATATACTCCAAAATTTAATCATTTGTGCCTTTTGATAGTAAAAACAGCTTGTGCAATTTTTTTGAAGATCCGTTCGTAACTTTATGAGTTATGCTACTAACAAACGTCATGACAAACATGAGTCAAACATGCAAACGAACATCCCGATCTGCACCAAAATTTAGTCATTTATGTCTTGTAACAATACTAACAACCCCTATAAATTTCGTAGAGATCCATTCCTTATTTTTTTGAGTTATTGTGCTAACAAGCGTAAAATAAAAACAGTGACAAACGAACAAACGGATCATTACCAAAATTTGGTCATTTACTTTTTGTTATATACCTAACAATTCATGTTAATTTCACCAAAATCCATTCATAACTTTTTGAGTTATGGCATCGAGAAAAATGAGGCAGACAAACAAACGGATAGACATATCTTTACCAAAAGTTAATCATCTGTTCCTCGTAACATACCTAACAATCCCTGTAAATTTCATCCAAATCGGTTCATAACTTTTTGAGTTATCTTGGAAACAGACAGACAAAGAGACAGACAGACAAACACGACGAAAACATAACCTCCTTGGCGGAGGTAATTAAACACAGACCACAATCTTTCCCAAAAACTAAAGCAAACTGTTATTCTTATATTCTTGTAGTAAAAGTCAGCTTTTGCGAAGTAATAACACAATGCCTGAGAGTAGTGGCAAGCAATTTTCTCATTAATATATCTTCAGAAATTATTTTGTGAAGTGTTCACTTGGAGTTTAAATATGTTGACTGTCTAGCGTCCAAAAATCTAAACGCAGCTTACTATTCCTCATTGCGTACAGCCCGCTAATTTTTACTCGTAAAATCTGTTAGACATAGAAAAAATACTTTCACCCCGAAATTCATGCAAAAAAAAAATGTATTGAATTCAGGCTAAGTAAAAGTTTTGCCACTTTGAAATGCCCCAAATTAGTTTGTTTTAAACAAAACTACAGCCAAATTACTTCCAAACTATTTTATTGGCAATAAATTTACCTTAGCAAATTTTAAACGTCGAAAAATCTTCCGTCAACTAAAATATTCCCTAAACTTTTTTCATCAAAACTTACTGAGCACAAAATTTCAGCTTCAAGCTAAAAAATCCTCCAAATATTCTTCGCCAAACCAACGTATCGCTAATCGTCAATAAGCCAATCCTTTTACGCCAAATTATTTTAGCGATAAATGTTTACCATCAAAAATTTGTCGCCCAATGGGAATATCGTCAAATATTATATGCCCCAAACATTCTCCCAGCAAATATGTATTCCACACATATTTTCTTTCACAATTTTGTTTTCCGTCTAACCAAAATGTCCTCAAATTATCTAGGAGCAAAAAATGGGGGTGTACCCCCGCGGTCAGTGGCAGCGCTGCCATATCGTGAGTATATCATCTCTAGCTTTGTAACAATTTAGTGTTGATGATGGGTTTGATCCATAACTCCGCCTGTCTTTTGCCTTAAATCTGTAATTTTATTAAGGTATGGCAAAGGAAATAGCAAGTATGATTGGTGCAAAATATACGAAAACTTAACTAGCGGGTCAGCGTTGAAAATTACGCCGTAGCTCCTGCGCGGGAAGTACGACTGGAGGTAAGGGGAAAAATTGTACGCTGGACAAGTTTTAGCTGAAACAGATTTGTGTGTAAACATTTAGCTGCCGCGCGAATGGAGGCTACACAGGTTTAGTGTCTTATAATTCGGGGTAGTAAAAAGTTGTGCAGGATTGATTTGTGTCAATATTTCTAGGGTAGAAAGTGAGTTGCCTACAGAAAAGTGGACGATATTCTCATGGTAGAGAGCATTAGTATTTTTAAAATTATTAGACGTGAAATATCTTGATGTAAAGGAAGGTAGGACAAAGAATTTTAAAAGTATCTATGATTATTTAGTAAAAAAATGATGCAATTAAATTAGATGAGTTAAAATTGGCGAACATACTGGTTAGAAAGAGAATCTTTTGTGTAAGGGATAATTGTTGGCAAATATATTTGAGCTTGGATATTTATCCTGTTAAAATATGTGCGATTTACAATTTTGGGTGAAAATTTTTAGACAACAACTGAGTATACGATGCAGAATTTGACCTAATTTCATTTCGACGAAAATTATTTTGTCTGTGAGCAAATTGGACGAAAGATAATATTCTGTAATGAGGCTTGATGAAAGAAAATTACGCATATTTTCTCTTAGAGCTTAGAGAAGTGAACGTACTCGCTTTTGCAGATACATTAGTGGCTGCCGTACAGCCATCCCGTTTAAACTATACAGTGACGCTTCAAAGCAATAGAACGTTTTGCGTTTATTTTTTAATAATCGTATTCAATTTCTTGCGCACGGGGTACATTTTTTATGAAAAGAAGAACTTCCGATCATTCTCTATATCAACTGCTATCAGACATTGTATTCATGACAGCTATTAACTCTCATGTCTTCAGAATTACCCATATGAACTCCTAATTCAATTTTATTATCCCAATGGTTTCAATTTATATTAAATTACACTAGACTGGCGACGTGGGAACAGACAAATTGCATGAGGTTGATAAGCCCCCACGTAACCAGCACAGCGAACGGAGATAATAGAAAGAGAAGATCCGAGACCACAGAATAGCTCTGTATGCAGATCTTTTATAGCTGCCTATGCCCGCGCATATTATTATTATTATTATTATTATTATTATTATTATTAATATTAATATTATTATTATTATTATTATTATTATTATTATTATTATTATTATTATTATTATTATTATTATCATTAAAACTTCACGCCTGAGCTTCCACGGACGGGTAATACAACCCAAATGAAGCATCTTGCAACACCGGGAAGCCCAAAACGCTGCTAAAGGAAATCCAGCAAAAAAGCATTCACAGCTGACTTAAACGCCTGCAAGCCAGTACGACCAAAGGCCGATGCCGGCAACAAATTCCAAACCTTAGCCAACCAGGGTACGAAGCACCGACACAACTGATTAGTTCGACATCTGACAGCATCCAAAGTGAAGGAATGCGCTCCGCACGCAGCACGAGTCACTCTCCCAAAAACCTTGAGGGCAGGGAGAGAAGAATACAACCAATGCCTCTCATTATTGTACACCTTATAAAACATGCATAGCTCTGCTACTCTTCTCCTGTGGGACAGGTTCACTAGA
>LQNS02007216.1:5700694-5749955 GCA_001587735.2 Parhyale hawaiensis | reverse complement strand
TATTAGTTGCCCCCTGAGACGTCTTTGCTCGAGAGAGATCAGACCAAGTTCTTTTAGGCGACATTCATACGACTTATTTCGCAGCTGAGGTATCAATTTCGTTGCTCTGCGTTGGATTCTTTCCATTTTATCGATATCTTTACACATATGTGGCGACCAGAATTGAACAGCAGAAGTCAGCCGGTAAATTACTGTACGTTTAGGAGACTAACAAATATCTCCGAAATTCTGGTTACAGGCTTCTACAGACAGCTTTTATTTTTATATATGATCCAGCCGGAAGGTCAATTAGGATTACGCATGTCGCTCGCATTTAACGATGCTGGTAAGCAAGTATATTTTGTATGGTACGGTATACGTCCTTTTTGTTCCTTATCTGAGAGACTGTGACCTGGAAACGGCGGCTACATACGCCCAAACATGACCTCGCATGATACAAAGAATGCGTTGAATGTTAAGGCTTACACATTGGAATGTCGTATGTGCGAAAACAGTTCAACGAAAATGACATCGTTGAATTTGCGGCCTACCGCGGGTGATGGTCTTACGCCACCGAGGCGTTCTAGTTAATTGTAATCTTGAACGCTGGCACATGGTTGCTGCCTTGTGCATGTTCTATAAAATCTTTCATAGCGATAGGCACCCTCTTGGACCCTCGGTGCCAGTCCCTCGTGTGTCCCAGTGGCGAACTCGAGGAGCTCTTGCGCTTCACGAGTTCGCAATTCAGCTGCCTCGGGAGGGCACTGCCCAGTACCACCTGTCATTTATGTATCGCTGGGGTCAGCTATGGAACGAGCTGGATAGCTCGGTGTTTGTGAATGGGAATTTGGATGTTTTAAGCCCAGAATAAATCGTTTCCTCTCCCGTGTCTGTGCCACGTGCTTTCTTCTTCTGTTTCGAGCGTTAGGTGGCGTGGCGACCTCGTGTTCTTTGGCCCTTGCCTTTTAACCTCGCGGCTTCTCGCTCGTTTTGAATAATAATAATAATGTCTAATCTCAATTTCATTCTTATTATTATGTAATCACGTGTTGTTTCATGCATTTCATTAGTGCTACTCCTACACAATATCCAGTGGATTCATTTGCACCAATTTCATACTCATAATGCTATTCCTACGAGAATGATAAGTACTAATAGCTAAAAAAAATTTGCGTGCTGGCTTGGTTTCAGCTGGGGCTCAATAGTTAGCATCCTCAGCAGCCAATGATGAATCAGTAGCAACAATGAAGTACGTAGGCAGAGTAGATATATTATTTTCGGAAACTGTTTCTTTGCCGAACGTATGATATTCAGACAGAAATAATGTATCAATTTGGGCTGTTTCTGATTGACGACTAATTAATACTCACTGACGACTTAACTTCGGTGGGGTCTCTGCAAAATTTTATACTTTGATGATGAAACTCGAAGAAAATCGGCGTTTTTAACTGCACAACCACCAGAGCTGGGCACATAACAGTTGTGTACTAGGAACGTTTGAATCTAGAAGATTCGTCGATTTATACGTTCGGCAGGACTTATCCAAGTTCAACGCTCGATGAAGCCCATTGGTGCCTACAAATAATATCATTAAGCGCAGTTTGCCTTATGCCTCAATTATGATTTCAAACTCATTCGATTAATTATCTTCCTTAAACTTGTGTCGTGTATTTGTCCATTCAGTAACGCTGTAAATGCAAAATATGAATTTTCTTGCTCTATCTAATAACAGTTGCGGCAAAATTTAGGTTAGCACACCAAAAACATATTTTAAAGTTCCAAAAATTAGGAATAAGCTTAAGCCGGCACAAAAGATGAATGCGATACAAAAAACTCACATTCAGGATAATTCTGAACGGGCAACTTCTATGATTTTTATCGAATAATATTTTATTTGTATGTGACTTTTTCTTCTCTTGGTTTAACATTTAAAAATTTTTAGGTTTTCCACGTCACTCCTGCATGTCGTATTTTCAAAACGTAACATTATTTTCCAGGCAAACGGTTCGTCTGCTAACACTAGAACAACTGTTCCAGGTGGTAACGGTCTGCTTGTTATTTAGAGAAATGAGGCTAACGGCAAAATGCGACCAGCGAGACTGCATGTTTTCTATCGTCACGAAAAAATAGAACTGCTCTCAAGTCCCTAATGATAGCAATAGCGATCCCCACCATTACCACGCGTCACCGTAACGTTTACGAAATTACTTCTTGAACTAATGATTTACTTGGCGGTATCATTGACCCTACGAACGACTCAGATTCAATAAGCTTTACTGTGTATTGAATGCGTTACACGCCTACCACATTTCTTTGCAAACGCTGAGTCTTGTAGCGCGCACGTTAAGAATCTCCGTCATAAATTTATTTACTTTATGCAACTAGAAGAATAACAAGCTCGACGAGTAGTGTGCATTCAATCTGATTTCTAGCAGAATCTGAGCTTAATTCTGATCTGTAGTATGCCTCAATGTTCAAGTAGTGCAATGACAACCTCGACGTAACCATATGTATTTTGTCGAATGTTTCTGTTTATTCTCATCTTGAGTAAAAGGTTCGCTGAATGCAGACCGTGACACACAGGGAAGGTGGCAGTTTCACCGTTTACTTTGCTTACACTGAAAGAAAAACCTGCGTCCCATCCTGGGCCAAATTATAAGCATCTCAGAGGTCCGGCTTAACTAGCCTTTAGAAAAAGAGCACATATTCTGGGTTCAGTTATAAAGAAAAAATCCGTAGATGGTTTTTGCTGCCTAAGTTGGAGTATTGCTCACTGGTCTGGGCTTCGGCTGCTGACAGTCACTTACTCCTGCTGGACCGATTTGTCAGTTCAGCCAGCAGGCTTTGCGCTGAAAGTGACCTTGTGAATCTGTCCCATATAGGAGAGGAGTGGCCGGACTCTATATGTTTTATAAGCTGTACAACACTGAGAGATATTAGTTGTATTAATCTATTCCTGTCCTCAAGGTCTTGAGGAAAATCACACTTACTGCGGTCGATGCGCACTCGTCAGTTCAGTCGATACACACTCGTCAGTCGGTGCTTCCTGCCCTGGTCTTTTTCGGTTTGGAATGCATTTCCAACTTCGTCTTTCGATCGTGTCAGACTGCATTCGTTGAAGTCAGTTGTTAATGGCTTTCCGTAGCATTTTCCTTAGCAGCGTTTCGGTCTTCCCGGTGTGGTATAATGTTTCAATTGGGTAGCACTACCTGTCCGTGGTGGCCCGAGCGCAAAGCTTTTATAAAATAGCACAGTAATATCATTTCTAACTGTACGCCAGCGATCGAAACAAGCAAATTTCATTAACTTTAACTTCCAGTAGGATGTATCCGCTTTTATCTTAACAACAAGTTTACTTTGCGTTTCTACCTCTCTAAATTTTCAAAGAACTTCAGTGGTAGGTTGTCAGAGTATTAAACTTTTGGATGCGGCTTGCGGATATTCAAGTCAGTCGTGTCGCGAGACAGATGAATTTTCGCTGTGCTTGGCTTCCCGAGTCAGCATTCGGCCTTCAGACGCAATAGCAGGGGCACTTACCCTTACTAAAATTGAGAAAAGTTGGGAGAGTGGCTTTTGTAGCATGAGAGCCTTTCGTCTCTGACGCCATAGCTCTGACAATCTAGGGTCGACTGCAGCCATGCACTCCTCTGTGTCCAGTAGACATATATTTATAACACCAACAAGTGCGTGTGGATTTTCTATTTGGTGTGAGGTCAAGCTGACCTTAACTTTACCTCTCAGCCATAATTTGCATCGAGTGTCGGGCGTAAGCCCCATGCAGAATTGAGTTTGAGTCTCATTGGTAATTGGTATGGCATTAAAGATTGAAACTCACTGAAAGTAGCGAATACAACCTACGCAACTGAAAATTCCGATGAATTTAAAGCTAATGAGTTTAGGCTAAATTAAATTCTGAATATATCAAGCTATAACTTAAACTGCTGAAAAAACAAATACTTTATATACCCTATTTTCAATCTTTAGGTGTTTTAAAAAGTTGAAGTAATTTCGCGTGAAATACCTTCCAAATGATGCGTTGGTATTGATTCTGCTAATACATGAATGTACAATTCCCTATTATCACTGTTTGATCACCATTTTTAATGAACGGCTTATCTGAAGTTGAGATTTGTCAAGCACTGAAAAGACTGAAGAATAAAAAAACGTCCGACGCTGACTATGTATGTCAAATTTTAAGCCTATAAATATAGCTCCAAGGCTGGTAACGCTCCTAACAGTTTTTCTCACTGGGTGCTTCACTTTGGGTTTCTTCCCAGGTGACTTGCTGAAGGTTATAACATCACCAGCTGTAGAAAACAGAGCAAAATGTGTGGCAGACGAATGTAGGGGGAAATGTCTTTTTCGATACTGGTAGTACTAGTTTTTGAAAGACGAAGGTCGCCGTAAATGATGACTGCAGATAACCTTAACTGCAGGGGCCAAAGAACAGTTTGAAACGGAAATGGCTATCTTTAGACTCAAACATGTGATAAATCATTTCACAGACAGTGAATGCACCAGTGCCTTCTCGATGCTATATAAGGCTGCAATTCACTTCACAATTATTCACTATTGAAGTATATGCTTGAGAAACGCTAAAGTATTGCTTCCAAACTTAGATATGTTTTATGAAATAAGGAGCGCCGACGTCAGCAGCGTCTGGTTTGAATAATGGCATGCGTCAAAGAGGCTTATTCTACCCAATTCGTTTTAGGTTCATCGTTGACAAAATTCACATACAACTGAACACAGCTGGAGTGGGAGGTCATATAAATGGTAAGGCATCAGTGTTCAGCTATGCTGACGACTTGGTTCGCTCTTTAGTAAGCTGCAAAAACTGCTTTCAATTTGCGAAAATGAAGCTAGTACTAGTTGTTTCGAAGCATTTGCCTTCCTCTGTATTGTAACTCGCTCTGGTCGGTCGAATGTTAAGCAAATGTCTATTGGATTCCTTGATGTAGCCAATAATGACTTATTTCGCCGGCTGATGAATGCCCACAGGACAACTATTACGAGTGAGATGTTTGCTCCACGCATACTGACAGCTTCAGAGTCAGTTCAAGGAAATGCGCCCTCAGTTTCCAGATCTGGATAGAAATGAATCAGTAACTTTCTGTTCAAGGTGATCCCCAGTGGACCTGGCTACAAACTGTCTAATATGTACAGCAGATGGTAGCGCATACTGTTGCCAGACAGGGGCCAAACACTGGGCCGATATGCGGTACAGTATGTAATATTAGTATTAGTCTAATATAGCTCTAATAATAAGCTGTGCCTTGGACATTTGTACCATGTCTCTATGTGTACCTTATAAAGTTTATCTATTTGTGTATACACCACTAATAAGTTTACACTTCCTATTCCAGTAACAGGAGAGCGCATATCTCCGCCAAACAAGGCAATGTGAGGGAAAAATTCATAATGGTCCTGAAACCATGATTTCCTTTTTATTATCGCTAGAATTTGATCGTTCGTATCCCGTGTCATTAATAAGGGTTTCTGAAATTTTCATGAAGATTCGACATATTATCATATTATTAATTTATTAATATTAAATCTTGACAAATATATACAGTAGTCATACACAAAACGGAGTAGCCGATCATCACCAGAATTTGGTCGTTTGTGTCTTTTAGCATTTCTGACAGTTCTTACAAACGTCATGAACATTTGTTAATGACTTTTTTGTTATGTTACTGACAACTATAAAAACAAACAAAGAGACAAACAAATAAAAAACAGATTATCACTAAAATTTTGTCATTTACTTTAGTAACATTTTAACTTTTCATGCGAATTTCATAAAGATTCGTCCATGACGTATTGCGTTGCGTTACCAAGAAAAAACATGGCCAAACAAAGTGTTGTTCAGATCGTCACCAAAAGTTAATCTTCTGTTCCTCCTATTATCCCCAATAACTACTGTAAAATTTGTAAAGATCTATATAACTTTATGAGTTATCTTGGTAACAGGCAGACGAAATCGACAAAAACATAACCTCCTTGCCGGAGGTAATAGTATGAATTAACTTCAGCGGCATTATGCCCTCCTCGTACCATAGCTAGCATGTTAGTGTTAGAAGTGCGAATATTCTAATAGAATAGAAGTAGATAAGTACTGTTCGCGTAAAATTCACTGTAAAAGTTATTGGTAAGGATACCTTCAGAGTTTCTGTATTTGGGACACTAGCTCCACCGTTGAGGTTTTTTAGGTTTTTTCTGGACTTCTCGCCTGCACTTTAACTGCTATTCCCAAAACAGAGAGTGCCCAAGAAAGACAATGCCCGCTAACGGGAAAGCTCCGCTCATCACGATCAATCCTGGCTCGCCGGTAGAGTCGAGCAAAAGATAGCAAGTCATGCCCGTGTGCTGAACAACCAAGGAGGAGAAACCATTGCGGTTCTTGCTTCACTCCGCGCCGTGAAACGACGACGGTCGGTTCAGAAGCTCCTCTATAGAGCTGCGGACCTGCGTGCCTCATAAGCTTTTGTCATGCATCACCGCAGCAGGTCCCATTGACTCCCGCTCGCCGGATTTCTTTCATTTCTAAGCGCTATAAAACCGCGAGAAAAAAGTGAGGAAGATCTTCCCGCAGGATATTTCTTGACCTATAAAGTGGCTTGTCTACCCGAGCGCTGCTCTTCAGGGCAGCCCCATCGGCAGACCGAGCAAGAGTTGTCCCTGGGTAGTGCTCAGTTCGGGTTGTGCGGGAACTGGGGTGTGACGGTTTCATTCAGTGTTCCCTTCCCACATACTTATTAGAAACTTGTAAAAAATGTTAAGTTACTCTTATCTATAAATTTTTTACTAGTCACAAGTAAATTTACAGGCTAACTTTCCTTGAGGTACAAATAAAAGCTCCAGATGAGTGAACTAGTTTACACGTGCTTTCATCTGCACACTGTAAGCATCATTTTATGAAGAGTGAAATATCAGCTTCAGAGTGCTTTCTTGTGATGTGTCCTGGTGAAATGTATTACAGAAATTATTAATCAGTGCTGATAACTATAACTGATGGACAAAATTAATGCAACGTCTATCTTCATTTCAACTGAGCTGCAAATGAAGTGTCTTGTATGGAGAAAAAAAAGCGAAAAAATCAAGAGTATTGTGCATTGTGCGTTATATTATAAATCTTAAACAAGTGAATCACCTATCAAGAAATAAAAATTACTAATTTCGTCGTAATATTATTAGTGTATAAATTTGAAAGTTTTTAAAATAATTTTCTTGCCATCTATTAATGACGCTGTCTGTATTTAATAATTTATTCATATTTTAAATGTTTTTTACTGACGTTTTATTTACGGTACGTAGAGCGTATTTTAGTATTTTGTGTTATCGCTGAATTTATTCGTTTTTAAATATTCATCGAGTTTTCTTAATTACAAGCTAACTGAGTGACTCGTTCAGTTTTTAACGTAGCCTTTATTGCAATATAATTCCTTACAAAGGACGCATAAAAACTGTGCATTGCTAATATCACTAGATAAAATATTTGTTTGACGAGGTCATGTGCACCCTGAGCTTTTTGCCAACACTTTCTGTGGCTTTATTGTTCTTCGGCTAAAGTAATAACAAAAACTTTGAGTATGGAAGTATTTCCATTCCGTAGAAGCTCTCAACAGAAAATAACATTATTTGTCTAGCCGCTATGATCAGCATTCAGTTTCACAGAATAGGTGATTTCCGTATTATTCTGCACTACATGTACCTACAATAATTCTTAAGTAACGGCTCCATAAAAATTTAGGCTAACAAAAAACATTTCGGAGCTTTGGAGAGAGTAAGAACATGTTTCGAGGCCAGCAATAGTTAACGCACTCAACTCAAGCTAACCAAATGAACGCTTGCAAATAAAATCCATTGAAACTACCGTAATTTAACAGCAGACTGTAATATTTCATGATCGTAACCTTTGGTCTTCTCCTTGGCCGTAGCGCTTAACGCACCTTCGGTAAATGCTAAACTATTACTTATGCTCGATAACCGTGTCAACTTTTCAAAATTATTTTCTTGATATTCTTAGTGCTGGACGTTAAAAAAATTCTATAAAATATCATGATCTTCATCTTGATCATGCTTCTTGCGGAATATTTGTATTTACAAATATTGGTAATCACCTTGATAACATTACCGTTTCTCATCGATTTCATGAGACTAGCCATTCCAACAAAATATAACAATTAAGGTTTGTTGATTCGTCATTAACTCTGAGTTTTCGATTGTCACAAAATTATTACTGAAGGTAGAATCTTGTTGATTTAGCTTTGCAACTCAATGAACAATTTCAAAATGTTTCAGACGATCTCTCTTTCACGTCAGCCGCAGTGTTTGCGTTGTTCCTTTATATCTATCTTCAAAATGTGACACAAAAAAAATTAGTCTATAACTCGAAAGACCCGTGGCCGATATTGTAATATGATATTGCGAAACAATATTCATATTTTATGCAGGGACATTGTGAAACTGCGTGGGGTCTTTCTAACAACTCAATTTCACTAATCATTAAAGTATACGTCACCGCGGTGTGCATAACGGCTTTCATCAATCTCTCGCCCGCGGCATCCTTGGTTCCCACGAGGGCACTAACTGTGCTTCTGGTTTCCAGATGCGATATCCTTATATGTAATTGTTCAACGTGAGAATCACTTCTGTTGCAGTTTGCAAGTAATTCTGTTTTTGTACTTGTGCACCCAAGTTGTTTTTGAAGCAGGTATCATAAAGTATAGTAACTTACGGCGTCATGAACGGATGTACCGTGTAGTTTAAAATTACAGTGTTGCTAACTTTTTACCTATTTGATCAAATCAAAATTATATGAGAGGTAATTTCTTGACAAATTTTTATTAATCTTGTATTTGGAGGTCAATAGCTACTGTCTAACGTTCACCATTATTATATCAATGTTTTTTTAGCCAGTTGTGATCTACTCAGTAATAATTCTCTGCTCTTGACAAGTGATCTGCGTCGCCAGAACTAAAACAAAAGCAGAAGGCAGTTGGTTGAAGCAGTCCAGTGAAAAATTTTTTCAGGATCTTAAATAGCATTCTGATATCTCCCCTAATGGCATAGGACATTCCTTAGTTGTGTGTGCTTCCCCCTTCGTTTCAACTTTGTCCCTAACTCTTACGTGTTGCGCACCCGTGTGCGCTTGTTCCTTTAAATGCATGAAATTTTCAAATTTTCCTTTATAGGCATATTTCTATAATGCAGAACTCAAAAGTAAAACAATTTAGCACTAATTAAATAATCTTTGCACATCCGTTCTCCATCTATTTCAGCTAGTGGATTTTTCAAAAATCGTCTTGCCACCAGTTGAGGATGTTTTAAGGTCTATAATTACCGCTCAGTAAGATTTCCGTACGTTACAGAAAACAATGGAAATATCCCAGCTTTTTGTTCAATAATAATAAGAAATAAGCTAAAAACCGACCATTGTTTTGAAAGTTACGAAAAAAAGAAGTTCTAGAAGCTCCCTCGGGCTGTGACCCGAAAAAAACAAGTTTAAATTAATTTGAAAATAAGGGAATCTTTGCTATACTCAGAAAGTTTAGAGCATGACACAGTTATTAATGGCCTCACTGCTTTGTATCATTGCTCTAACTGCGGAGTAAAGGCACACTCATCTTGACTGCACACCCTAACCATAAAATCCAAATGCGTTGATTTGTGATGCACATTGATGCCCGCTAGACTTCAGAGGAGTGCACGGCTGAAGTCGACCATAGGTTGTTGGAGCTATGGCGTTAGACAAGAGACGAGTGGCCCTGTGCCAAATGCGACCCCCCCCCCCAAGTTTTCTCTCTTTTGGTTTGGTCAGTTTTCTTGCAATTGAGTGTGATATCTGGAATGCTGATGTAGAAATCAAAATACCCCAGGAATTTACCTGCTCGACTGGGAGGCTAATGCTCGACATCTTGCAAAGAAGAGACAGAAAGACTCTGATACACAATTTGTTGGATGGTTACATTGAACAGGACCGGCAGGCCTTTGCTTAGGAGCTCCAAACAACTCCCTTGGGAAGCAAGCTGGATGACTATGCAGAAGTCATGGAACGCAGATTTGAAGCGTAGCTTACGGGGACAGTGCCTAACCGCTGCTCCAACATCTTGCCACGTAGCCAGATCACAAGCTGGCTGGGTGACTGCCTACACCGTAGCCTCTGCAAACAGAGACCGATTCTTGTCAAAAGAATGAGCAACATCTGTTTAAGAAAACATCTGTGTAGCTCATACTATCCGCTAAATAAATAAAACACAGTTTTTGGTCGCTTGTTCCCTCGCTAGCTGCAATGTTGGTCCGTCTCTCCGTCACGCAGTTAAGAGTTGAATAGGAGAAAGTTCATGGCCTGAAAAACAAGTTGAGATACCATACAATGGCAGCGCTTGGGGTACCGGTTGCGCTATCGTCTTTCGCGACGATTTGTGTGCGTATTTGTGTACGCGGATCGAGTGCGTGAGGGCGGCGTTCAAGTTGGTGCCCTGCGCTGCTCGCTGTAAGTTAGGTAAGGTTAGGTTAGGTAAGGTTAGGTAAGGTTAGGTTAGGTTAGGTTGGGTTAGGTTAGGTTAGGTTAGGTTGGGTTAGGTTAAGTTAGGCAAGGTGAGGTTAGTTTAGAAGATTAGGTTAGGCGATTAGGTAAGGTTAGGCTAGGTTAGGTTAGGCTAGGTAGTGTTTATTTTAGTGGTGACGAGCGCAGGAAAGCTTACTTGAATGCAAAATCGTCGTGAACGACGATAGTGCGTACCGGTGACAAATATAGCTCTGGATCTCCGTCCTATGGATCCCCGGCTTCGGAATCCCCGCTTTCATAGCTGAATGATATCGAAGTAGTTGAATCTTCACGCTGAGCAGATGCCTTTTTATATTGAATTTACATCGCAGCCATAGTTCGACGCTGGAGGTTCAACAATCAGTTGGTAGACACAATACTGTGAGCCCTGGGCATTTCCAGTGAATTCTTTTGGCTGAACTATATTTTCTTAGTACAACTTTACGCTTGATCAATTCCAAGCTGATATTTACTCTTTATATTGCAGGGGGATATTTTGCTATCGCAAAACTCATGGTTGTACAACTTGCGTTTCACCCCTGCCCTCCCATTTTTGGGTAAGGTATGTTCCCCCACGGTAGCTGGGCATACCAAGCAACTTGCTGATTCAGTGCAGCCAGCGCCACAAGGATCGCTCACCTGGTTCTGTGCTCGTTCGCGACACCTAAATGCCACCAGCTCAGCACACAAGACTGCTGCTAAACAATGAAAGGCTTCTATTCAGTAAATCGCCTAATGCTCCCAGTGCTCTCATGCTGCGCAAATTGTACGGTAGTAGCATGTATTGCTTTCGCAGTGATATAAATGATCAGTTTTATATAAAAACTTGGATCTACGTTGTGGCTTATTTTACCCTTATTAACGAACCATGAAAATTTTTCCAGTTAAAAAAATAGGAGTTGAGTACTTTAACATGGAATTTGCAGCCAGATACAGTTTTCTTTGTGACAGCTCTCTCATTACCTATAACTTTGGATACAATTGACTTTTTATTCCATTACAGGGGATACTGGTCTTAGGCAACACACATTTGCCTAAAAACAGTTTCTGCATAAAAGCATTCAGCATGCTTCTACTGGTAAAGTCTTTGAGAGAATAGAAAACACATACAAAATTCCTGGCCACACTAATGCGAAGTGGCTTTAACACTCAAATATTCTGAAGCACCACTATTTTTATAACTTTTTTTTTTGCCGCGCGCAACCGCAGAAGTTGTCAGAGCAAATCTTATAAGCAACTTTAAAAACTTGTTACCATCTAATTTCTTATCAAAAATCAGGAGCGCTGCCGAAGGTAAAATCGGCGTGTATTAGAAAATCACAAAATTACCCATAAGAGCTAGATGTACCGAGTGTAATGCCACGAAAAAGTAGAGTTATGTCATAAATTATGCTAGCAAGATGCACGCCAAAAGTGTGCAATGTATAAGTAAACAGCAGAGTGTATCTTATTCAATGGAATGATGCAATATTTCACTTCACATATTCTGGACTTAGAACCATTGAAGGTCATGTTAGCAATTGGAGCGACTTCCACCGCGTGCACCATGCCAAAGAATTTGAAATTAATTTAGCTGGACTTGTCGCTTATAACTATCTATAATTGATCATTGAGAGCAGTGGCCGGTCGTGCTTAGGCACGGCGAAACTGTAACGCCCCCTACTTCCACCAGGTATTATTAATAAGGTATAATTCAATACAGCGAGTCGTTTTCCTTCCACTGTTTATGAGGACCGTAAGCATTGCCTGATCAATAAATATAGTGCAAGCGGATATATTCTAATCTATCAGAAGTATATAAATCCTTATGGGGATTCGTGAACCACACCAACCAATTACTGCTACTTGCCGTCATTGATATATATATATAAGTCACAACCATTGACATTTATTTACCAATACCACTTGCTCTTGACGAACACATTTTACAAGATCTCGGTTTCTCAATCAGTGAAGGGAGGGATTTCAGAAGTGGCAATTCGGATTGGGGATTTGCGACAGTAAATTTGCAGGCTTAGTCCTCGACTGTCCTCATCAAACATCAATACTTGCAGGAACATTATGTAGTTCACTACTTGAAATGAACCAAACGGTTAAATTGGTAATGGCCAAGCTGATAAAATACTGATTTCAGTATTGCTGTGTAGCTCGCTAAAGCAGCACAAAAGGCAGTCTACTTTGGGTATGTGCCACAGACAACCTATTAAACTGTGCATAATGAGCTCCCAAATCGTAAAATTGACAAAATACATCTTTTGGAGCCAGGAAAGCTTGGATTGAAGAATTACGATTTTGATGGACATTGAAAAGGGTGCGTGCAGGGGCGCGATTCACTGCACTCTATGAGTTGGGTAAGAAAAAAGTGCCCAACTGCACTACAACGTTGAACTGGTGCAAGCTAAGATACTGGGTGCTGTTCAGCTGCACTAGTGTGATACCGGGATTAAATAACCAGGACATTATAGTTCATTTATAAAATTAAATTAATCTTGACAGTACTTCTGTGAAATTTGAGCTTCAAATACTTCAAATTGAATTTCTGCTGTTGCTGCTGCTCTAAATGCAGCTGTTATTTTCATTTGAATGTTAAACGAAGTAAATTGGAACCCTGAGCTGTTACGGCTAGCCAGTTTTATTGCCTGCTGGTTCTTAAGGAATTTTATAGATATTATCGGTGTTCTGTGAAATTCCCCACCACAGATCATTTCTTGTGTTTTCTCTTCCAACAGATGGCACTGGGACCGTAATAAGTTTACTCTGGGTGTCAATAAATGTCCGTAGCGTGGATATGGGATGATACCCCGGCTCATTCGCCGAAGAAGGCACAAGCCTCTTTGCGTATTCCTTGCAGTCTCTTTGTCCTTAACTCTCTTGCTGGCTGGACCTTTTGTTGCCAGGCGCATTCACCTTCCCCACTTTAACCAATCTTATTTAGATTTTGAGGCACATTTTTACACAACGCATCCACTATCATCTAACGCTAATTCCCTGTTGATCATCCTGTGGACTGCATCAGAAGACGCCTATCTCAAATACAATGCTGATCTCTCCAATTTCAGCAGTTGTCCTCAAAATCAGTGCGTGTTTTCTACAGACCGTAGATTTGTTGCCGATGCATCAGCAGTTATCTTCAGTGGTGATGATTTCAATATCCACGACACCCCTATTGTACGAATACCTCACCAGATATATCTATGGCATAACACGGAACCTCCTGGACTGTATAACATGAAGCGAAGACAATCTCTTAGCAGTTTAGCTGAAGAAAACAATGCTGGCTCTCGGCATTTCTTCAACTGGACGGCAACATACCTGCAGGCTTCTGACATCATCATTGGCTCGAAGTTCGTACAAGTTGAACAAGGTTTGTGTTGTTTATTGGCCAACTTTTCAGTAGGTCTCGTTGAGTCAGTAACTGTAGAAACGCAGCTTCACTGCAAGCTAAGTAAGCCTCCATTATCAGAAAGATGTTTTATTTAGATTTTAGATCCAATGTAAGCAATGATACAAAAAATTCGAACTCAAATAGACAGCACGTACGAGCATTGGCAAAAACATATCATATGGTAGATGAACTTCCCATATTTTACATTTATGGAATTTGTGATTTACCTTCGATCCAAGCATTGTCAAAAATATGTATTGTTCATTAAAGACTTCGAAAACACAGTTGACAAGATATTCTCAATATCTGTGTTGGTTGTTGGAAATTTGCACTGAGGTATGTACCTTTAACCAAGTATTGTTTCATTAATCGTATCACTTTTGCTGGTGCCAAGCATACACTGAAGCGAAGGGCTTAATATCGCATGGAGTGTGAGTGTGTTGCAAGCACTCAGGACTGGATAATAGCCAAACTAAGCAAATTCTCTATTTTGACGCCACATCAACAAAAGCGGGCTAATGTTTACGCACTAGCCATCACATGCGCTTAAACAGAAAGGTGCGACACTCCAGTCCAGTTTTAGTACCAAATCGTCAGCTGCATTCCCATTGAATATACTTGAAGGCGAAGACCCCACAATAGGCAGAGCTGATTATCATTGTTTGTGAGGTTCCTCCAAATTTCACCCCGTAGTCACTATGTCGTTTGGTCTGCAAAAGCAAATTGTAGCTGATAATCTACCAAGTCTTTAAACCGTTGGAAATAATAGATTGCAGGCTGTTCAATAATTTTGCTCTTGATTCAAATTATAAACAACTAATTTCTTCAGGCTCATCAGAGACTGCGGAGCTGCCATCTGCGCCCCTCCTGAAGAAGAGAAGCGTTGCTTGGAATCCTCCAACGTGTGAAACCGACAGTGGTATGACCTTTTCAACAATAGAATATAATAAACAAACTGAATTAGTTTCTATGGTCTTCCCCCTCGGTCCCTCCCTAGCTAACATATCTTCATGCCATCACGAAGCAATATGGCTTGATAAATGCCTGAGTAACTTTAAACCCATCCACTGCAAACGTTACGCAGGCGATACTTTCCTCATCTGCAAAAACCCAACCGATTCAGACCTATTTCTACAATATTTTAACAGTAAACATCTCAATACAAAGTTCACAGTTGAAAACCAATCTAATAATTCCATAGCATTTTTAGACATCCTAGTCACAAATGAGGACTCAACACTGACCACTAGAATCTATAGGAAGCCAACCTTTTCGGGTCTCGGAACCAGCTTTTTCAGCCCCTGCTATGACCAATTTAAAATACATGCAATCAAACTATTACTGTTCAGGACTTATCACTTATCTTTCTCTTACCTAGCATTCTCAAACGAAATAGACTTTCTTCGATCTTTCTTTGAGAACAACGGTTATCCGCACTATCTTCTGAATTATAATTGCAAACTGTTTCTTGACAAACTATTCGACCTCGATATTACTAAACCTAGCGTTCGTAAATTAGATTTTGCCACTCTCTCCCGTGCTTCAGCAGAACCGCCATCGTTACAGTTAACTCTCTGAAATCTTTTCTCTCCGAAGCCCACCCGCATATAAACTTTAGGTTCGCTTTTAACAATACATTTACTATAGGTTTATATCAAATTTAACGACAAATCCCCATACCATTGCTCCCAGCCTCAACATAATGACTTCAGCCGTTCGCCTCACTTCAACTAACAATTGACGTTTTCTTCCGACTGCACACTCCTGCCGCCAACGACGTTCCCTAACTGCCCGACTGTCAAGCACTGATATTAGGACCCCTGAGCTTATTCCAGTCATTCATTTTTTTACACTTCCACACGATAACACCTGTCTCCAGCTAGGCTATCAAAGTAAATTTCTAGTTTTAGACTTTCACATTCTTGTATTTAGTTTTTTTAGCTCCGAAAATGGGAACCTTATCCCGAAACGTCAAAGTTTATTATGTCGACACTTTCGTTAGTCTGATTATTCTTAGGTTAATATTGAACCTACAATCTGTTTCATAAATAAACATCTCTGAAGTTAAAAATGATCTTCGGGCAATAAACATGACTCTTTGGCTGCTGGAAAGGTACTTTTCAATTTATTATTTAATCCAAAATTCACATGGGACTCGAAGAAAAAGATACCCAGATTCGATATGCAAAGTCTTCCATCCTTGGTCGGCTTTCTTAAACCTCGTAGGATAATATCCAATTAAGCCCCTGGAAAAATTATTGTCTCCAAAATTTCTCCAAAGACCGATTCTCCATTTTAGTGATGAAACGTCTAATTTAAATGCTGATTTTTTATTGTTTGTCTTGCGCAACGGATCACAGCACCGAGACTGAAAAAAAAACTTTAGCGCTTGGACGCAATGAATCAATGATCTTCTGAATGCCATCAGTAGTAAGTGCGAGTAAAATTTTATGGGTTGAAAAAACTCGTGCCTATGGGATTCCGGGAAATCCACAACAGAGCGTAAAATCTGTGTACGAGGCCGGGTCATTCTCCCCACTGCATCCTAAGTAAAAATTTGGCAGTAAAAATGTTGGGCACTTGGCGGGCAAACACCAGCACGTTTGAAGTTCAGTGGAACACCATACCTGTGCGAAGTTTTGCGTTAAGAAGCTCTATTATATAAATTCACTGAGGACAGAAGCAGATCCTCACCGTTGTAACTCAACATTTTTCCCCGTCTGCTGCTGCTGGAGCGTGGCTGTATTGTGAGCAGCGCGTGTAGGTACCTGCTGCGCGTTTGTGTTTTCATATTTCCACGTGCATCACAGAAAATTGGTCTCATGTGGCGTGCTTGGAGGGTGCTTGGCTCGGTAGAATTGCCACGTCGCTGTTTTAATTGCTTTGTCCTCCCTCTTCTGGAGTACTGCTCTGTAGTCTGCGGTTCTGCTGCCGATTGCCATCTGTGCTTGCTTGAAAAAGTAGTTCGTCGATGTGGGTTCATGCTGGGTGGTGTTGTGCCCTGTGATCTGGCGCAACGTCGCAGAGTTTGTGGAGTCTGTTTTTTGTATAAAATCTATAACTGCCCCAGTCATCCACTGTCTGAGTTTCTTCCAGATCCATTTGTTCGGGTGAGGTATTCTCGGCGTACTGGTGCTCTTCATGAGTTTGTCTTGGAACCGTTACGATGCCGTACGGGTCAGTATTCCCGTTCGTTTTTTCCACCGTGTGTGGATGTTTGGAATGGTCTTGATGGTTCTGTTTTTGCTGGTGCGGGGATTGGCAGCTTTAAACGATCTGTACACAGAGCTATTCTGTGATCTCGGATCTTCTTTTTTTCATTCTTTTGTTTTCTCCACCCAATGGGCTGGTTGCGTGGGGATTTGTTAACCTCATGGAGCTTCTCCGTTCCTACGTCGTCAGCCTGGTGTGATTTAATAATAATAAAAATTTGGCTGTGCGGGTTACTGCATATACCCTAGCTGGTGTGATTCTGGGATGACTTCTTTTCAGCCACACATCACCTTAATCTACATGTGTTTTGGACCAATTCCAGCATACATATACAATTATACATATAATGAATTGAATGACCATTGATGAACTTTGTGGAAACAGCGATTCAGGACCAGAAGATGCTCCTGCAAAAATCCTCAAAATGTGCAAGCATTTCTTACCCGCTTTACCGCATGCGGTGTAAGTCACTGGCCGATGGGGTAACGCCAAGCATTTATAAACACGCAATCATTACCTAATCCCCAAAACTGTAAATAGTACGGATCCAGCTAACTATACACTAGCCACGTCGTTAAAACGTCCGAAAGGGTGTTCCGTAAAACCTATGTGTTATATTATTAAGAGAGTAATAGCCTACTCACACTAAAACAAAATGTTTTTCGACACAAACGGTCCACTACGTCACAACTGCTGGAGCATTATGATTCCATCGTAGAGTCGATCATTGTGCCAAAGGAAGAAAGTGAACGCAATATAGCTAGATTTTGCTAACGCATTTGATAAGGTTGACCACGAAATCCCGATGTTAAAACTTTCTCGTATGGGTATCCGTAGAAAATATCTACGGTAGATTTAAGAACTCCTGTAAATAGAACCCAAAGTGTAATCGTCAACAGAGTGTCTTCAAGACAGCTGGTACTCAGTGCAGTACCACAAGGCACCGTGTTTGGGCCTGTACTGTTTTATCATTATCAGTGACATGGGGTACGGACGCAACTATGCAGTCCCTTCATCATTTGCTAACAAAACTCGAATATTAGCTGCTGCGCAATCTGTGGAACCATGCTGTCTGTCCAGCGAGATTCAGAAAGCAACTGCAAATGGTCAATAAAGAGTAACATGACTTCTAATGAAACAAAATTCGAGCTGCAGACACAGGAAAAATGCAAAACTCTTTGAATCCGCTCTTTCTACTACTAAAGATGGGCATAAAATTGAAAATAAAATAGTTTTATGAGACCTTGGAGTGAGAATGTAAGACAATGCTACTTTTGAAGATCATATAGCAAGAGTTATCGAAGTTGTGAAACAATGGAGTGGATAGATCTTACGAACTTTCTGGTCACGAGAAGTTGAGGTGATGCTCACTCTATGGAAACAATTAAATCTGCTGAGAATAGAGTACTATTCTCCTCTTTGGATGCCGAGTAAGAAAACAGGCTAGTACAACTTGAAGCTGTCCAAAGATCGTTCACTGCCGAAATTCGAGGTAAGCAAAAGTACGATTACCACAAACAACTTAGCTGTCTCCAATTGTAGTGAATACAACGAAAATTCGAGCGCATTTTGATCATATATTTTTGAAAAATTCTGGAATGTATCACTGCAAATGTGATTAAACTGGTTTTCGCCTGACACTCAGAAAAAAACTGGAAGGACTTGTAATACACGCATTACAAACAGAGATGGTGGCTACAACACATTCTAATAGCTTCTCTGTATGGTGAGCAGCACAGTTTAACAGAATTCCCCGGCTTATTTTTTTGTTGATATCTGATTATCCATGGTACCCCGAAAATTTTCGAATACTTCTCCCCATTTGACAGATATTTCCAAGCACAGGCAAATATACTAGTTTGTATGAGTGCAAGAAAATCTATAATATTTTTAGATAATGTTAGCATTAAATCTTTCAGTGCAAGTGCTGTGACTGCAGTGGATTAAAGGATGATGCAGACCTATTGCTGTGCCAGTTCAAAGATGTCATTTCAGTGAAATAGATATTTCAATTATAATAGAAACCGTACAATAACTATCATTATGCATCAATAAAATTACATTTCTATCTCCCTGTTCTCCATCAAAGATATAAGCTACGTTCTTTTCCCTCGCTACACATTATTCTGGTCACGAATATTAGCTACAGCACACTTAATATACATACTATATCGGTGGCCACTTGCGACCACAGGAGTAGAATAGGCCATAGCCCGGAGACCTCCGAGGTTTTCTACTCTTTTGAGGTGAGCCGCAGTAGGTCGCATCCGATCATCACTTCAATGTACGACACCGAAGTTTTTTTGCGTTTACATGAGGTTTAGATGAAAATTTATTTATATAACTTTTATTACTACTGTCTACATCGTCAAAGATTTGCATAAAAAGTGCACGTAACAAATTAATATTTTTTTTATTACCGAGGGGATTTCACGACCCAATAATTGGATCGGTTGAGCGATGTTGGGCTCTACACTCTGGCGCCGTGTCACATCCCGCGACCTAAGGCTCAGAGCACTTTGCGAATGATGTGCGCTGTTCCGAGTAGAGCGCTCTTCTAGAGGGATCCTGGGTGGAGATGGCCGCACTTCAGCTCTCGGAGGGCAGTCTTGAGATTCTTGAACATGACCCCCAGAACTCCGATGACCACTGGAACGACGTCGACCTTCATCTGCCACAGTTTTTTTTTTTTATTACTATTATTATTTTTGTTATTATTATTAATATTATTCAATAACATCCACAAAAATAGCTTCTGTTTGTCGCTTCTAAAATTTTTGCAGCTGTTCAATTGTAACTACATTATAATTAGGAGGTTTCTGTCGCCACAGGTCGGGAGATATTAGCGAAGAAACTATTGGGCCTTCACATGGACATCTTTGGTCCGTGCGGCAGTCAGGTGTGTCCTGAAGAGAGCTGCTGGGAGTATTTGGGCCTCCGATACAACTTCTACATGAGCTTCGAAGACAACCTTTGTACGGACTATATTTCCGATCAGGTGAGTTCTCTACATGCACTGCCTCTTAAATAGAGCAGTGGTCCTCAAAAGGCATGGTACAGCTCCCCTGGAGAAGATAGAGACATCTGACATGGCCATTGAGCAAAAGGTACAGGTCTAGTGGTGATGAGTTGACGTTAGGGCCATTTAATATCAGATAATTGCGTAGATAACTGCGTTATTCTGTAAGACAATTCACTACAAAAAAAACACACAAACTTTCTCGGTTACCTGATAGGCACTAACATAAAAACAGATACGTGGTTGCATGCATGGTCCAAAAGAGGAGGAAGGGGGCACAACAGGAGCCCATCTGAAAGCTAAAACGATTGCCCGGAAAAATTAACAGAAGAATCTTGCTGGTGTCCTTAGTCGTGAGTATTCTTGCAGCTGAAGCGGAACTAATCACTGCCATTAAGAAAGTTAATTACAGATAGCAGTCGCTTTCTTCCTGAAAAAAGAACTTAAAAATAATTGCTATTTGTCTGATACCAACATGTTACTGAGAAAATTGCAGCCTCCATTGACATGGAATTTCACTGGTTTTCAGCTTCTAAATTTTTTAGCCTTGGGTGTTGGCACTGTTATTTTTATCACTATGTAGATGTAATTTAACTGGTGTCATTAAATAATTGCTGCCGTGTAAAAGGAATGATACCGTGCACTGGAAGACTTGCAGTAATACATATAGTAAGGTAAACTTAGATAATATTGGGAGATATCGCAACCGAGCCTCACCGCTGGTTCTACATAAAACGAAAACTTTGATAACGAGCTACTGAGAGTCACAAAATACTTGTGAGATTGAAAATTAAGTGACTTTTTGCTCCGACTATTGTTACGGTACCCTTATATTATTAATTACCTCCACAGCTAAAGGATGATAGCCTATGTCTTGACATACTGCACTGAACCATGTACCTATGCTTTGTAGGTAACGTTAAATTGGTAACGCCTACAGCCAAACCTAACAACTAAGTGATGTCATATGATACATTGTCTTAATTTTGCTGCAAATCCTTCATACCTTACGCAATCTCTCCTGTGGGGCTGCATTCCTATTAGACCGTTAATACAAAAATCACGAATACAGTAAAACTTATTCTCTACAATGATTTTCTGTGACATTTTGTATGCAACTTGCGTTTCAGAATCTGAGACTGTAATACTATCACAGACAAGGAAAATAAACTAAAGAGTGCATTGACCGAAAAAGTTTCCCAGCGTCTCAACCAAACAACAGGTTTTGTAGCATCACTCGATGTGGATCACAAAAACTGAACTAATTAAAGTTCTGAGATGAGGCAGCTGTTGCTTACTCTCTTGTATTGACAGGTGTAGCAACTGGGAAACGTAAATGAGACCCTGACACGTAGTATGATTGCCTAATATTTGAAATACATTTTCGGCACACCTGAGAAAGAACTGATCAGTTGTCGAATTAAATACCTAAAGCGTGTCAAGTGAACAGCTGCCCCGCCTTCTAGTTCAGTAATGACATATGGAAAATTAGAAGTGTGAGACAACGTTCGTCGACTGCCATTAATATATTACTAACTTCTGATAATTAAATCATTATCCTGACACAGATGGGGAGCCAAACACGAAACTAAAAAAATCACGCGTAGCAGCCTCGAAGAAGAACGATCGATGCGTGCCCTTATCTCATTTTTCACAGGCGAATTTTAATCTACCATCGAAGCGAGGATTAACAATTTATGAAAGAGATATTTTTATCCATTAAAGTTAGGACATCTTTTATTGCTTAAATCAATAACAAAAGTGTGCCAGAATGCTGTAGGTTCGTTCTAATATATGCACAGTACTCTAGTTTATTAAGAGACTGGAACATAGTTGATTTATGTCTATGGTATGCAAACCATGTCAGTAAGACCAAATTTCAGAGTGACGGCTTCATCACGCAAGAAAGTAAATCATTAACCAGTGTAGGTATCACTTAATATTACCATTCACCAACTACTTTTTCGTTTAAATTTCCATTGTTACATAGTTCTGGTATCATCATTTATGCATCACCTCATTGACTGCCTTATTATCATCTTTTTATCCCATTATTTGCCTCACTGCCGTCGCTTTCTTCAGTCTACCCTCCTCAGTCAATAGTTTTTATGTAACACCGGGAAATTAACAGTTCCGTGCTATCTTCGCATTGCTCTCTCTTTTTAAAGCTTTGCCTGCAGCTGGTGTTTTGTATGGTAACAACACGCACCCCCGTACAGGTGTGGCAGCCACTCAGAGCAGGTCTTGTTCCCATCGTCTACGGAGGTGCCAACTATGCCAGAGCCTTGCCTGCCAACTCCTACATTGATGCCCGCCAGTACTCTCCTGCAAACTTGACTGCTCTTGTCAAACGGTACCTATGGTATTCAGTGTTTTTATTTTAACTTGACTAATCTTCGCAACCAGTACTGCTACTGTTCATAGATAGTAAACTGAGGGCCAAGACATCCCTATCAAACGATACTGTTGATGCTCTTATATATCTGCGAGCCAACACCTCATGTTTAATGATCACACAGCTCTTACGTACTCGTAAATTAAGTCTTAAGTCACTACCACTCATTTAGGAGAAATAAAATCGGTCATAGGCTACAGAAATACAGGTTAATTTTACCTCAGCTATGGGGGCTTTGAGCCGTCTTTCTGCCTTACCTACTTTGTTCTTTTCCGTTTTCATGCTCCTACTGATGTCTTTCTTGTTTTTCTCTTCAGTCCTGATTTGCATTTACCATGCACAGAGTTCAATTGAGAGAACACTCTCTGGCACGGGTGCCTTGTTTTCTTTCAGTATATTACACATCTTTTACTCTCTGAATTTCCCATTCTACTATATAGTTACCACTGAAACAATTTTTTTCGTTGTGCAGTGCGTAGGTTACTAGAAAAACGTAGGAGTGCTAAAACCAAAAGCTTGACTAATTTAAGGCTGACAGTGCGGTAGGCAGCAAACATTAGACGAAATAAAAAATTCATTGCTAGGTTAGGCCAGACAGTTTTGGGAGGCCGTAGAGGACGTAAGTCCCGAGCCTTCTGACCACTTAGTCTTATCTGTGTTTTTAGGCTTGAGGAGGAAGTTGTTGATCTCATCTGCTAGGGCCGTGGCTTGAGGAAAATGCCTGAGGGGTGGAATTATACTTGACAGTGCTATGTCTTGTCAATTTTTTTATAATATAAGCTCTAGTTACCTCCGCCAAGAAGTTTATGCTTATGTCGAGTTTGTTTGTTGCTTGTCTCTTCGTCTGTCACCAAGATAACTGAAAAATTTACGGGCGGATCTTTACGAAATTTACACGGTTTGTTAAGCATATTAGAAGAAACAGGTGATTAACTTTTGGTGAAGATCCGTGCAACCGTTCATTTTTGTGCCTCATTTTTGCTAGTAACATAACTCAAAATGTTATGGACTGGTAAGTTTGAAATTGACGTGAGCTGTTGGGTATATTATGATGAATAAATGAACAAATTTCTGTGATGATCTGCTGCTTCGTTTGTTTCTCTCTGTATTTGACTCTATGTCTGTTAGCAAAATGACTAAAAAAGTTATGAACAGATATGAATGAAATTTACAGAAATTGTTTGCAATCTTTAAGTACGTAAATGATCAAACTTTGTTGATGATCGGTTTATCTGTTCACGTTTTTGACTAACATTTGTAACACAAAACTTATGAACGGATCGTCAGGATAATTACAGAAATTTTTTATCATCAAAAGTCACAAATGACCAGATTGAAGTACTGATGAAAATAAATCATAATTTCAAAGACAACTTAAGCTTTTTAATAATGGTACCATGCTTGGTGGAAGTATGAGCTCTGAGAGTGCTTTAGTTACCATTAGATTATGTGCAGTTTAATAATGCTGCATTTTTGAACAATCACATGAGAATTGTCAACAAGTCGTGATACTATGGAACGTTTTACATATACTCAATGGCGCTCCATGCGTAAGCTGGACACTTCAGTATTTTGCACCTTGACCGTGTCAGTACGCGGGCCCATTGCTCGTGCAGTTATACGAGTGGTTAATTAATTAATAGCACTGTGCCAGGCAAAGGTGGGATCATTGCAGATAGTACTGTAGGAAAGGTTTCAGAAAGCCCATATTTGGTGAGAAAGCTTGCACCAAAAATATACAGCGTGTATTGGGCATCAAAATGTTCTCCGGAATCTCTACTTTCAGGAACTGCTTGATGCCAAACTGAATTTTTGGTGCGACACCGACAATAATCCCCTCTATGCAACAAGGTCATATGCGAAAGTATGGAATGTAATTTTACAAAGGTTTTACTTTTTCCTGCTCTTTGAATGTTAAGGTTAATATCGACATAATTTATGCAGGAGTTTATCATTTGGTTACCTTCTTGTAAGGATATAAAATTCATCCAAATCCCCATAAAAGTTCCCAATATTGGGTCAAAATCCAATATAGCCGCTTTATTCAGAATTTGCAATTAATTGTTGCATATTTTTCCCATGCGAGCACAATAAATACACATCATGGGTGATTTTCTACTGTTTTCACTTTGACCTATCATCTTGGAATAATTTTAAGGCAATCAGAAGTTAAAAGCATGTAGTAAAATTATAATATAGCCATTTTAATAGCAAGAGATAACCCAATGAAATGGCATTTGCTCTTTATTGGTAAAATAAGAGTCAAACTATCCTTACTAGATGGCGTTGATGGACAAATTCTTATTCGAATAGTACTATGTAGAAGGTGTTCGTCCCATTATAAGATCAAAAGAGAAAAATAATATTACAAAATTTACCTATATTTGCATAAATACTTACAAAACTATGTTTTCCTGGCATTGAGTTTTCCAAGGTTTTTTCAGCTTCTAGGGTGTTCAATTTAAATTAAGATTCCTGAATTGGTTTCCAGATATATTTAATTATGTATACTATATTTTATAATCGTTTTGTATTCAAGATGGTCTTCCGAGTATCTCCAAAGCTGAAGAAACTTTAGCTATCTTCCAAGTATTTCCAAATTTGAAGAAACTTAAGCAATCTTCCACGTTAGAAATATTGCCAGAAAACCAGTTAATTTTTTTCGAATCAAATTTAGCAGGAGAAACAAAGCCATTCAAGCAGAACCAAACAAGCGGGACAATATATATGAATACGCAAGGCAGTGCAATGACCATGGCAGGTTTCATTGATTATCTTAAAGCACTCGCAAAAGATGACTGTATGGTGGAAGATGTTTTTGAGAGTCTCACTGAAGAGTTTTACTTCAGAATAGCCCACAAACAGGAAGTTTATGGGATGACAACACTGTTGTCAAGATATCGAGAACTGCTTGGGGGTTTAACATCATATCGAGCAGCTCATCTGGAGACGAAATTCTAAACCAACTAGAATGAAGCAGTCTGTGTGAATTTGCATTGACAGAGCGACTTCCTCTTTTCAAGTGCCCCTACCATTAGTGATGCCCTGGGAAAATTTGGAACACTAGACATGATATCACAAGAAGATTCAGAAAAGATAGAGGTTGGTCAGAAAACAGATGAGGAGGTAGTGCTAGACACTGATTGATGTACCTACTACACAATCATGGCTGCTGCATTTCTTATGAAGACTACAGGAAGTTCTTCAGCCGCGACATACAACAACAGTCTGCAACCAATTCTGACAGACCCAAGTATGGTATGATACACACATACATTGAAGTGACTAATCAGATTTACTGAACATTCATTACTTTCAAAAGGTACCATTGTAAATAACTGTACTTTTTCGTATACCTTTGGCTTTGGTGTACAATTACAGGTTGACAGGTAGCTTTTGTACATGTTTTTGTATCAGGAACTGTATTCACAGATGAAGACAGGTTTTGTTCATCAACGACTTGGTGAAAACTTTAAGTGGCTTTGACCTTTCACAGTAAGTTTCAAAATTCAAACCTCAATATAGAATGTATTTACAGTATATGCAGAGAGCTATGCTTTATGTACCTATCCCTCTAAATATATTTGTTGATGTGTATGTAAAAGGGGTGAACTGTTGATATTTGTTTTAAGCAGTAGTGATAAATTATACAGTTTGTAAATAGCGTGAACAATACTGTTGAAAATATATTTCTATGCATACTGTAGAATGTCAAGTAAAGTACTAACATTATTATTGAAAGTATCAATGGAAATGGCCATCTTTCTGCAATATCTAATATCCAGGATAGATTTAAAATTGTCGTATGTATGTGCATTATGCATCCAATGCTGAGGTTATTATTATATTATGTTATTTATTTTGACTTTCGTGCAATTTCTTTGACACGTAGATTGTAGGGATGGCTGTACAGCAGCCACTAATGTATCTTCACAAAAGCAAGTACATCCACTTCTTAAAGCTCCAAGGAAAATTATGCTTAATTTTCTTTCATCAAACCTCATTACAGCAACATATCTTTCGTTCAATTAGCTCATCGTCATAATAATTTCCGTCGAAATGAAATTAGGTCAAATTTTGCATCGTATGCTCAGCTATTATCTAAATATTTTCACCCAAAATGGCGTATCGCACATATTTCAACAGGATAAATATCCAAGCTCATATATATTTTCCAAGAAATATTCCTCGCACAAAAAATTCTCTTCTAACCAGTGTGTTCGCCAATTTTGCCCTATCTAATTTAGTTACATAATTTTTTTTTACCAAATAATCATAAATACGTCTAAAATTCTTTGTCCTACCTTCCTTTTCGGTAAAATATTTCGAGTCTGATAATTTTACGCATACCTATATTCTTTACCACTTTTCTATAGGCAACTCATGTTTCACCCTAAATTTATTGACGCAAATCAGTCATGCACAACTTTTTACAACCCCGAATTATAGTACACCAAACCTGTGTTGCCTCCATTCGCGTAACAGCTAAAATTTTACTCTCAAATCTGTTTTAGCCCAAATCTGTGTTGCGTCTAATTTTTCCTCTCACCTCCACTCGTACCTGCCGCGCGGAGCTACGGCGTTACCATTCTCAGCGCTATCCCGCTAGATAAGTTTCGATTTTTTTGCCCCAATCATACATGCCATTAACAAACTTTGCTGACACAAATTATGGAATAGATGGGCGATTCACCGGTAAAAATGACGGCAGTGGAGGTAGATAAATAGCCCTTTACTGTAAAATGCCGCAGTGATTCCCGTAAAGACTAAATTGTTACAAAACTAGCGGAGACGATGTACTCACGACATGGCAACGCTGCCACTGGCCGCCGAGGTACACCCCCATTTTTCGCTCCTAGAGAAATTGGCGTTATTTTGGTTAGACGGACAAGAGAATTGCGATGAAAAAATGTGGGTGCAGAATACATATTTGTGGAGAGGATTTTTGGGGCATAAAGTATTCGACGATATTCCAATTCAGCGAAAAATTTTTGGATGAGAAGCATTCATCGCTAGAATAATTTGGCGTAGAAGTATTGGCTTATTGACGACTAGCGATAAGTTGGTTCATCAAAGCATATTTAGAGGATTTTTCTAGTTCAAGGCTGAAATTTTGTCCTCAGTAAGTTTTGATGAGAAATGTTTAGGGTATATTATAGTTGACGAAAGATTTTTCGGCCTCTAAAAATTTGCTAAGGAAAATTTAGTGCCAATAAAATAGTTGGTAGTTATTTTGGTCATAATTTTGTTTGAGACAAAATAATTTAGGGCATTTCAGAGTGGTATAACTTTTATTAAGTCGTAAATTCATTTGTAGCGATACATTTTTGTATGAAAATAGAGTTTAGTAAACATATTTAATGTTATTTTCGGGTGTGACAGTAATTTTTATGTCTAATAGATTTTACCAGCAAATATTGGCGAGTTTCACGGTATGAGGAATAGTGAGTTGCGTTTAGATTTTTAACGCAAGACAATCAACCCGTTTGTAGAACAATAATATTACCCTGCATTACTCCTGAAGCACTCAAAAATAAAATGTACATTCATTATAAAAGACAATATTGTGTCACTAATTACCGTCAAATGTACCTGCATCTTCTTTAATGGTGGCCATCTTTGATACGCAAATTAGCCTGAAAAAATGCATTTTTTAAAGACAGATACAACATGAAATTGTTCTAAAAGAAGTTTGGCATTGTAGTATGTGATTTCTGTTATATTTGCGAGATGGAAATGCATCTTATCCGAGATATTTTAAAATGTTCGTCCTCTTGTAGATGAAAAATTGTTTAACAGGCATGGTAATATACAACACTCTCACTGCTTTCGTACCAAAATTTCAGCTTGGCAACTACTAGTTCCAGGTAGGGAAGAGTATGGGAAACTAAACCATACCTGATACCAAATGGATAAACTTGGTGCAAGGTGGTGCCCCATTACAGCTCATCCTCCTACTGTACTAAGACGCGATTCCGTCGCTGTTGCGATGATGCCACCTGTTGCTCATTGGTGCAAGGAACAACAGAGAGAGTTATTCTTGTAGTTAAAACAGTCCATCGTTTTTTGTGGTCCCAGGAAAGTCAACATTGGAGGCCCAATGCTTTTTATTTAAATTTTCGTCTCGCATTTCAGAGGTAGGCTGCGAGAGGATGAATTTTCTCCACAAATGACAGCGCTTCTAGATATTCCCTTATCTTCAACGATCAACATTATGCATCAGTTTCCAAGCAAAACTTAGAAGTAACCCAAAACAGTTATTTCAACCGGTTTACTCGGCAGTAATTCAGATTTTCTGACTTCATCTGTCTTTGGGTGCCTCTGTACCAACAATCATTTTGTTCAGCGACCAGAATTATGGGAGCTCGTTACCCAGCATAGCATGTCCAGCCATTATCCGCCTTATTCTGAAGATTAGTTTCTGGGCCTTTACTAGCTAACGTAGTACAAAAAAAGCAGAAGCAAAGCTGCTAACTTAGTTAGCAACGACTTAATTTGTTTCCCTGCCGTGGGTGCATAAAGCACCATCCATATGACCACCTTAATTCACTATATTTTGTAGCCTGTGGTAAACATATGGAGTCATATAACCCTAAGCTCTTGGGCTAAAATCAAGTAAGTATTTTTGGCACAAAATATTATGAAAGAATACAATACTTATCCCCAACTCAACTGTAGGTAGCACAGAGCAAAGTCGCCATAGATAGAGTATCTAAGTAATCTACAGCATATACAAGTGTGAAAAAAAAACAGATGCAACCGCCGCAATTATCTTTTTACGCATCTTTTCTCTCTATGTCTTATATACGCTTGTAACAGCAATACCTTCATTGCCTATTTTGTACGACACAAGAAAAATTATACGTTTTGAATTAATACACACAGGATCTTGTAAATTTATTCATTTTTAGTTCGCATAAATTATTTTACATCGTAACTTCCAATATAATGTAACAGGGGCATTTTATAGAAGAAAACTTTTATTTTTTACCCCTCTTTTACGCTCCTAATTTTTAACAAATGATTATAAAAAGACAGAAAAAAGCTTGAACTCACTAACAATTTCAACTTTCAGATTATCATCGCAGCCTGCAGAACTGGCCAAGTACCATGCATGGAGATCCTCATATGCCTGGACGGAAGACTTTGCTCCATGTCAGTTATGCACAAAGTTGCATGAGCTTCGTCGTCCCCATTTCTGGGACAGAAACTATGACCAGCGTCCGGGCAACTCCAGCACCTCGGATCTGCTCAAGTGGTGGATCACCTCGAACAGTTGCTGGACCGACTTCACCAAAGAGAAGAGGGTAGACAAGATTATCGCCGGTGTTGGCTCATTTATGAAAGCTTTAAAGAATATACAGTTCGAATGATATTAGTCGATACCCCATGCAATGCAGACGACTCACATTACATACATTTAACTATCGCGCTTTCCCCCACTATATTTTTCTAAGAATCCTGCTAAAAATAAAGTTATTAACGATTTCAAAAAAGGCTAACTCTTTTTAACAATCGATGTAGTGTATACTGGCTCGCGAATTTATGATCGATATGAAAGCATTTCCATAACGTTTATGTGCAGTTTTTTACTTTCCCCGTCTCACCAGCACGAATATCAGCGTTGCTTTAACGATCAAAACGCAGCTAATAGCGGAGCAAAATAGGGTAGATGTTCATCCACGTTTAAATATTATAATATTGCCTCAAAACCTGTTATTGCAAGAGGGTTGTATGCTATTGAACCAGTGACTGCGCTAGCACTCCCAAAGCAGGTGTAATTGGTTAACATTAATTATTAGATTAGATAGGCGGCAGTAGACGGACCAACAGGCCCATTCCCAGGGGGCCGCCGGGACTTACGCCCCGGCCCTTTATGAGCTATTGCCATTATCATTTGAATGGATGAGAAAAAAAAGAAAAAGTGAGAAAAACTTCATAAAGAGACGATCAAGTGAGCACGATTTATAGCTGCAGATCCGCGTAGCTTAGTCAAGTCAGTCGGGAGTGGAAGAGAGAGAGGTTTAGGACACCTCCGAAGATTTGGCCGTTATAGAGTTGTGAAACCTGGAGAAGGTCTTCTTAGCTGTGGAGAGTGTCCCTCCCAATCTTTGTCAAGACGATTTTTAAACGTGTTGACTGTTTCTGCACCGACGACGTCGGAGGGGAGTATATTCCAGATGTTCACTATGAAATACGGAAAAAACTGCTGGCTTAAGGTTTATCTTCGAACTTTTTGCCTGGGTTGTTGACCGTTGTTTCGCATCAGATCATTAACGTCTCTCTCGAAAAGGCCCGTTGGAGGCCCGTCGTTGAAACCATTCAAGTACTTGAATGTTACTATTAGCTGCCTCCTGAATCGTTTTAGCTGGAGAGCGATCAGGCCCTCTTTCTGAAGGCGACACCCGTATAGCTTGTTTACAGCTGAGGCATCAATTTCGTTGCTGTGCATTGGATTCTTACCATTTTATCTTCAACTTTGCACAGATGCATGTGGCGTTCAGAATTGAATAGCAAATTCTAAACGTGAGCGCCCAAGCGCTTTGTACAAGGGAATGATGATGTCCTTCGATTTGTATTCAAAATTCCAAGTAGTCAATCCTGGTACTCTACTTGCCATTTTCACCATCCTGTCAACTTGCTTACTGTGTTGAAGTTTGTATGTAATAGTTACTCCTAAGTAGCGTTGCTGGGTGACAGCTGGCAATTTGGTCCCGTTCATTTTCAATCTAGTTGAGGGGTTCTCCTGCCTTACGTGCTTTACTTACTGTACATTTGTCAACGTAATGCGCTTTACAAATCAAATTCGCCATTGAATCTGCACCTAAAAGGTTTCATGAATTCTCTGAAAAACGTTCAGCAAGTGTGTTTAGGGCACGTGGACCTTTCCATCCTTTGTATTATGCTGTTTTAATATGTAACTAAAATTAATTTTCATACCTGGAGCTCAGTCTCCAGCTGCCCTGCATACTATATTACCCTTGTACTTGTACGGTGCTGACGCCACGGAGTCCTGCTTCAAGCTACGTCGTTTAAATTCCTTTTTATACCGCAAATATACCGCGAAAGTGTTTCATAGTGCTAGTGTAGTGTTGTAGATGAAATTAGGACATTTTTCTGCGTTTATAAGTGTGAACTTGTTGGCTCGAACTTTTCTAATTGTTATTTTGGGTCATTTGGGATAAGAGAGCTTGTGGTACGGAACTGTTTGTGAACATCATCATAGTAGGGAATGAACAAGGCAATACCAAACTGCAAGTTTAGAAAACATGTGGGAATACCAATACATATAAAGAGGCAGAGTTAGTAATTGGTGGGGTGAATTTGGAGTACTAGTGGGGGTGGGGGTGGGGTGCCCCTCTATTCAGAGGGGCATTTTCATTAATTGTTTTGCACTGAAATTTTGAGTTTTGTGCCCTTTGTAGGAGTATATATTGAAAGTAAACAAAATGTTGCTCAGTGTCTGGTTTCATTCAACAATAATAGCCGAGTGTTCACGTTCATGCAGTGTTATTCCTAACGAGAAATCTTGTTTTTGGTTACTCGCTTTATGGTTGAGATTGAAAAGTTACGAGCTTGTGAGATGCAAGCTTATTATGAAGTAGCTTAATCTGCTGGTAAATTTCAATAATGCAGAAGGCAGTACTGTCATCCCTGCCAAGAGCTAGGCCACGTTGAACCTAGTCAGCAATATTCCCCATTTTTAATCTCTGTAACATACACTTGTCCACTCTGTATATTATTTCCTCAGTTGTATGAAAACCATCAGTTTAGCACCGGTTGAAACGCCGGCAATGAACATGCAACGGTTATATTATTAATAGGATTGGCTATCTGCCACCATTATTACTGATCGCAATGTCCGTTGAGATGAACAATGAATCCGAGAAATAATGCGAGTAAATGATCTTACTCTTAACCTTGGACCGATAAGTCGACATCATATGTCTTCATTGGAATACAATTATTTAAAAACTGAAATAAATTTGACATTTGGTGGTTATGGATAAAAAGTTCATTCATTTCATATGAACCCTAAATGGCTAAAAAAATATTGCTCATTAGAAGCACAGCAATGCCTGCAACGCCAAGAAAAGTTGACGCTCGGTGTCATAGGTGTAGAACACTAGAACGTGCATTGAAACGAGGTGCAAAATACGCTAAAGTAACAGCAAACAAAACACAATAAGAACAGAATATAGAACTAAACGAAAGTTATCTGTAGAGCGTAATGAGCAGCTTTGAACTGTAGTAACTTACAGTTAAAACTGACAACATTTTACCTGTAAAATCTGCTCAATTTTACTCTCAATCGACATCATGCATCGCAAATCTAATGCAAGCTACGTTAAACTGGAACAAATGTCCATGGGCTCGTCCGATTGGGCGCCTTGACTTGTTCGAAACTTCACGCAGGTGCAGCGGCTTCGACTCGTTCAATTGACTTTCAGGCACTGACTGGCGCACAACTGGATCCCCTTTAGACTTCCAGCTCTTAGCCTTTTTTCAAAACAGGATCTTTTCAGGCTGCTCAGGTAATAGAGTTGCTTCTATCATTTGTAACACGATTCAAAAATACCAAGGCTTCTGTCTAAACTTTTCCTACAAGTCAACCCTCGAAAGCTTAGTTTTGACCCCAAGTCGAACGCACCCATATCCTGCACATGACCCCATTGATGCTGTCACGTATGGTGGCCTGTGTTTTTAGTGCAGTTAATGCGTATGGATTGGCTGACGGCGATCGAACGATCTAAACTGATTAGCTTCATCTTGTGCGAAAGTTCAGTTCTAAATTTTGGATTCACCACTCGGGAAACTTGATCCAGAGCAGCGAATCTAGTTCTCCGGCCTGCACTGCCTGAAAATTATCACAATTCGAAGTAGATTGTCTCGATCGTTGTGAGCCAAGTAATAATGAATATAGGCGCGTGTTAGCAGCCGATGAGCCTTACGTACACTTGTTTCTCGGACTCTGTAACGTGACATCTCTGCTTACATGAAGGCTGGCGGGCTGTCAGTATGACTGGCCTTCGTCGTACGTTGTAGGTACAATGGAACTTCTCCAACGGAGACTTCCCGAAACAGAGAAAAACAAGAAACATAAATAGCATACAGGGCCATCTGCCGAGAAGTGTGGCTGTAGTCGATGGCATGTCGCGTGACTAGCAGCATGGTGTAGTAAACATCAATTGGTAGGGTATACTACAGTACAGCTGAATGATTTGCTTTAGTGTAAGTTAAAGAAATAGAGAAACCGTTCATGAAGATAAGGCAGCAGCTATGCCGGACACCTCATCTCCAAACGCAGACAATATTTGTCTCTACGGTTAAGAAGTTCTGTTTGATACTGGCTCTTGAAACCCAAGTAACGCAGCGCTTCAATAGTAAACAAGATGCAAAGCTATCGTCAGCCGACAGCAGAAGTAGCGTGGCAATGGAAATAAGGTTCCTTTTCGTTTCCCTTTAAAATAGGTGACTTTTTCACGGAGATAAATCAGTCTTTGCAATGCTACCATATTTAGTTTTTTTTATTGTATTTATTTTTGGTCAATCAGAGCCACATGCTAGAAAATCAACTTATGTGTAACCTAGAAATAAGAAACATTCTCCTGTGTACCATATTTCATTCCAATTTTGTAATGTCTATGAGTACTTAATAAAGATTATTATTATTATTATTATGTAATAAAACTTGGACTACCCCATAGGCCAATGCTGATTTACCGCTGATCTCATGGGGCATTCCCGAATTCTGTTAGGGCTGGGTTCTGAAGTTCTCATCTTTAGAAGCGTGTTCTAAGAGCGTGCATGCCATTACTTGAAATCGAAAGCAGCGACGTAATTTTAAGCGCGTTGCACTCGACAAAATTCGTTTTCAGCTGTCACGAGTATAATCTATTCATCAGAGAGCTGGTCAACTTATAATGACTGCACGGACTATGCATAGTAAATAAAAGTGAAGATCGAGTTGTTGCCTAGCGCAGAATTTGCGCGAGGCTTGCGAGCCTTGAAATGTAGAAAATCTCTGAAATGGAAAGGACGATTCTTCTTCAGATTGCCCAAGAAGAGAATTCAGCAAAAACCCCTTTGTTTCTGTATCACTGAACCAAAGGGTAGTCAAACACTAATCCTTCAACAATTCAATGAGCTGAATGGAGCAGTGTATTGTCATAAAAATATATCTAAACCCTTCTCTTCTTGAAATGAACGTTGGCTTCAAGGGGCGCTCTAGCAACTACATTAAATTTTTGCCATGCGCATAACACTCTACGAGACATGATCATTACCTATAATGCAGTTTTCATCACCCGCGAACGAAAGAAAGCGAGGTGATAATGTTTCTGTTCTGTTTGTCTCTGTTGGTTTGCATCAGGCACGAGCGCCAGGGTAGACAAGGCAGGCAGTGTCTACCTTGTGCAAAGCTGCTAGCAGCTACATTTAATAATACAGCATAATTATGGTAGTTAGTTCATACACTTATAAGGCACGAACCGCAAATTATTTTACTTTTGTACATGAGGTAGGCATAATGTACGTCTGCCTTGCAACTCTACGATGCACACTGCGATGCGTAGCCGGGGCGCGCTGGCGGCGCAGCTGATGGCCAGGTACTCTATAGGCTAGTGATATAATTCTACGCGCCTTTAAGAGTGAGCTCACACGTCATCCATATCAACGCCTTGGCTCATCCACTTGTTCGAATGTTCGAATGTGTTACTGTGCCTTAGAAATATAAAAAAATGCACTGTATTCTGAGTTTTATTTCACTCCAAATTTGAAGAGATATCAGTTACTTGCCCAGTGACATTTGCAGTGGAAAATGAGTCGGTGGTTAATATATTATTAAAATTTTTTGAGTACACAAAGTTGTGCTGACGACGCTAGAAAATATTCGGACGACAGGACGAGTGAACGCGTTGAGATGACTGACGCGTGAACTCGTCCAAATGGGGGGGGGGATGGGTGCGCTCGCGCCTCGCTTGCAAGTATTGTTAAATGTATATGATGAGCTTCCGCTCATTTCTGATTGTGTTCAGTTGGTAGTTTACATAAAGATATTTTCCATGCTAGCTTTTAACGAGAAGAAACAAGTTACTGTACAGAAAATGTCAGAAAAGCAGCCGAACCTAACGCAAGCAAAAGAAGGGAAAAAAATTTATTGCAGCTTGCTACCCTATTAAAAATTTCAGCAGTCATTCCAGCGGCACTGCGCAATTACTGCTGAGTTCGAGAGTGTATGTACGGCTTAAAATTGCGCAGCGCCGCTGGAATGACCGCTGAAATTTTTAATACGGTAAAGAGCTTGGTTCAACATAAATTAGTGTTCGTGTGGTTGCATTGTAATAAATCAACTCTTTTGACATTCAGGCTTCTTGTTTTTTGTCAATTAGTAAACGTATGTTGGTAAAAGAAGGATTTTTTCGGCGAATTTCTTTGGATGAAATTTACAATAAAATACACTGCTGCTATTGGGCAAATCGATTAGAACTTTATCAAGGTAAACTTTCGAAAAAAACCTCTAACAGACGTTTCCTGAAGTTATCGAAATTTTCTACGAAGGTTAATAATTATTATAGTCGCTACAACTGTTTTGTCGATAAGTTTTTCCTGCTTTGAAAATCGTAACAGGTTAAGCTTGGAAAAGAATGACCGGTGAAAAACTTCCGTCAGTCGCTTTAATATCAATCAAAACTCAATAACATACACCGTCGTGTGTTTATATTTTTATTGATTTCTATGTGTATGTATTTATATATTTACATATTTGCATCTTGAGTGTCACGCCCTTCACGAATTAGACGAAATTTAAGCCAAGTTGTATACGTTTTTAATTATGCTGCGTTTTGTTGGATATCGATAATCGGAAGCTAGACCAGGTTGCCGAAAATGACAAAAGTTGGAATCCTAAGCCTTATAAGTAAATTTACTCCTTGCTCAGCCAACGTTGAAATCGAAGCAACAACGATATTTACTGCTTCTCTTAGCGCTCTCGTGGAGTCTGCCTTTTTCTGCTTTCTCTGTTTATTGAAACTATATTTATATTCAAGTCGCGCCTTACAAATTGAGTAGATGATCAACAAAACACAGAAGAGGACATTTTTCAAACTGGAGTAGACTCAGAAATTAAATTTTTAGGTTGTTTCCTTCCTTTGACAGAACAATTATCGTTAATGGAGAAAAATTTTATCTACTGAAGTTGTATCATTGCGTGCTATACAGAATATACAGAGGGAATTAAATTAGAATTAGTGAGGCTTCAGTGCTTGCTAATATAACTTTTTTATGTCATCTAAAGAAGGAGAGTGCTGCTCAGATGAGTTGAAACGGAGAGCACTCATGTCGTATGACACCTTTGTTTGCCGCTATAGCGTATCCTTCAGAACAGGTTAGTAACAAAAGTATATTCAATTAAGAAGGGTTATCACTAGAGCTAGAACAATGGAGCTCGTAAAAAAGAGCTGTAGTAGCGGTTAAAAAAAGCACTTGTAGCGCTCTAAGCATAAAATAATATCGATAGAAAAGAGCATCACGAGCACTTATGGGAGCGTTTGGAACAGTTACCGGAGTACTTACAGCACTTATAGGAGCGTTTGGAGCAGCTACCAGAGCGTTTAGGGGCAGTTATCGGAGCAATTCGAGCACCAAAATATAATTTACACATCTATCGGAATAAGTATTTAAACGAGGTTTTGCTTTAAAAAAATACTTTGGAAAGATTCAATACAAGAATATTCTTCAAAAATTTGGGGTCTTGGAAAATTCAGTGCAAATATTTTAACCACAAGTAAAGTCATCATAGCCGTACCCGGTGGTGAAATTAATTTTTTGGCAAAATTCAGATTTTTAAAAAAGTTACAGCGTTTTTACTTTCATTCCGAAAAAGAATTTTTGCTGGAAACAATCAGTTTTCAACCTATTTTGATGAAAGTTTGTAGCAAAGTAAATCTTTCAATGCTCTATGACCACATGTCAAAAATTTGAAAGAAGTGTAAAATACATGGGAGAATGATGTCCAAATTGAAAATAGGCTACACAAATTACGACACACTCGTGAAAAACGAGAAACCTACGCTGAAAGTCTATTTTAAGACCTTTCAGATGATGTAATTCATGACAAAAAATAATAAAATTAAGCGCATTTGTCAGGAGAAAAACTGATATAAGTTCATCAATATTACGCCAACCCGCATGTTACTCTGTGTCTGCACTAGATGGACATGGTTAGACGAACGTCAGTGCTGCAGAAGTGGGTTTTACTACGGTTGAGGAAGATTTTTTTGGACAAGACATAATTTGAACTATTTTGATTTATCAAGCATGGCAAAATTTACATACATACATTATGTTTTTAGATCATAATCAAATGATTAGAAAATCAAAGCCTAAATCTCGTCCAGTTACGTATTCTCTTGTTTCGTCACTTGATTGAGTAATCACCGCTTTACACCCTAATGAGGTTCATTGCATTTCTAAGTGTCACCAATATATTAAAAAAAATTAGTGTTTGTAAGAAATGAACATAAAACAAAAAGTTTCTAGAAACAACTTATGTGAGCAGTTTCACATCACAAAGCTTAAACTTTTACAGTTTACAGACTGCAACATATTATTAGCTTCGAAGAAAGTTTTTCTTCCGCCAGACGATTGGTTGTTTATCATTTCGTTTATGGACTTTATTGCGTTATGAGTAACACCAACTTACTGTTAGTGTAACACTGCCAACTGACCAATCATGCAGCGTAAAACCCACTTACCGCAGCACTGACGTTCGTTTAGCCATGCCTATCAGGTGCAGTGACAGCGCAACATGCTGGTGCGCCTCAATATACTGATGAACTTATATCAGTTATCCTCCTGGCAAATGGGCTTAATCTGATTATTTTTGTGTCATTCATTATGGAAATAGGCTTTCATCATAGTTTTCTGGTTCATCACGAGTGTGACTATTAATTTGTGTAGCCTATTTTAAATTTGAACGTCATTTCCCCAGTCATTTTAGACCATTTTCAAATTTTGATAATACGAGCGTAGTAATTAAGCATCGAAAGATTTACTTTGGTATCAATTTTCTTGAAAATCAGTTGAAAATTGAATTTTTTACAGCGAAATTTTTTTCGTAATAACAATTAAAAACGCTGTAGCTTTCAAAAAAAATGAATTTTGCAAAAAATTAACACTACAGGATACGGCTATGATGACTTTACTTGTGGTTGAAATAGTTGCACCGAATTTTTAAACACTCCGGGTATTGTAAAAAAAACAAACTGATCATGCACGTCTCATTCATCTACCAATATTAGGTAATTTCATACGTTAGTGTGTCATAATATGTGGGAACTCAAAATAAAAATACCCCATCCCCAAGAAGTTATATACTTCAACCATTTTCTCACATTCAAACTGATAGAACTCCTGTCGATGTGTATTGACCATTGCTGCTGTCGTTCATTTATGCCACAATGAACCTCGTTGATATTCAATACCGCGGAAGTAGCAGTTCACCGACTGCTAAGAATGCTCCAGTTGTTTCAGACAACTCCAACTTTGTGTGCAGTTAGTCAAATGGAGCGCTACGGAGCACGTTGGAACCTTTATAGCGTTTGGCGTATTATGGAGCATTAAGAGCGCTTATAGCATTCTACGTATAAATGCTGCAATGTCCTAGCTCTAGACGCATCACAAACTGCTCGCTGTCCATTTTGATATCTCAGTCACTCTAGTAGAAAAATAAAAACCGAATAATTAGAGTAAAATCCTCTTCTCGACTGCTTTGCTCCAAGAAATGACAGATGAAAGGAGTTCCTCTACAATAAAGCAAATATCTACAAGAACTGAATATTTTAAAACTTTCCACTTTTGAGCAAAGGTTTTTATAAGGCCTGCCCAGAGCATTTTCTCTCACCACGTGACTGGTTTCTAAATACCTGGTTATATTCGGAGCTCTTTATGTTGAAAAGCTGCCTGAAAGAAATGAGCTCTCATCGCAATCTCTTGCAGGCAGTCAGGTGGATTGACCTAGATATTAATAATGTCAATACTGTTGACTGGAACTTTCAGCCCCCTCCAGCCCTTCCTATCAATCAACTGTATTATAAGTACTCACAGGGGTGGTACAGTAGTTATATTAAACACAGCTTATCACCAGACTTAAATTAGATACAGAAAGCGCTTGACAGCCTTAGTACACGCTACACTGCATTTCGGCTCATTGTTTGGCCTCTGTTTGGTAAGAGTATGCGCTGCCACCGGCTATTCATATATGACAGTCTGTAGCAAGGGCCATCACAGACCACGTTTATCAGCGAATTAGCTGATTTTTCTATCCTGTTTTAGAGACTGAAAGCAATTTTCTTTGTTCTGACTTACATACAGTATCCTTTTGAGCCAATATCACACTAGCATTATACGACCTAGCTGCATTTATAAACCGGCAAAATATGTCATTATAAGCCACACGTAGGCGCCCAATGGTCTTCTGCTTAAAGTTCGAATAAAGAGAGTTACAGTACATAGGGCAACAATAGCTACGAAACAACTGACACTTGACCTCTTCAGATCAGTGACCAAATTTCCTCACACTAGCATGTTGCCCACGGCGTGTAGCTTCGGAGTTTCTTTCTCTATGTCCTGGTTATCACGAAAATCATCAGTGATTTTGTGGCTCAGATAGGAGAAGTTGTTTACATAATTGAGCTCTACGCCATTGAGATAAGTCACTTTATTGGCCGGCCGATTTGTGTTTTGCTTCCTAGGATTAACATACATGCAGAGAGATTTCACAGTATTATATTCAATGCAAAATTTACTCTCTTCATTTTCACAAATTGTAAGTAGTTTTCGGAGTCCGCTAGAATGAGCTTCAGCAAGAACAATGTCATCAGCATAGCTTAGCGCATTTACTGCCTTACCATTAATATGGCACTCTACTCCGGCTGCGTTCCGTTGGGTGTGAATATTGTCAAGGAAGATATTAAGGAGAAGAGGGGTGAGTAACCCTCCCTGCCTTATGCTAGTAGTCGTTCCAAACGCTGATGACATTGCTGTTCCCCATTTCACAAAACACTTTTGAGTTTGGAACCAATACTTTCAGAGTTTTAACAATGGTGACAAGCGGTAATGGCATCGCCATTAGTGAGGAGTGTGAAAAAATTACCCTAGTAGATACGTTGTGGTACAGTTCGAGATAAACGGATTTGCAAGGGAAAGTAAAATCAATTTAGTAATTTGTACTTTATTTACAAAATTCTTTAGCTTAGCACAACGAACTGCAGAAAGTTCCAAAACAATTGACAAAAAAATGCAACAACAACAGAAGTTGAGCGTAATAACTGAACAACTAATTCAAACATAACAACAAAAAAAAGTCAACAAGCTGTTTCATAGAAAACACTTCTTTTGAGTAATTTCTTCATCAAAATTTAGATAAGCAGGATAGTAGAGGGGAATTTATTCATTCTTCAATGGAATCAAAAAATACAAATTTTTGAGAGAATGCTAACTTATTCAATTCATTGTGAAGACACAACTACCGAAATGGAAGTTTCCTGCAATTTTTATTTCATGTACATACGTAAAACATCCATTACAATCTACTCGATTTGAGCGAAATTACATTCTTATTAAGTAACAAAATTTGTCTCTTTATTTCGAGAACAACACAAGTCTTACAACTAAATAATTACCAACACTTCCAAAATTAAGAACTCGTCACTCTTTGGAAGATAAATATTCTCTAGAGACTATGTACAAACTAATCGCGGTGGACTGCACAACTCTCAGCAAAGTTCCTCGTATTATAGTATCCTCGGATATGCTCTAGTGGATGCAGGTATACAGGTAACTTTTGTGCCTTACATGAACAGACTCACACTAACTCTTTCCAACTCTATTTATGCAATAAATTGGCCATTTCTAACCATCAGCCACTCCACGCTTAGACGATCAAAGCTCAAGTTTTTGAATGTCTGTCATGCTTATTTTTGTTTTTATTTGCTCTATAAAATTCAAAAGGCAAGCTTGTCCGCGATGTACTGACCTTAGACGTAAAGTTTGGTGGTTGAAGGCTCAATATTAAAGCTCTAGCATAATTTTTACCATTCTGGTGTTTCTTGCTTAGTAATGCGTGATCTGTATTTAAGACTGTGGTTACTTGGGCCCTATCATATACTGTTGTATAAGACATTGATACGGACGTGGACGTGGAAGTTGAGGTAATATATTCAGGACTGTCCGTTTGAACTTTGAAATCTCTGCGTCGAGAAGCAGGTGTTGTAGCAACTGGTGGGGTTGTCGTCGTGGGAGGGAGATTTCTCAAAAACTGCAGGGCTGGCACTGGTCGAAACTTCCTGTCAGAGTGGTGGAACTTCACTCTGCCCCTGGAAGTTTCCTTTGAAGTCGCTTTCCTCAAGTCATTGGACCCACCATTCTTAGGACTTGTTGAATTGGTGGCAAAGAACTTCTCCGAATCAGCCATTCTGCAAGTTCGAATCTGTGGGTGAGCTGAGGGGGAAGGTGCAGGCAAAAGCTGTGTTAACCTTTCCAAAATTTGAGATGTGGGATTAGTCACTGGTGTAAGCCCATGCGCTTTGGATTGGCCATTATTTGATTTGATGCTGTGCGATTTGTTAGTAGGGAGATCCAGCTGGGTTAGTGGCGAGGGCCCTGTGGATGTTAGGTTAGGTGGGTTAGTGCTGAAGCTCGATAATTTATTTTTCAAGTATTGTCTCCTAGCGGACAGTGGATAGACATGTAGGCAAGCAGGAAACTGAAAATTTTAGTGGCAATACACGATTACATATTCACCAAACTTTAATGATGAGTCTGATAGGGGAAGGAAAAAGAGAATAAAGTTTTAGTGAGATTATATAGTAACACATTCAATAAACCTTAATGTCTTGCAATCATAAACTAAGTGTTATGGCCTCAAGCGGAAGTCCTGTGAGATATTTATCAAAAACTTAATTAGGCTGTGTTTAGAAAGTGCTGAAGTACTTCAATTTATGATTAACATGATAAGGGTGCATTTTTAGAAGCATTTTCAATTAGTAGGTTAGTTACCGGAATTAGTACTAGCACTGGTGTCTCTTTTACGGCTCAGACGAGCACCGAATGGAATCCCAGAATCGGTGTCAGAGGCATAATTAGTTCCTTTGATTTGACCAGGACTTGTAGAAGACGTAGAACTTGTTACCCGTGTTCCCTTCACGCTGTGGACAGAACAAAATAATTCATTATGGACACCGTTTGTAAATAGTTGTGAATACTTTTTTAGTATTCTCTTACCTATCCGACAGCTTTCCGATACAGTACAGCTCCTCAAACAGACTCCCAAAAACAGAGCAAACTCCTGAGAGTGAAGCCCCCGAAACTAAGAATGTCCAGAAAGGTAGACTCTATACAGTACAGCGCCACCTGCCGGAAATTGTATCGGTAGCCAACGCTATAGTGAGTGACCAGCAGAAAAGTGTAGCAAAACCTAATTGGGAGTGTGGTCAACAGTATAACTTTATGGCTTCGTGTGGTGTTGGTGTATACTGTAGAATTTGCCATCTCGAAAATGAGACTCCTCCAGAAGCTAAGACAATATACCTGTCTGCGTTCTAGTACTTCAACTGTAGTGAATGAAACAAGAGTTTTTCGAAATTTGATTAGGCGCAAGCAGAATAAATTATTTGAAGAAGAAAAGCAATAAAGCACTTGTGCAATTGTTATAATTGTTACATGTGTCATGTGCAATTGATAGTCAGAAAATATTATCGATCGCTAATTGTACACCACTTAATTTTAGAATAGGTGCAGAGCTGTCAGTCACCTGTGAGTCCACCCTAAGATGCTGTTTCCATGCAAGTTTTCATACTTACATTAGTCTTTTCGAACCAGATGTTCTCTGTTCGTTGGTACTTTTCTCTAAGATATCTTCAGCATTTAAGAGTTTCGCACGTTCGTAAATAGATGTCGCTGTTGTGGTGGACTCAGTGATAGGATCCGAAGTTGTCTGCTGAGTACTTGATGTCAGCGGTTTCTTCAAGTTCTGATGTCCACCTCGACTCCGAGGTTTAAAGTTAGAGTGTTTGTTCACAGGTCTTATGCGCCGGCGACGCACACCAGGTCGCCGCACAAGAGGTCGTAGTCGAATAGGTCGAGCTGTCGTTACACTTTCAGTCGAACTTTCTTCAGCGGCATCGTCTTCCGAATCACTGTCTTTCGATTTGATATCGGCGGGATCGAACCTGTCTGCTGGTCTTGAGGTAGTGATAGGCACTGTGGCAGGAGTTTCTGCTGTGGTTAGGAATGTGCTGTCTATTACAGATACGCCTGCCAACTTGTGCACAGTAATGGGAGGTCTTGTAGCCGTAGTCGTGGCAGTCGAGACCTGAGCTGATACAGTAGTCGTGAAAGTTTGTTTTTTGACGTTACTGTCATCATTTACAGATGAAATGGTATTACCTGATCCTCTGTTTCTTGTTGAGCCTGTGATAGTTCTTGTCAATCTTTGAGAATCGCGTTCTTGAGATCCAAAATTGAGAAAAACTCTTTGGCCAGGCGAAGAGTACTCCACGCTTGGCTCTTGAGAGTCAGCTGGTCTTGGTCGTGCAACTTGAGCTCTTGTTGAGGAGGTCACCCTCACGGACTTGACTCTGCCAGATGACGTCGGTCTGCCACTGGGGGGCGGCTGGACCCTCAACTTATTAGGTGTCTGCAAGCTCTCCGACGTGATGCTTGAAGAGGTGCTGAGATCAGCAGGGAATCGCCCACTGCAAATGTGACTGGCGTCAGAGCGGGAGCATTCAGGTGGCACATTTGTGGGTTAGTTCCGCATATCCCATGAAAGCTCGGCAGTGAAGATTGTTAGAAGCTCCGTCAGCCGCATCAACTCAGCGACCAACGTTTGCGATGTGATTAGTGAAGGCAATTTTACGATTATATTTTGATTATAGGTTAGTCACAACCTAACTTCTGCAATTGAATAGTCGATTACAGATGTTAGGGGAAGGGATTTGCTTAAAGGTTAAATCATCCGTCCAAAGTGTTATGCATACCATACTGGCCTCATATCGCTCAGCAGGAAGACACTTGGCCACCTTCACTTCACCTTACTAAGCAACCAACTCGTTGGAAAAGGAAGCATTATCAACACAATAGGTGCGATGATTAAAAGTATTGTGCCTTAAAAATCCTTATAGTACTCGACTCGCGCCTAGTGAGACTACTGCTTAGAAAATATAGCGAAAAGCATAAATTGTACAACAGTGGTAATAAAAACAAGTTTTAATCAATAACAATGCAATTTGAATGTGCAAACACTAATTCTCACTCTTTTCAAATTTACTGCAATTTCTCGTTGCCTGATGCGTTACTTCTCATAATGCTAACAATTGGCATAATTCCTATTTTTTGTTGGTTCTTGCTAACCCAGGATTACACTACCATAAAACTAAGGGTTAAATCTTAGTACGAAGCAATGTACCTCTTTGTACGTTATCTTAGAATGTTAGTAATTTCTGCTACATTGTTTTCTAAGTACTTTAGCAAATATGTTTCGTGAAACCATTGCACCATCCGTGATATGCTGCAATCAGTCGCATAAATTTGCTTGAATGGTCAACCCACCACGTAAAAAATTATGAGACTACCTGAAAAATATTGCTAGATTGAAGGAAAATTTACACAGGGAAAAATTACGAATATTGGAAATTAAGCAACAAGATGCTTATTGCTTTCAATGCACTGAAAATTGTTTTAAGAGATTTTGCTCCCTTAACTATCAGGGAAGTTGCAGCCATCCCAGGGCAAGTCTATTCGGATTTGCCATCGAAGTTAGAGGTAAACTTTTCTTCACAGTCTACAATGAAGTAAGATTTCCTAAAATAATGTTCACTTCAGAGGTGTATAGAGCTACACCTTCATGTATAAAAATATGGAAAACGTTGCGTCCTTTCTTCGGAGAGTACAGCCAAAAAGAGAAGTAGTACATATCCCAAATTATATCAAGCCAATGATAATGAGAGATATCATGCAAGCCTAGGATGTAACCATGCACAGCCTGCAAGCCTATCGCTTCATTTAGCTTTCTTGCTCTTTTTGATTTTCTTATCTTTTTTGCTTGAAATCCATACAGTTTACTACCTGAGTTTTTATTAGATCAGCAGGCTCAAAAGGTGTCACCAGTATTTGATTAAGAGAAATTTGAAACCATGAAACTTGAAAAAGAAGGAAATAGCCGATACTTTAGGCAAGTGAAATATGCTGATAAAATAATAATTTGAAACCGAGCACCTCGCTTAGTAAAAGAATCAAACTTATATAGAAGAAGATAGAGAAGCAGATAAGGTTAGTTCTGACAAGCTCACCTCAACATTAGTAGAACTTTTACATAAAAGCTTGAGCCACTAACATCAAAGAAGCATAAGCCAATCAAGAAGACAAACAGAATAATTTTGCAAGCAATAAAGTAATAATTTCAATTACTGATTTCCTAAGGGTTGCATTTTACTAGGGTTGATTCTTAAAGATTATAACATAAAAATCATTCTTGCAGATGAGAGAACAGTTGCACTCATAGCTAGCGAATAGAAATTTCAATTAAGTATTTCTGCCTTTAAATACAATGCAATTCATGAATTTTCGGACACCTTTAATAATAAGGATGATCTTTAATGTTGCCATACAGTCTTATAATAGTGCGTTTCGCATGCGTATAATGATAACTATATAAGTGAAAATGGATGACTGAATTTTTTTGAAGATCGCATATATCTCAATATCCACAACTACTAGAGGTTCCCTTGAGGACGTTTCCATTTCTACTTACACAAAACTTCTTCATATTGCCTCCTCGTGGAGCTATTTTTATAAAAAAGTAATTGGCTTATAGGCTATATTTACCCATGTATTTTTTATAATTACAGAACTCAGTCACTCACCACGAATTTTTGAAAGTTTATACTATTTATTTCTCAAATGTCTAATAGAACACATTTATGAATAAGATAATTGTTCACACTTTATTCATCACCTTGATGGACTTATCTCGGAATCCGATACATTTCGTGGTCTGTCTTGAGACTTCCGAATATTAGCTGACGAATAAGACTAGTGCTGTAGCGCCTTTGGTTAAATCTAATACGTTACTTCACTAGTACTATAAGCTCTTAAAATTGTCTTGCCCTTCTTTCAACGTATCTTGTGTTGCTCTACGAATGATAGTAGAGGTTAGAACCATTCTGAATTTTGCTACAATGTACCGGCATAGCTCCGTTCAGCGTCAAAGTAATTACGCAGTCGATTCCGCTTCATTCGTCCACATCAGTACCTCCCCGGAGGTTTGGCCGCTATAACCTCCTGGTCATGAAAGCCAAGTTGACAATTTAGAGATGTCTGCGCTAAATATTTGCTCAAAAGTACGCTATCTCAGCTAAAATTAATTTCTTCTGCTGAATGTAAATAATTGCGGAAATGACTTGAGAAATAAAAACAACTTTTGATCACTGAATACGCAGACGTAGATATTCTCGAAGTCTCAATGACTCGGTGAAATAGTGGCGGTGCTCACGCCCTCTGCTGTTAGCATAAGTAAGGGCGTGTTCGATTGGGCGCCAAATTAAGCCTATGAGGCTTGACTTGTCCGAAACCTCAAACAGAAGCTTCGGCTTTGCCACCCAGCATCGCATTACAAACATTAGCAACAATTCAATTACGTTGCGCCGGCTGAAAACTCCATTTTGCAGAGCCAAACGAGCTTTTGGAAATTTTAATGGTAATCAGTAAGGTTCGCTGTCTGAAACTCAATTCTAGCCTGTGCAGCTGCCTGCAGTTTCGGACAATTCAAGCCTCGAAGGTTTAATTTTGATGACCCGTCAAGCATGCCTTATTATTCTCACAAATTAGTAAATTTGAGGATAAATTTCCCTACTTTGCACTTATGAATGACACTTATATAAAAGAGTTTACAATAACTTGAAAATTAGTTAATCACGAATGTTTATACCTTTATCTTAAGTAAATTATTGATATTGTTGGTCGCATTATGCGGCTACGGGACTCGCTTTACCCGGTGGTCCCATTATGCGCAATCAACTGTAGTTTCAAGTGTTCGAAACAATGATAGTGGATTTAGTTGGGCAAGTTTATTCAATAATGTATTTTGTTAGGAAGTAAGAGCATGTCGTCGAACATGCAGATATTTTTCCTGCAGTCTCATGTTATTTGTAAAATACGCATTGTAGAAGCCGTTTTCCATGCCCAGCCTTCCATCGTTATTGCAGCAAGAACTACTGTTATGTATAAGCTGCTGTTGTAGTAAAACTTAAAAACTTGCAGAATTTTACTAGCACAAGCGCTGCAAGCTCATCAGCTCCATATACAGACAAATTAATTACCTTCCTTGGCTTGCCCGATTTCTCTGCCTCTTCGAACTTCTTGTGGGTAAGCTGACCGTTCCCAAGAAGCTGGAACCTCTGCAATAGCAAAGAAACAAAATTGGTCTTCTCAACAAATGTACTTTGAATTAAACAAAGAAGTCAGTCCGCAGTCTCAGGCAAAACGTAACTGTCAGTAGAATTAGTAGTAATGCATATATTAACTAGTCCTAAAAACTCATCAGTCAGTTGCTAGTAGTTAGAAAATGAGAGCGGTGAGATCCTCATGCGGCCTCGTCATGCACGTCAATACGTCGGTACAGTCTGTGCTTACTCAATGAGCGAGCCCTTGAAGGTTCCGTCCGTACCAGCAGAGCTGAAATTGAGAAAGCAATTATGAAGCAGCTACTTTATGCTGTGCAGCCGTCTTATAACTGATGTAAAGCAAAGTAACCATGTAAATTGATGATTACAATCTAGTCTATAACTGACGTCGCTTAAACGTAGTAGTATAACCAGAATATGGCGTATTGTGCAGCAATGTAACATTACAGCGATTATGAACTAAAGGTGTGCATTTACTGAAACTCTCAGAGTCGAGTTCCATCATATTTAACTTCTTTTTAATAAAGTGGTATCCCTCATAAGAGCGTTATTCCATCATCATGTTGTGGTGAAGGTGCATTCCCTTTGCACGTAAAAAAGGAACAAGTATGACATTGTTTTATACGTAAGCAGTAGGGCTGTGTTCATTGCGACATCTCACTCACTGCTTGATCAAAGATTGAAAATAAGCAAAAAAATGTCTCCAGTATTTTTTCAGCAATTTTGCTGATAAGTACTGTATTTAGGGTAGACGGACTTCAGTTTTAAGAGAGGCTGTGATACACTTAAAATGGAGGAGAGGAGGTCAGTAACGAGAGGAAATTTTCCTATAAGCAAGCTGATGGATGAAAGGAATAAGATGTCGCTGAAATAAATCTGCTCTAATGGGACGGTCGGGTGAAAAGCCGATACTTTATCTCGCCATGCAGAAAGTGATGATGCTTCTAGTACAAAATTCAAAAGTCAGGACGTGGTGGTGCAATCAACGCATAAATCCAAAATGCAAAAGGTGATGATGCACTCAATGCAAAAATTCATCATACCTGGAAGTCATGATGCATCAACTTAATAATTAATAGCTTGCACCTACAACTGTAAAAAATGAGAGCACATACGTCACTAACGATAAAAAATCGGGTCTTGTTTGAAAACTGGCCAGCACTGGCCAGCACTCTATTTTTGTATTTGGTGCCGTATCAAAGATACTGTTTAAATTGGTTATGTATATAACCTAACCTAACCTAACCTAACCTAA
>LQNS02007216.1:5656446-5700597 GCA_001587735.2 Parhyale hawaiensis | reverse complement strand
AGGTTAGGTTAGGTTAGGTTAGGTTATATACATAACCAATTTAAACAGTATCTTTGATACGGCACCAAATACAAAAATAGAGTGCTGGCCAGTGCTGGCCAGTTTTCAAACAAGACCCAAAAAATCCTACAAATGTATCTCATAACTAATGAGAATTGATTGGTGTGCGGATAGCGCAAAAATCTCTGCTTTGGATTCTTGTTTTTTTAATTTTCTCCACAGAGATATAACATACGGTACAATGTGTATAAACCAAAACAACATTAGAAATCAAGCTAATTGACACACCATTCTATAAGATTTTCATTGCTTTTTGTTATTAAATCGGTGAAGATGGAAATTTACTCCTGAATTTTATAAAGACTTGGCCAAATTAATGGAGTTGTACATAAATTTAACGTTAAAGGATGTGCGTCACTCGCAGTAAGTCGCGTAAAAGAACGCAGGGTAAATCTCCAATCAATAAGCCAACGTCGACTAAAAAATAAACGTTTCGCAAACTTTATTTCGAATCATCAGAACTGAAACGGCAGCATAAAATTAAGAACATTATTTTAGTAACCCTGCGGGGACAGCAGATGTAGAGGTGGGAGTGTGAAATGCGAATGACTGGAGAAATCGTGGTAGATCCTAACCATAATGCTTGTACAGTCGGGTAATTTGGAAGTAGCAGTGGTGATACAGTCCTTGTGCGGTGGAAAGAGAGCTGGTACAGTCGACGGGAACAGACAAAGTTCAGCTGTGGGCCGAAATAAGAGGTACAGCCGTTGTCACTGTATTGAGGCTAGGTTTTGTTTATAGATGTAAAGAAATTCCAAAATTCACGAAAAGTATTTTTTTAGTTGACGTTTAGTTATTGATGAGGCATTTGTATTTAGATATTGAAATATATATATATATATATATATATATTACAAGATATATGCCGTTCAGGAGAAAAATCTGTCTAAATTGTCGATTTAACATAATGCCCGTTCAATGCCCGTAGATACGTTCTTCTGTTATTTGCTTTCGTCATATAAACGAAAAAACTATTGCATAAAGTAATTAAGAGAGATTTTAGGTTCATATATTCCCATTGCATGGGAAATTTGACCAACAATACTCAAGTTACAGTCTGCCTTACATTGGCATGTCAGGGAGCTAGTGGCCACCATTATTAGTACTTGATGGCATTAAAATATTTTTGCAAAGGTTTTTTATCCTGAGTGTGCGAACAGTTTTTGACGGTTACTGCGGTGTCTGCTCTTGAACCGATGTTCCTTGCCTTTCATGGGACAATTGCGCTAATCAGTGCCAACATATTAGTGAAGCCAGTGCACGACTGTCATATATTTGGTGCGCGGTCCTCAAAATCGTGCATACACGATAACTATATGTTAACATTAATCCTCTTCTCCCACGGACATACAAGTTAAATATGTTTAGAGAGTAGTGAGAAATTGACAAAGCAGGTTATATAGGGGCTATAGCCATTATTGAGTCTCACGTAATGTAAAGTCCAGAGTCTAAAGCACCTAGCAATTTACGTCACTTACTTGAGGATGGCCTTTTGTATTGTCGTAGAGTGTTGTCTGTCGCTAGGGCCAGAAAAAGGAGGGAAGACAGGAGAAGAAGTATCTGTTTGTTTTTCTAGAGGCAGAGAACTCATATCGGGAGTTTCTATGAGCCTTGTCGGTGGCTGTAGAATTGAATCTTGTTCAACGTCCGGTCCAAAAGAATTTTCAAGCATTTTTTCAAACGTATTGAAGTCTTTAGAACTCTCTTGTCCTTCTGTGGCTAAGGCATTGATTTGACTTTTGGGATGGGAAGATCCTTGAGACCGGCCTAGTCGCAACAGCTGTTCAGGTTCTATGTCTTCATCACTGTCATCGTCTCGAACAACAGTGAACTGGTTGTTGGGAGTCACCAGCCTTGGTTCAGACACTGACACTGGCTGAGGTAAACTGACGCCAATGACTTGAGGTTGCGACACAGATAACGTCTCTTGTTGACTTGGCGTGCCTTGTGAAGAGCCGACGAATGAAGACTGCCCAAGGTTATTAAGTCTTAGAGTATTTTGGAATCGTTGTGCATTGCCTGCGTTGACGTTGAAACCCTGGGCCACAAAACCTTCCCTTGAATCATCGTCGTCATCGTCGTTTCTGATTACAAAAGCTCCTCCTCTGGGGTTGATAACCTCCCCAAGAGTACTGCCGAGTAATGTTCCTCTTTGTATAAGCGCACCACCCTGTCGGCTAGGCACCGTACCATCACTCGTTAGAGCAGGTTGGGCGGTTTGTGGAGGAGGCAAACTGACTTGCACCTGAGATTGGGCTATGTTATCAGAACCGGAGAGAAGTTGGTCTTTAGCCTGGTTCTCAGCAAATATTGGTAATGGTTGGCTAATTGTAGAATCTTTTGACGTTCTTAATCCACTTCGTACATCGACAGAGTCAAGAATTGATTGGAAAGAAGGAGTGTGGCCATTGAGTCCCTGAAATTGTTGTTGCTGATGTCCGAACTGCACGCTGTTGGACGCGAGGCCTGACTGCAATTGGCTGAGGGTAACATGCGAAAGGAACATCAGCATGCGTCCGGTGAGCCGTCATTGCAGTAACATAACCAAATAAATGTTGCACATAATTGCATAGTACCGTATTGCTATTTCAACAAGTGCAGTAGAGTAAAAAATATAATAAAGTGATGACATCTTAACTACTGTGCCAAAAAAATCAAAACACATGCAAAACACCCACTTCAGCATGCAGAACAAGAACGCTTCGTATTTTTCTCTATACGGTGAACATAATAAATAATATATACTGGTTATTAATATCCACCTCCACCCAACTCGCCTATTATTTCATGGCATGCGAATCCCGTAATTTATCCACCATAATAAAATCCCCAAATTTTTCAGCCGTTCAGCTGGTTCTTGTGTTAAATTACTTATTTCATTAGTATCGGGTTATAATACGCTCAACAAATCCCCAGTTAATGTATGAAATTAAGCTGTAGTGATTCAAAAGAATTGACGCTACCAAGAAACTGCATAACTCCATTAGTAGTACACAGTAATTATTCAATATTGCCAATGTTTCTAGACATAACCAGTAAGAATGAAGTAATAGTTTCTTAGTGGTTCGGTATCTCAGAGCTTCTGTATTTGAGAATTCTTTCAAAATTATTTTATTGGCCTTGACAATACCTCAACACTCACCTCGCGGTAGGCTGGGAAACAGAAAGAATTTGAGGTTGTGACACAGACAGAATTTGAGGAGCCGATAATCCTGTGGATCCTTGAGACTGAGCTTGTCCGAATGACTCGCCAATGAAAGCAGCACTTCCAATACCTAGAGTGTTCTGCTCTAGTGAATCATCGTCTGAAGAAAATCCTAAGATCTGAGGGTGGGACGTTCCAATAAACTGGGGCTGTCCCACGCTAAGAAGCTGCGGCTGAGATACGGACACGACGGTGGGTGGCTCAGGCGATCCTTGGGTGGAATCGATTAGCTGAGGTTGTGAGAACTGAATGTTCTTGTTGACAAACGCAGGTTCGAGCTTATGGATGTTTGGAGCATCGTCAGAAAACTGTTGTTGAGGAGCTGGAGCCGACACGGCTACTGGTGCTGGAGCTGGTAATGGTGCTGGAGCTAGAGCCAGTACTGGAGCTGGTGCCGGTCGGCTAACTGCTTGTTGTACTTGTCTGTTATTCGTAATCTCAACGCCGGCACTTGTGTCCGAGATCAAACTGTAAATTGAATTCTAAAGTTAGGGATGAAATTCCTCTGCTGAAAATGATACGAATGAGCAGGTAATGGAACTCCATGCAAAACTTTTCATCACCAGCCAGGGCTGTGATATCATTTGATTACCATCCAATTTCACTACACTCTACTGCAGCAGGCCCCAAAACGTAACGTTAAGAATAACATCAGTTAAAAACACTGTTAGAAATAGCTGTTAGTAACAATGACTCGTAGGAAAACAGGATAATTTGACCTCGCAATTACTGACCAAACTAAAAACTTCACAAGTAGACTAAGTACACTAACTGAATGTGCATGAGGTTTATTTGCGATCATATTCCATTGCCTGATCAATGCAATTTTGGCAAGTCCTGCAAAAATTTAATTACAGCGGTAAAGAGACTTTTTTATTCAGCAAGTATTTTCAAATTTTTTTTATCATCCTAAGAACAACTCTGTATTATTCACCAGTGCAAGGTCTGATATAATAACCCGAATGATAATTATTGCAACTGTTCTCAGTGGATACAACACAGTATAAAGGAGTGGCAAAAACCCTTGATGGACTACTTAGTTTTTAGCCGTTGGGTTGCACAGAAAACTAGCCGTTGTAGCCTCTTTTGCTACTGATCGACTAAGTGTGAAATGCAGCTCAAATAAGTCTGCCGAAAAAGCTAGCGCTCGGTTTAGGCAGCAGCCTTCGACGCGCTCTGCTGTAGCTGTCGGCATGTCGTGCCATTTCGTCAGACCAGGAAACTAAGAAGTAACCTAATTTGGCCGGAGCAGTACCCAAAATCTAAATTGTGGCTTGTAGTCCATCAAGTCTTCCTGCTCTGGTCTACATGTGGCACTAGATATACTCACTTAAAGTACGGGGGAGAATGGCAGCAATGATCGTCTTGCCACATTAGTAGGCGATGTTAAGGAAGCTGTGGCGTTTGTATTTACATAGAAGCGGATATTTAGCAGCTGTTATATTTAAAATGGCAATGCACACTTCAGAGAGAGCTTTCAACTAAAGACGGTATCAGGAAAGTTGGCGAGTCGGTGTATGTACATAGAAAGCGATGAATATATAGCTTTGTCACTGAAGACGTGATACATACAGGGTTTCTTTCCATATTGGATATCTGAGTTTAAGAATCGAAAGTTGAAGTCTCAAGGAACTAAGGAGAATTTTATGGCAATTTCATGTGCGGCTCTTGCATAGTTAACGTGCGCTGAGAAAGAATTAGTTATCAAAAAGTGAAAGTAGCTCAGCAGGACAGTTCTATAAACTACTACTCTGAAGATTCTGTCCACCAGTGGTTTTAGTAACCCACTGGAGGAACTTAAGATTGAGCACGGTAATATAATGCCTCTTAGAGATTAATAGTTAATCAGTAGGAATTATGTACAACAATTTCAGCGACAGTGTGCATTCATATCATCTTTCAAAGCGCTCACGAGGGTTCGCTTTCAAGATAGTTCAGAGATTTCAGTCACATTTGGACTGGGAATAACAACAAAAAAGCTGCTGTTATTTAAAACAGCATCGTCGAATGGTTCTGCAGTGAACCATTCCGAATTTGATAGCTCGTGGACGGGTTCAGTTTGACGCATTGTCTTCACTGTGGGAGTCAATAACTGGCTGCTTCCCGTCAGGCCTGGTTCATCATTTATGCCGGTTTCCTCCGCTTGCAGTTGGTCTACTCTTTCAATGATATTGACAGGATGGTCCACCACAAACCTTTCGGCATGTAGTTCATTAATAGATTCGTAATCCGTCTCAATACTACTCATAGTAGAGCCTGTAGAGTCTTTACGATTGCTAGTACTACTCAAGGTCCAAGTTATCGGCGGAGATTCCCACAATTCAGTTGGACTTTCGGATGTGCGGTGGAAAAATGTACCCTCGTTTGAAGCGAGACCTTCTTTTTTCGAAGACGCTAATTGGGACAAGAGGGTGCGTAGTTCAGCGTTTTGCATAATTTCACGATTGGTTAGCGACCCGGTTTTTGCTTGTTCTTCCACCAATTTTAATATTTTAGGTTCAAAGAAAAGTTTGCTAATGTCTTCAGTTACTTTGCTAGAAGCCATCAGATCTCTCAAATTTTGAAGAAGGCCGACAATCGTTGAAGTTTGACTGTTGCTTGGAGAAGTTGAGCTTTCAGCAGTGCTGCTAGATGTTGAGTTTTCTGTTTCTTTAGTTGTAGCATTTTTGACAAGTGTTGCAATGACACTTTTGGGAACTATGTAATACTCTTCTGCTACGGTTGTAGCTGTATCTAACGTGTGATTGCTGTCTTGAAGGGAAGAATTTTCAAGGGAATTGTCTTCTGCGCTGGGTTCATCCCCGCCAATGGGCTTCCTCGATGCATGGGATGTATTGACGAGGCGGTTCAATAGCTTATGTAAGGAAATTGGAAAAGATGCCTTTTGCCTTTGTGACACGTTCCGAGATTTTGCTGCGGCAGAAGTAGTTGGAATTTTCTCTACTATAGTGGGCATATCTTCAGTGAGTATCAACTTTTCCAGGTCTGAATTTTCGGATGATGCCGTTCTATCCTTTTCTGCTATACCGTAGTTAGGGCTTAGATATTGGTTGTTATTTGACTGAGATGGCGCAACGGCCATTACTGTAGGAGAATTCTCAAAAATCAAAGGACCAGAATTCGAAAGCAGATTACTTCCTTCTGCCATGTCGCTAATCAAGTCAGAGAGTAAACCTAAACTCCCTGTTAAATGTGATGACTTTTCCGAGTTATTATCTAGCTTATTATCAGATAAATTGACTCTTTTATCCAGCCATTCACTACTCGTTAAGAAATCTGTAGAATTTTCTTTTGTTGTCGTAAGTTCTTCCGGGGATCCTTTGTAAACATCGAATAGTGTGGTTGCCATTGACTCAGTATTATTTATGCCGTTCTCAACTGATATGCTTTCAACTTTTTTGAAGTCTTGAGTGGAACGAAATAAGTCAGGCTCTGGAGAGAGTTTCATTCTGTGAACTGGATTTGCTCCGTTGTAAGCTCGTTGTAACAATCCCAGTAGTGTATTCAGTTCTCCAGAGGCGTTAGTTGGAGTAATCAGTTTTGAATTTGGAATTTTGCTCTCGACTGCTGGATTTTTTGTGGAGACGTTTTCTTGTTTTGCTACAGCTGATTCATTAGCAGCTGGTGCAAGCGTTGTGCGAATTTGTGGTTGGGAAGTATTGAACTTCGGCGTGGGTGATTGTCGCAGCAATAAAGCCTTTACAAAATTCGATATTGTGTCCACATATTGTGCGAGAACTAATGACTCGTTGCCAAGAAGCCGAGGTGGAGCTTCAGTAATATTTGATAGTGGTCTTATTGAAGTCACGGACCGGTTAGCTGTTCGAGGTGCTTGGGTGGAAAAAAACTTGATGGTTATTTCCGAGTAAGTTGCGGTGCCATTCGTATCTCCTGTCGTAGCATCTCTAGTTTCCGTCACTGAATTTTCTCCTGCACTTTCTTCATCCTCTGGTATTAACAAAAAATCTACATCATCGGTTGCTTTTTCATTATCGATGTAAAACAGATCTGCAAGCGTCGATAATTCATCACCAATGAACATTACTGGAGGTTTCATAGGAGCTTCAAGTTGATTCTCTGCAATGAGTAGAACGTCTTCTAGTTTTGATAAATCGGCGATGGGTTGTTGAGCATTCTCACTCATGTTTTGGAACGTAACGTTGTGAAAGTGAAACGAAGGTATTGAATTTAAAGAGGAAATTGTAGTTCCTTGATAGTCGACTTTAGAATAATTAGCATCAGCGCCAATTATTAGCGATGTATTCTGAACAAAGACAACTGGGGGAGATGGCAGGTCGCTCATTAGTTCAACTGACTTTTCTTTCTGTTTTTGAACGTCTTGCACTGCTAGTTTTCTTCCGCTATCGCTGAAATTCTGTTTTCCATTAACAAAAAGCATAAAGCTGTCCTCAAATCCTTGACTAGGAATATTCGTACTGTTTTTAAGCTTGGCATTCACGTACAAATTCGCACTGGTATTGAACCTGTGTTTTTTGAACCGATTTGGAGAAATTGTTGTAGCTTCATCCATGAAAAGAGTCGGTGGTGATGTTGCCATTGATACAGTGGGCCTCGTTGTCGATCCGTAACCCCGAAGAAAAGGAGGAATGTTTGGTTTTATGGTAAAAGGTCCAAAAGGGGTATCGGGAATTTGGGGAGTGGTAAATTCATAGTCTCTGGTGCTCACCCAATCGTCAAAATTTTGGTCAAAGAGAAGCATCGAGCTTTCTTTCAAACGGCTCACAGTATCAAGATTTGAAGCCATGAACCCAAAATCCTTTTGAGATGGCAGAAAATCCTGTCGCATTTGATCTTTCGGCAAAACTTGTGATTTACCATAATTCATGTAACGATTCAAGTATGAAGAGCCTCTTTTCATAATACGGGGCATAGCCTTCATGTCTACAAATAATTCATTGTCAGTTTCCCCTCTTGTATCACGGGACTTCCCCACGCTCTCCTTAGACTCAAAATCTCCGAGTAAAATTCGGTTGGACAGTAAACTAGTAATAGAGTAGAATGGACTTTTCTCCAGAGGTGGTGGATCCATGCGCAGTCTCCTAGAAGTGGGGATGGTGCTGATGGACTCGCTGTCATGTTGGTTGGTAATTATAGAGGATCGATTAACTGGGAGAATGTGTGGCTTTGTTTCTGATGCAGAGAATATCAAACCAAAACTTCCAAGCCCAGAACTGTTTATTTGCGAGTGAGACCTGCAGAAATTCGGAATTTACTGTTAGTGGTTAGTAAAACAAGCGCTAGTAAAACAAAATGTTGAACTTTAGAGTATATAATGCAACCAAGTTAGTAATAGAATAACAGGCATCCAAATAAATATAAGTATTTAAAAGAAGAGATATCAGTACGTCATTCAAAAATGAGCATAAATCATGCATTTACGTGATCTACTAAATTGCGCTATTAATTTCAGAGCAATAAATATACAGCAGTTTTCCTAGTGTAAAGTATATGAGAGGTGTAGTATGTAGAGGCGCTAACAAAAAGTAAAACTTGATCGAATGGTTTTAATTTATATTATATGGGAAATATTTCAAGAACTCGTTTATATTCAGACATGCTCTAGCCAGGGGCCGAAAACAGGTTATGTTCAAATTTCCGGAAATGTACCCTGTTTGCTACCTGATAAACTTTTCATGCACTGCAGATAAGTTTCATCTTTTATGTAAATGATGAGATAGACTGTGATCTTTTTTAGCTACTTTATATACTCTGTCATGGTATTAATTAAATACATAACAAAATGTTCATTCTGAGTTTGAAAAGAACAATGGTCATTGTATAATGCTCTCAGGAAAATTTACCTCTTCTAAGTGTTGACAAGAACACTGTTGTCGTGCATTAAGTATTTACAATAGAGAAAGATTTATTTTCTCAAAATTTGTTTCAGCTGCGTGTATCGTCAAGGTATTTACAAGTAAACGCTACATGCATCGTTGGCCAAAGAACGGACACGTTTTATTGGCCTAATGTTGGTTTGATTCCGTGTTAGGGTGCCAACCCATGATGCTGGGTAAGAAATTTGCTTTAAGATACCTAGCATTTTACCCTTTTTGCAATTACGTTATTTGTGCATGAAAAGTATGACGAAGAGCATCACAGTTAGAGTTGTCGACTAGAGCTCACAACTCTCTTTAGAACAAGCTGCATGCTGAATAGCGGCGTTACTTACAGTCGATATGAATGATATCTTTGAAAATTAGTATTCCGGGTGTAGTCATTCACAGTCAGCAGAAGTTTTATAACTGAATGAATATTCCTTTCATACATTTATGAAACGGATATATTATCGTGCATGTGTCTCAATGTGACTGGAACTTATAAACGTGTTCCACTGAATAAGTATCAAAGTGCTAATAAATTGCTATCAAATTTACAATGAAATCGCACAATTTGGTTCCTTCTAATGAAGTCATCGGTGACACTAATCAACCATTTTGAGACTACATATATTTTTTTTAACTTTGAATGATGAGAATACTGTAGTTAATATAGTACTATAAATATTTGGAAGTTTGCTGTTGACAAAGCATAAAATGTAGGAAGCAGAAAACACTAAAAAGCTGTTCAAGAGACCCTGTTACCGTTAGCGTAAATATAGCACGAAAGCATGCTGCAAAAGCACCTCCCCCCGACACACTTCCTGTCTCAAAAAGCGAGCAATTAACTTACTTCTGTAGCTGCTTTACGTCGAAGTTTGTTGGTGCCTGCGGAAGAGACATGATTACAATTATCAAGTGAAGTGGCAATTGACTGACTTACATAGAGATGTTTAGAGTAGTAGAAACGTCATAAAAAATAGAAAACTTTCTGTATGGAACAATACAACATCAAAAAAAAAAAAACTTTAGCTAGGTACGTGAAAAAGTAACAATGCACACAATACAGTGAACCTTCATTTCAATTAATGCGTCAAAACTTGTAAAGCGATAGGAAGTGATTAAGCAAGATAATACGAGGATTCCTTACTACGATCAATTACGTTTGTACGAAGTAAGCTGGGGCTCAACAATTTGGTATTCCTTATTTTCAGTTAGTCATGCCCACGTTACTGCTAACGACCGGTTTTTTGAGATGATGATCAGTTTCTTTTTTTTTCTAAATCAACCCAATCAACCCTACAATTCATTTTGTTATTGCGTGGGTGTGTTCTTGTGTACTCCACTGAGATGCAGAGGCTAATACACTTCGTTCATTGGCACTGCACTGTACTACTTACATCTCGTTTTAATTTATCCTAATGGAACAAGTTATGGCTTGGCAGTAGACTTTCATTTTCCTACTGTAATATTATTATGATAATGCTCCTAGTTTACGATCTCGCTCGTCTCTTTATCGTATAGCGAGAAAAGAAAAGGATTAACTCTTAAACCCCAAAAAGTTCTTAGCACTGTATCAAACTAGACCTAATAAATTGGTAAAATAATAAAAAACAAAAATTGTTTAGACACCATATAAAGCAAGAAATTGATGCAATCTTAGGTGATACATATCAATATCCAGTGATACACCGGTAATTTTTATAGTGATAGTTATGACATTTTTTATTGCACCTATCGCTCTGAAAATTTAAATGCGTAAACTAGATTCTATATTGTTATGTAAATGTAATCATTTGAATTATTAACTTACCTAAAAAAATTTTTCATAACTACGAATTTTATGGTGGAAATAATTATGAGACAGGTTTGAGAATTCATATTTCCCAGTTACCTATGAGATTCAGAATAGGAATACAAGCATACGGATCTACCAAACTGACTCTAGAGACATGTACAACAACACGCCTAATGATTAAAAAGTATATAACTGAATTTTTTTTTCTACGAAACGCTGCAGAATGTTCCCTTAATAAATGAAAAGGGGCAAATTAATGCTGATAGCCAGAGGGAAAATCCATTAGTATCGTTTCAATAAATATTCAAGTCTTGAAACGTGAGAAATTGTTCAAGAGACACTGAATTATAGGCAATAGAAAACTGTTAGGTCACCCATCTAAAAAACTGATGTAACTCAACGTCGGCTTTTTTGATAAGCTTCTAAAATTCTGTCATGCTTAAGAGATTTTCAACAATCTCAGAAATTACCCATCACTTCCAGAACAGTTCGCCATCTTCTCTACAGTCCGCTGAATTTAAAATATCAGAAAAGACAAACATCCACTGTTTTAATTGAAAATGCACGAGAAAACTAGTTTAGATTGGGTAAATGAGGCAGCAGCACGGACTAAAGAGAAATGAAAAACCATAGTGTTGTTTGAAGAAAAATAATTTTGATTTTCCTGACGCTTGCAAGTACTACTGAATGATCTATGAGAGCAAGAGAACTTTACAAAAAGACAATTTGAGGGAGAATTCTTGATGGTATGGAGGGCATTTTCTATGTCCGGTAAGACTGATTTAGTATGTATGGAAGGAACGCAAAACTCTGCTTAAAACACGAATGTGCTGGAAGAAGCTTTTACCCGTTTATAAGTCATCCAGACGAAATATGGCTACTTTACAGAAAGACAATATAGTCAAACACACCACTAAGCTCACAAAATTCTGGTTTGAAAGAGACAATATTGATTTTTTTGATTGACGGTGTCAGTTTCCTCATATAAATTTGTTAGAAACACTAAGGGAATTTTGTTAGGACAATTATAAAATAATGGACTGCAATTTACAGCTATGAAAAGATTGACAGCTTGCATTTAAAAGTACTGGAGTGAAGTATCTCATACTACCCTTCCTAATCTCATTGTTTCAGTTTGGTACAGATGTGTTGAACCGTTGCAAGTGAAAGGGTATAAATCCAAGTGTCAAAATATGTAGCATTCTCTAAAAGCTAAATTTTCATTTTTGTTTCATAATTATTTCCACTGTGAAATACGTAGCTTAGATTTTTTTTCTCAGGCAAAGTAATCTTTAAGCGATTACGTATACTGAGTAATATAGAAGCTAGATTTTACACCAAAAATTTTTAGAGCAATCGGGGCAATAGCAAACTAGTTAGTAGAAATTTTGCCGGTCTCTTCAATTTATTTCCTCCACTTTCCTGTCAAAACTCAAGGTTGCCGCAAAAGCACTTGCGTCGTACTTCAGCTTCGTTGTCTCCTTTTGTTTTGTTAGGGTTTATGCTACCAAGCTACGAACACGAGATACCACACAGGAACTCTAAATTCAAAGGCTATCGCATCTTAGCACAGTAAGAGGTCAAAGAAATATCTTAATGCAAGCACAAAAATTAGTATGGACGCAGAGCACGCTGCTCACCTCTCCCAAAAGTCTGATGCTGACACCGTCGTCTAGGCCTCCAGTGATGGCTGCGAACTGCTCCGCCGAGATCACTACGGGTTTGATGTCGCCAAGGCCGCCTGTTTAAACAGTTATTACAATGAAATTTTATACAGATATGTCGAGTGGTACGAGTGTTATTGCAACATTTTTGGTGATTATTGTGTCAGAAGGATTATCTCCAATCAGAATTCATCGGTGCCACCATGCTTAATAGCTATAGACTATGTATGGGGCTCTTCTACTCTGGTACATATCGCCCGCTAATGCTTTTACAGATATATATTTGCGCTCATGGAAATATCCCAGATCAGCGCATGCTACATTATATTTCAACGGAAAACTACATATTTTCTATTTATTGAGTATTGGTCATGCATTTTAAGAGCAATCTAACCATACATTAAGCAATCATCCTCTATTCTGCAGCAAGACGATTCCGTTCGCACCCATGGTCCCATTTAATGCTGAAAACCAGTAGTAAACGCTAGAAGCTATCACATGATTTTAGTTTATGTAGTTTGCGGTTTATTAAAAGTCTGAAGCAATTGATGTGCGTTTACATTCACTTCATGATTGATTGATATTACCAGAATATTTTAAGAGCAGTGGCTGCAATTTAATTGAAAACATAACTGATGAGCTTATAAAATTTTAGCTACATGTGCAAATCATTGTTGTGTTTTAAAATTCATACATATAACCCATAAAAATATAACGACTAGTTGATACCATGTATAGAGTACAGTTCCTCACACCCTACTGTAACATGATGTAGCTCTGACGTCCGTGTTTACTATCAACTTTTAATTGAACAACAATTGAACTAGCTATACTATGTCCCCATTTAAACACAACAGGAAAAAAGTAGACGACAGAAAGCATCCCACTGGTTAGTAAATGGCAAGAATGTTACGTTCTTCAGGAATTCTTTCTTCGTGGTATTAAAAAGCTTTAAATGGAAAGCAGAGTCGCGTCGTCTGATCTTGCATGAAACCCAAGTATGAAGTCACATATCACCTGGTCACAAGAACAAGTACACCATGACAACACCCCAGATATTCTGCTAAGAGAAAAGGTAATCCAAGCAAAATTAATATCGATGGAGTCACCGGCGATTATGGTTGGAAAAAGGCGAAGAGCATCCGTAATCAAAGTTATAATGGAAAACAGCTCAAGCTGTTTGAAAAGATGACACCAGCGCTGGTTTTGCTTTGGAATTTAGCAATTTATGTGAAGAAGCCTCATTGTCACTTTTCCCCCGTTCCTAATGTACCCGCATAAATTTGCGGGACACGACAGACGAACGAATATTTTTTTTTCTCGAAGCTCTGTTCAGTGTAAGAATATGTAATAATTCAGAATTTTAAATTTTCCTATGCAAGCTACGTACATAGTGTGAACCCCAGTGAGCTTTTTCTCTATATCTGTTTTTTTTTCAGTACTTTGGGCATCCTTGGCCAATATTAGAATTCCCAAAATCGCAATTAAAATTTCAATAACTTGTTTAATTTTTATTAGTGTCTGAGATTTTAACATCTCTTGGTATATTTTCAAACATGACTGTGTTCACCGGCCGAAAATATTAACAGCAAGTTGGAAATCAAGAGGTGAAGTATTGTTGTCCAACTTCTGAGCAGCAAGTGTTCATGTTGCCTGAATTTGTTTCAAAGAATAAGGGTTGCACAAAGGGTTCCTCAAAAAATGGGAGACAAAAACTATAAAACTCTTAGGCATACCAAACTAATTGATAAGTGGGTGAAATACATAAAATAAGAATCGATTTGGCTCTGTAATTACTAAAAAAAGCATTTAGCGGGAACATGGGAGGGAAAGTTTAAAAGAACACAATACCACCGATGAGACCCATTCAAGTACCAGTCATGTACGAAATCAACTAGAAAATAAACCGTCTGGTTGTGAAGAATTAGAGTAAGCCAAAATATATTCTCCATAATGATGTAGAGGAATGCCCGGTACGCAGAAGGAGTCCACACAACTTGCAGCCATATGTACCCGGCACCAGGTTTACAGGGAAAGCAGCTTTAGGAACGGGCAACGGAAAATGCATCGCACTACATACCGGACAATAAACTGGAAAGTGAATCCTCTCCAGAGAGTTCTTGGATTATTGTGTTCTCAGAGTTCTCAGAGTTCTCTGCGCGAGTTACTTTTCTAGGTTCAGGTACAGCCGCAGCAACTTCGTTATGAGGACTGGCCACCCTTGTGGCGGCCAGCTTATGAACTTTCAGCTGATCTCCCCCAGATAGGTCAAACGACTGAGAAATTGGCTCCTCATTTTCCAGAGGCAGAGGAGGAGGAAGATTAGAGAGCGCACCTTGCAACTCGTTGCTGCTGCTGCCCAGGCTGCCTCCACTGGAACTTCGAAGTATCCTGCAAGCAAATATTAATTAATGAGCTGCGTTGAAATGACGAGCGTAAGGCTCGTTTTATGGGATTAGAATACTCAAGCTTATGTAAAAAGGATTGTGGGGTGGGTAATGCTAAGGACTTTACATATTATAGCAATACAAGCTGGAGCACGGATAAAATGATGAAAAGATTAGATTCAGCCTTAGGACTTTCATCACAATAAACGCGTAAAGATTTCGTTATAGAGCTAACAGAAATAAAAAGCGATTGCTTTTGTACCACAATAAATTCCTAACATGGCTTATGGAAGGCAAATTGAAATTCATACTTTTTTATGGTCAAATCATACAAATTATTTCAGAATGCATCACTAAGACTAGTACTTGCCGCAGTGGCGCCATATTAGAGTGATAGCTACGCAAAAAGGATCGAGCCTGTCTTCCAAACAAGTGGATTACTGAGGTGCGTGATTTGCCGAGTCAGCATTTTGGTATTCAGACGCTACTACGATCGTACTGACCCTAACCAGAAGTGAGATGATCCAGAGGTCGCAGTTACTGCATAAGCCTTTTTCTTTGATTCCATAGCTCTGACAATCTCCGGTGGACTGCAGCCGTGTACTCCTCATGGGTCACAAGGCATCTGTATGCAGCACAAACCACTGCATATGGGTTTCCCTATTGGGTCATGTGTTCAAGCTTGTTTTACCTTTCCCCTCTGTATACTTTAATCATAGAGTTACGGTAGCCTCACACCTTTGTTACAACTACAGCTGCTATCATTCCGCGCTTAGAAAGTTGTGAAGTAACTGCGATCAGACACGTGTCGTGTTCTACACTTAGTGTTGTACTTCTGACTACTGGGCGAGCAATCTTGAAGAGCCTTTCACAAAAGCAGCATAGATGTGTCTTGCATAGCTTGATAATGAAGTTTTATTCCTACTGCATCGTATCTAGCGGTGACTGTCATAAGTGATAGAACACAATGGCTTAGGAAAACTCAAGTTAAGTCCGAAGAACTTACGATGGAGGAAGTACGTCGATGGGAGCTGGTGGATAAACTTCGCCGGATACTCCAGATGGCACAGTCAAAGGAGCAGGCCCGGCGGGAACTCTTATTTCGTCCGAATCATCGCCACGGAAGCTTTGAGTAAAGGTCGGCTGCAATGGTATCGGAGTTATAGTATTTGTTCCTGGTGTCTCGTACAAAGAAGACGGAGTATCAATCGAAATTATAGACGAACCAGGCGAATGTGATGTTATCGGTGCGGGTGCAGGGCGTGGAATATTTTCACGGTATAGTCCTGCAGGTCCTTGTGGTCTTGCTGGCGCTGAAATAACAGGAGCAGCTCCAACGGGAGGCATTGGCACCCAAGGATTCACGTCACAATTTTCACAGCTCTCTTCTGAAACTTGGAATCCGTGACCTCCCGATACCCCCAGAGATGCTCCAACTGTGCCAGATGTCGACTGAAGTCCAGGACCCGTATAGCTTTCAGATGGTGGAACGTAATTTCCAGAAGGTGCAGAAGACGGGAAAATTACTTCACCAGTGCTTACCGGTGGACTGTAGGTCTCCTGAGGAGGTTCATATTTTGGTTCAGGGGGTGCAGCGTACGACTCCTGGATATTGATTCCTAAAGAACTCTGTTCAGGAGGTAAGTATATTTCATTTGCAGGAGGGGGAGGAGCGTAGCCAGTGGTGACTGTGGTCCCCTTACTGAAATCTACAATAATGCTGTTCTGACCACCAGAATGATGAACAGAGAGTCCCTCGCTAGGCGGTGGCCCATATTGCGACGACAGCGAACCAGCTGATGAGTGGAACGAACCTGAAGCTCCAGACGATGATATAATACTGCCTCCTTTGGGGGCAGCGTAAGAATCTGGAGGTGGTGCGTATGAATCTTGCGGCGGTGCGTATGATTCTTGTGGGGGTGAGTATGATTCTTGAGGGGGTGCGTATGATTCTTGAGGTGGTGCGTATGATTCTTGAGGTGGTGCGTATGATTCTTGAGGTGGCGCGTATGATTCTTGAGGTGGAGAATAACTGATGGTAGGAGGAGCGTAGATCTCTTCAGGAGGAGGGGCGTATCCTGATGAAAATTCAGTAACTATTCCATGTCCGCCACCAAAACCTTTTCCATGACCTCCTCCTCCGAAGCCTTTTCCATGACCTCCTCCACCGAAACCATTTCCATGGCCGCCTCCAATGCCATGGTGTCCATAGCCTCCACCGTGTACAGCAATGATATCGGAAGGCTTTGGTGGTCCGTGACCTCCTATGCCTTTCTGGGGCACTCCGTAGGAATTTGATGGCGCCTTGCCGTACAGAGAAGGAGGTGGACCATAGGTAGGCATAGGGGGTGCGTACATCGGAGGAGGAGGTGGTCCATAGATAATGATGGGAATTGCTTCGCCGTATCCTCCGCCGCCACCTCCCTTACCTTTTCCTCCACCACTACCACCTCCTTTTCCGCCACCCTTTCCACCTCCTTTTCCAAAGCTCATAATGTTTTTGAAGGCCTTATCATACATGGATCCTGCTTTCTTGATGGACTTCATCATGGACTCGAAGTAACCTTCTCCACCGCCTTTTCCTCCACCGCCTTTTCCTTTTCCTCCGCCACCACCGTAACCTCCTCCTCCACCTCCTTTGCCTTTTCCTCCACCACCTCCACCTTTGCCTTTACCGCCACCTCCACCAGTTCCAACTGGAATAAGGATGACCGGTGGAGGAGGAGGATGAGCCTTTGGAGGAGGTCCGTACGTCATAGGTGGTGGGCCGTACGATACGGGAGGAGGTCCATACGTTGGAGGGGGAGGGCCGTATGCCTTAGGAGGCGGTCCATATGCCTTTGGTGGAGGACCGTATGCTTTGGGAGGAGGACCATACGAAACAGGAGGAGGTCCGTAAGCTTTTGGTGGAGGTCCGTATGCTTTGGGAGGAGGTCCATATGAAACGGGAGGAGGTCCATATGTTTGAGGAGGAGGTCCATACGTCAATATAGGCTCCAAGTCGTATTCATATTCATATTCGTCGCCTCCTTTGCCTTTACTAAACATTCCTTTAATTCCTTTCATCAGGTCAAAATCCCAAAAGCCTTTTCCTTTTCCTTTACCGCCGCCGTCATCTTCATACTCGTAGTAGTCATAGCCAACATCATAGCTATCTCCATATCCTCCTCCTCCACCACCTCCTTTTCCCTTGCCTCCTCCAAATAGCCCTCCTGAAAATAGCCCTCCGCCTTTGCCTTTGCCACCGCCTCCTCCACCTTTGCCTTTTCCTCCACCATCTTCCACCTTAATAAGCAGAATTTCTTGGCCACCGTACATCGGTGGAGGTGGACCATAACTCATCGGTGGCGGACCATAGGTGGGGGGAGGTGGTCCATATGTCGCCTTCGGCGGTGGCCCATAAGTTGCCTTTGGTGGAGGTCCGTACGTGGGAGGTGGAGGTCCATAGGTCGCCTTGGGAGGAGGTCCATAAGTCGGAAGTGGAGGTCCGTAAGATGGAGATGGATGGTCTGCAGTCGCCACGGACAGGAGTCCCAAGACAGCAACCACAATCTGTGGAAATAAACATGCGTAAGTTTCTTCGCAATCTCTTCTTACAATACAATAATAAGTAGAATGGCACGGCCCTCTCATCCAAATGTGTAAAAGTAAAACCAGCAGCACGAGTACTGTGTTATCAAAGAAATAGTCGTCATTATATAACGAAATCAATGATGCTATCATAGGATCTTAAATTTTACTACAGTTGAATTAGAGCACTGCAGTAAATTTAATATCCTTTCGGCTACATCGTTTGATAAGTAGCTCATAATTAATACACTCAATGCTTGAGAGAATTATCACTAATGCTTACAATGGACTATGGTCAGACACGTAATAGATATAACGCTGCATATTGGGATTAGGATTAGTCTGTAATTACTGACAATATAATATTTCGGTGTCTTATCAAATAAAATTTAAGATACCAATCGTTCAGGTATTCATAGGATCCATGAGGCATATGTGCCGTTTTACTGTTGTGTTATAGGTTATACTGTGTAAATGGCTTTTAATAACTTTAACATCCTAAACCGTTTAAGCTCTCCTAACTGAGCTTACATTGGTTCCCCAATACGAATATCGAAAAACTCATCCACTGAATTGTTTCAAAAATTTCATGATTGCTGTGCTTGTATTGCAGTATCACTATGATCTTTATTTTTTTCGAAATATATCTCTCAGGCCAGGCTCACATGCAACAGTTCCTTTTCATGACAGTTTTAAACAACGCAGGACTTTCTCCACGGACTGTAGCATAGAAATTAAGCTAGCGCTTCTGGAAGCTCCACACTGCACTGGTAATTAGAGCTCCTAACTCGGACACTCTCACGGACGTAAGGAAATTCTTACAACATCTGCTAACCATCGGCAGTGCTAAGTTTCACCCGTGTCCTAAGTTATTTTATTACTTTGCGCAGCTGCCACAATAGCTACCGCGCAAATATCATCACAACGACAACCTCACTTGATATGACTGAACAATAACACTGGATTAGGTATAATTGATGGGCCGAGAAGAAGAAGTGCAGTAGGCTGCCCACGTACAATTTCTGTAATTAAACTAGGGTGGTTATCTGATAGTATGAAGTCGGCATAATAAAAATTTTCACATTTCGGGATAAATAATCCCATCATCAGAAAAACTATAAGGAACTTATAACCTATAAAAATAAAAAATTCCTTTACTTCTAAATCGGGGAGGGGAGCATGGATGCTGCCGGGGGGAGGTCTGAAACGCGAATGAACGGAGCTACGTAGAGGGGCTGGACGTCAGCTCCTGTACAGTCGGCGGATGTGAGGCTAGGTATAGACAGTGTGCAGCGGTACAGCTAAAGTCATAATATTAAGGCTTGGTTTTGTTCTATGGATGTGGAGGGACTCTAATGTTGTGAGCTCGATTGGGTTGGAAGAGTCTACGCTTGAGAAGTTGTTCCTGCTGATGGGATGGTTGTTTTGCTCGGCATGTAGGCGGGGGTCTGAATGTGAGGGTTTCGCAAGTGGTAAGCCGGTTCCATTGGATACACCTAAATGTTGTCAATGCGGGCTTTGAAGTGTTGTCCAGTGCTACCGATGCAAGAGGCACTGCAGGCATTGGTAACGGTAGACAACACTGGACTGTAGTGGTGTGGGGGGGGGTTGTCTTTAAATTTGAAGTAGGACCCTATGGTAAATGTGTTTTTGTAGGAAAATTTGAAGTCCATACCTTGCCTCACATCTGCCGACTGTACAGGAGCTGACACCCAGCTCCTCTACGTAGCACTGTTCATTCGCGTTTCAGACCTCCACCCGACAGCATCCATGCTGCGCTCGGCGACTTAGAAATAGGGAATTTTGTATTTTTTATAGGTTGTAGGTTCCTTATAGTTATCCTGATGATGAGATTATTTATCCCGAAGCGTTAAATTTTACTATGTCGATTTCACATTATTGGATATCTCTGTAATTTCCTCAGTGAATTGTAAGGGGCTGCTGCCGCATGTGTCAAATATATTTCTCGAGTGCGACTGGCGTTTAGAGGGCAAACATTGACTCGTAGCTCTGATACGTAATTCTGAGGTGGTATACGGCACTCGGTTGCACAAAAGAAGCGGGCAGTAGCACAGCTGGGAAAAGATACTTATACTATAGGTTACATATATAGATTGTTTGACGGTACAATTCAAATTCTTAGCATATGTTGCCTAGTAATTAGCCAAAAGTACTTTATCACAAGTTAGGATTTTGGCTTGCGTTCAAACTTTACGTCGTTCGAATGCGCTGCTGAGTCAGTTTATGCAATAGGAATGTGCACAGTTTTATGAACTGCCATGTACTCCAAGTTTGAAAAGATATCCAAAATTTATTACTGATACTGGCAGGCAAACCCTCTTTATAGGTTAACATTTTAATAACGCTTTTATTATACACACAGCTGTATTTGCAAGTATACGATGAAGCATTCGGATGCTCTGAAGTATGAACGCAGGACTAAAGACTGCCATGTAAACCGGGCTTAATGAACATCAAACAGTACGAGCAGTAACTAAAGTGAGCAAATTATTTGGGGTTTCATTGTAAATCACATTCGTTATCAGATTTCGCTTCCATTTCTATTTCGAGCCGATGCTGTCGGTGCAAGAAGCTTGGCGTTATGTCAATGCCGCGCATTTGTGATTTACATTTTTCTGATGGATAGTTAAATACTAGCGGTAAATTAAAGAACTTTTTGTAAAATATATCTCAAGGTACTCTTTCTGATAACTGCCATAACAATATTGTCACGAATCTGAATATGTCATCAGGTATAATAATAAGATAATGTTAGCTTATCGTACCAGAAAATTTGTCATGTATGATAATGAGATTCATATTGTATTTGCTTGTCATGTCAGATTTAATTTGTAAAGTAAGCATCTGCAGTGATGACAATACTGTCATGTAACAGAAGGAAACCCGAATAACAGTTCAATGAGATATGAAATACTAATTGCGTAGTAGCAGTTGAAGATGGGAACCCGGTCCTGTGACTCTCAAGTTATGACCAGGAGACACGGCAGGAAAAGATCGTTTGCCACGCCATGTAAACATTCCATAATGCTCTAGAACATTCTCATCGGAGAAATAAGGCCTCAAGATCAAATGTATTAATTGAAGGAATTGCAAAACATGACGAAGCCCATACCGAAAAGACTAGCTATTGAGAATGAATCTAACTGCAGCAGTGAAGTTGAGCCCTTTAAAAATTCTCTTTGCGTTTTCTGTGCTGCAACTGGTTTCAATAGTCAGAGTGCAAAGGTAAAGTCAACTATGACTGCATCCTCCACTAGGAAATCCACACGCACTGGTTGTGCGGCAGACATAGGCCACTGGCCCCAGAGGAGTAAGTACGACTGCAGCCGACGACGGGTCGCTAAGAACTGTGGCGCCGAAACGGAAGGTTCAACGACCCGCCACCTCTCTACCCTAAGGCAAGTACCTCCATGATAACTATGCGCACCAAACAAATTTGCTTATTCAGCACGCCGAGCGCCATGAGAAAGACCGCTCCTGGCCTGGGAATCGTTCACGGGACCCTTACAACAACTGTGCAGCAAGCAACGTCCGCTGCCACCGTGGGCATAACCACGGTAGCCTACTCTTAACAAATGGAACTTGAATTGTGCGCTCTATTGTGCGCTCTAAAGGGCATAACGTCGATATAAGTATCTTTAAATTAAATATAAACTATAAATAACTTTCAGACTGAGAAATGTTAAGCCTCATTATTCGTTGGGAAAAATAAACTTTCATTATCACTAACCTCGAGTTGAAATTCAAAATTTCTCTCAGATATCATTTCACATTTTGCACTAGCTGCATGTAAATGGAAATACTCAAGCATGCTACCTGTTTTCACCAAATGAGCCTTGAATTATTCTACAACGGGTCTCATGTTCCTTCGTTTTGGTTCTTGCTTCATCATGGATGAATCCATCTCAAACTATGTTTTATGGTAGGTACTTAATTACGAGGAAAGTCGTGACCATAAGATCATGTTTCCTTAATCTAGTCAACGTAATGGGCTCTCAGGAAGCAAACTTAACGTCATAAACTGCATTTAGGCAATTGGACTCATGAATCTTTTCATTAGAAAATAATTAAATGCCGCGTAGGTGAAGAGGTAGATACCCCCCAAAACAAACACACACCGTTCCCTCGCCGTTATACCCCATAAACCGTAATAAAGTTAACATGGCAAAAATGAATAATTGGAAAATCAATTAGAAAAGACCTTGTGGTAATGCGGTTATTCCAGCCTATGAGAAAGAGGAATTGAGAAAGGCTGCTAGACAACCGGGGGCTCCGCTGCTGTGCCACTCACGGCAGGGAGCGTGTAATATCGCCTAGAAATATACAAAGTCTACAGAAAGGATGGGAAACGTAGAATAAGTCAAGCACGGATGAATTAAGGCAAAAAATATTCTTCTAGGAGGCCGAATTGAAGTTAAGATAACCTTTGATTGTCGGTTGTCCCATGGAAACACGAATCTCCTTAGCATAGGGTAGGCGAACCTACCTAGTCCATCATCCGTTTAAGCTACTTAATTTATGAGTGTTCCGTTTGCGTAAGCTCAAATTGTGAGACCACAAACACAATTCACGAACACCTACACGTAATTCACATTTAGTTTGAAACAATACATACCTTTCGCACTTACACTATTATTGTAACTCCTTCTTATCATAAATGAGCATTAGAAAATGATATATCAACTTAATGCGATATAATTATGTTGCTACAATACGTAAAGGTGATAAATACAGACGGAAAACCAGGAAAATAAAATGCTACCGTAAATAGGAAAATTGGCCCAAACTTATGAATTTATCTACCGGAAATCGAGCGAAGTTAATCCTAACCAGCTGTGGCTTGTTGTTATTAAATGAACGCTCGGGAAGAGTCTTGGTGGGAATATAATTAATAAATAACATAACCGTTGCACCTAAGTAATGCGCTTAACGGAAATACCCCTGATTTAAGGATCCTTCTGTAGTTTTTTATTTTTATTTTTATTTTTATTGACGGTATTTGTAATAGTATGAGGTCGATCGAGTAATATGGTCACTATCGTAATTAGTCACATCACTACCAAGTAACTATAGTGCTCCCAATCAAGCCTCAGAATTTCAGGCAGTGATGATATTCCAGCTGCACAATGAACAGGACGTCGTGATAGCAGAGCTTTCTCGTTCACTTGTATTACGAAGATTATGCCATTTTTCATGGGGGAAAACTACAATAGCTAGAATGCATTCAAAGTGTTGATACCGCAGGTTTTGATTTGAACTCTGCTTTTTCAATTTGCTGACATCGAAAATTTAACGTGTCGCACATGCATAGACCAAATTCTTTGCTTCTTTCTCTGAGATATTAACGCTTAATACATAAATGTAAGAAAGGAGAAGCATATTTTGTTGATTTGCTGGTTGCCAATTACGTACGATTTCTTTCTGTGAGTTTGCGAGAGAAATTTTAGTATCGTTTGATGGCAAACTTACTTGCTGGTACTTTGTCCAAATCCTATAGTTTGTTCGATTTATCAGAACGTATCCCTAAGAAATTTCGAGTTTTACCTGTTCTCAATTTCCAACCTAATCCTACCTCAATGCCATGACAAGGCAGGATTCACATCTCTATATGTAGTTGCTTGCTAAACTTCTCGCAGGTATTATGAAGCTTAAACAACTAGACTGCACCCAGTATCCATCCCAATCCTGTCTCCTGTGCTCCGTGTCTAGGCCTCTGAAGTTCACTCAATTGTATTTCCGGCCCCGCTCGAGGCAGAACCCAGCGCTGGCGAAGCGTTCATCACGCAGAGCAGTGAAAGTGTTTACCGGCGGAAGAGGATCTATCGAACCCACTTCATGGCAGGAAAAGAGTTCGTTTGGCGGTTCTTGTCTTCGTTCTTTTGGTAATGGGTACAGCTCGCAGCGGTTAGTTCCATCACACTGATAAGTTGTTGGATGGTGATATATTTTCCGTGCTTGACTGATGAATTGTGATTTTGCAGAGGGAACATTGTCGGGAATTCACACCAATGCTTTCATTTCAGAGTGAAACGAGGTGCACACGTTTTGTCATGAATGGTTGTGAACAGGCATGGTTATTATGAAAGAACGCTACAAGACTCTGCACTTCGCTGTTAACAATTAGGATACTATCTAGAATATTTTCACGTAACATTGAGATATGGTACAAGTTTGAGGCGCACATGTGACAGAATTGATCAAACACAAAACGGAAATATGACTAACAAAAGAGCACCTCTGATAAAAACTAACTGCTTAACAGATAACTCAACTCCAATGTGAGCAATATGAAAGCCAATGCGATTTGCTTTAGGTAAATTAAACATAATGCTGTGCGCCGAACTAACTGACATTTAAATGACCAACCTCTCTCATTATCTGGAACTCTGCCCCGTTCCAAAACAGATGCGGATGTCGAACACTCTAGTATCGATCTCTGTTGCAGATGTCTATTGTGGCTCAGAATTTATTCCTGATGTAAATGTTCTTTCTAACGATCTTTGAAAGCATTTTGCTGTTGACACTCCTCCAGTGTATTTTTATCAGATCCACCGTGAGACTCCAAATCCGAATACCGTCAGTTTTCTACTAGGTCATATATTTAAGAAATCATTTTTTTCTCCATTCATCAGGGTTATGTTGTTCCCGCAAAATGGCCGTTGGGATTATAGGTAGGGAAACGTTTTACATAATGCTCTTCTTACGTGCCTGTCAGTGACGAATAGTGAAAAGCCAACATGCTAATCAAGTTTCAGTTACAGCAAAAAATACAGTGTCACATTATGAATTAAAAGCCGTTCTTAAATTCACAACGACAAAGAAAATTCATTTTTCTAGACCAGCGTTATCATAGGCATTGAGACCACATATCGAAGCATTTTTGAAGGATAAACTAACACAGAGCCGAAGGATGAGGCTAATGGGATCTGATCCGACAGTGTGCCAACTTTGCCTTGACCTTGTAGCGCATGAGATGAGTAATTTGGTGTCACGCTTACCTGCTCAGCATTCACATGTGCAGTAAAATAAAGATACAATTGATACCGTGATAGCTACTCTTGTTCGCCTTCAGCTCTCATAACGGTAAGTCATCAGGAGTACAGCAGACAGCAAACTAGATAATAAAAGCTGTGGTTTGAAGATATATTTTGCATGGCATAATATGTCCTAAAAATAAGGTATAAAGCACATTTTGCAATGAAGAATGAACAGATCATACTCACAATTCCAGCCCTATATTCACAACCGTTTATTTGGCATTCATTCTTAACATCCTTTCCTCATGCTCAGACCCATACAGTGCGACCGTGCATAAAACTATCGACATGATGATGAGTGCTGAACTAATCTTACTTAAAGCGCATTGCAGTCTTATCGCCTGTTATCTCGGCACACCAAGTATTCTCAGTGGAGAAAAAGTAAATGAAGGAGCTGAGGTTTTCTATGGCGGCTAACTTCAAGCAAAAAAGAAAAATTGGTTTAGCAAAATGCTGAGTACTTTATACTTTGTATAGACAAACAGAATTCTCGTTTTACTTGTTTGTTCGATACACATGGAATTTTTTATGTTCAGAGTGACGTCAGCGTTCAATATCAATCATGAGAACCCACGGAAACCTTACTCGCAACGTTTTACTGTCGACAGAGTCTTCCCTATTTTCTACGAAATTGAAATAATTTTTGTTATATACCGCAGCATCACTAATGAGTAACGAACAAATCAAAATCGACAGTATATGAATATCAGCTTAAGATATTATCTTTAGCTCGGCGAATGCTCGGCTGGACCAGATGTTTATTTGGGCCGTGCAACTTCACTCCACTGATGCTAAAAGCTGCATCTTGTTGCTCTCCTCATCCAAGCTAGCGCTCATCTGGAGGCTTTCCTGGAGTAGGTGTGACAACAAATACCGCTCTGAACGCAGACTAAACTATCAAATTTTTAATAGCTTATCACAATGTCGTCTACAATAAATTATTGTTGTTATGTACCTAACTGAAGTAGAGATCTCCAGTCTAGTTGGATCGTTACTGTAGAGGCATCGAAGTCTCCACTATAATGAACCTCGTAAGAAATGATACCAAAGAGAGAATAACTGATAACGCTTCTCTCTAACTGCGAATGATGGTCACCACGGCACAATTTTACTAACGTTACAATATTGTAGAACTTACGTCATGTTACTAAACTTGCAAAATTTTTACACCTAGAAAGAAAAAGTATCTAAAAATCCCATGCTTGTAATTATAAAAGTAATATGTTACGTTAGGTTCAAGCCCCTGTGCAACCGGCTAGTGAGAGATCTCGATGCATGCTATTAGAGCTGCTAATTTCCAAAAAGGGCATATGTTTCGTAAGTGAACTTACAAGTGGTAACTGTAATATACCTACACTACGGGTCGTATTTTATAAGTTGTGTCTACTTTGATAAATCTGTCTCCATTTCTCCACTGTAGTATGCGCAGCGTAGCTAGAGGCAATTTCATGCAGTTTCACTATTTAGATTAAAAATTTTTACTTCCATTAACTTAAATGATAAAACTATATAAGCAGGCTGGCTGATATCAGCTCCCTTTGTATATTTCATTTTACTGAGGAATGACTATAATCAAGCTTCAAAGAACGAAAGATCTTGGCGAGAAATTAGCCCAAGTTTACCCTCAGGTCCTTGTACCTAATTCTATATGAATTTTAGTGCATTGGAAGCGATTCTCTTCTCGCTTGTGTTTATTTTCTGCTGTCTCATCAGACCAACCCAAACAAAGCCGTGGAAGCAGCACTAATGTACGATATCTTGAAGGCAAACTCTACACAGTCATCCTGCGTCCTCTCACACGCGTAATTGACTTGCTCGAGCCAGCACAAACCCTGAACCTTCCAAGCAGTTAAGATGTGATAACCAAGGCATGTAGCCTCTTCTCGATGTCTTCACAGAATAGTAACGCAGTGCTTGGGATCTTTGTTCCATAGTAATTTGACAGCAGATTCCACATATGCTCAAGCATTTAGGTAAATTTCCTTAATGCTCAATAAAATAAATTGTTTGACAGGCAATTCTGAAATTTTCTGCTGATTTCATTTTCATTTATGTTATTAAATGTTACTGTAGTACTAACTTCTGCTTGAGACAAATACTTTCAAAAATGAAATATATAATATAATGTAAAAATTATAAATTATTAATTGAGACAATATTCGACTCAAGAAAAGGGCTCAAATTAAACTCACAGGCAATGACGCCATGATTTCTTAACCATTTTTTTTTCTAAATTGTTAATAATAAAGGTTTTCAATGGTAGCCACTATTGGATGTCATAAAAACTTGTTTGTGGAGTTATATGGATAAATATAATCAGCGGTCTTTTGGAAACGCCAGGTTGCAGCGATTTACTTTTTTTGCTTAACCCTCCTCCACATTGATAATTTATCAGTAGCTATCAACATAGGCCAGCGAAAGTAGGTGCGGCCAATATGGGCTTCTAAACACTTTCGCTACAGGTTGCGGGTCGCTATATCGACATATAAAGTTATGTTAGTTCTACAAAAGCTTGCCAAGCCCAAGGAAGACTGGCCACAATGGCCCATTCATTTGGAACCGCGAGGTTTCCTTGGAGACACCCAGACGAGAAAGCTGAGGCACTGATACACTTAAGCTGCAACCGAGCCATTCTTAACGGGGCTTTCTACTTCGGAAGAAGGCTGTAGACGGCGAGAAAGCCTTTCGAAACTTGGCATGACGAGTTCCTGATTTGAAGAGCCAAGGCTGGTCCTATAGCAGTCTAACTACAAAATGGTATCGTGAATCAGAACATCAGCGACAGATTGTTCTGCACTGGTATGTCTCTTTTCTATACGATTCTCCAGGGAATTATGAAAGAGCTCGGGAAGCGAGAGCAGCGCCACAGATCCGGCCAGAAAATGTACTGTTTCATCCCAAGCTATCGAAAGGATCGGGAACACGTATACATTCATGTTCTATTCCGGCTCACAACAAATAGCATCCGAAAGAAGGTGTACAATATGAGTACATATCCTTAAGCTTGGAAACGCTTCCTTTGCTTGATAATAGATTATTAAAAGCGAATTTCAAGGTAGAGGAGGCAGTTTTAAATTGTGCAAAGTGTTGTCATTTCAACGTGCGGGCACTTCTGGCCCTACGTCCACTTGCAGCTCAGTCACCAGAGTTCTGCGGCATCTAAATTTTTTTGCTTTTTATTTTTGAACTGAACTACAAGGGGCTGCAAGGGCCCACGTCTAGCTATGTCATATCAGCAGAAGAGAGATAAACTGACAAAAGCGGCTAAAGCTCATTACTGCGAGCATAATATTATGCTACCACTAATTATTGCGGTAAATTTGCTATGATTGAGTGCTATCTTGTTCACGCTGTGCCCATAGTATTTCCCTTGCAGACCAATTGAGTATAAGTGAAAATACATGACTTTTGGACCATTCGGCTTCCTAGTATTACAATCTAGGTATACGAACTAAATTTACAAAACCTATATGCGCTCATAAAACATGCACATTAATCTTTTTTTTTTCGATATACTGCGTTACAGCATGCTCAGGATCTACTCTGGTAGTAGTTGCACAGTAGTGTTATTCACACAGCTTTAAAATCGTAACTTGCTCCCCAAGACACTTTTTTAACGTTGTGCATTGCTTTAATAAGTAAACCTACATCTCGACGGTTGCAATCTCATAGACTGAAGCTTACGGTGAAGGTCGAAAAAATTATTTTTTAATATAATACTCTCAACCGTTATATCAATTCCACCTAACCAGTCCAGGCATTTTCCTCTGTTCTAAGCTTCTGCATTGCCCACAGACAATGGAATGGTCGCAGAAACTCAGCACAATAGCGCTTTTGATGACTTTGGGAAGGCAAGCGAAACGATGTTCACCCCTTTGTCATGGGTGTATCAGCGCTGAGTCGAAGTGAGCTCGCGCTCGCGTCCCGAGGGCGCCCGTAGTGGAGCGGTCGGTCTGATAAATCTGAACTTGATGATTCCCAAGGCTCGCAATTGAATCCAACTATTCTCCCTTTTTGCATAAACAAAGGGGCACAGATGACCTTCGCGCTTTATCTCCCTATAGGTTAGCCAGCGAACTCAGCGAAAAATAGGCTCCATGGCCACAAGAGAACTGTTTTAAGGTCTTTGTTGTAAATTAAAGGTCAGTTTATGATCTGGACGGGCCGGTGCTGTATGCGTGACTTACTGTACATCATGAACAAAAATAATTACCCACTTTAGCAAATGTATCCGTGATAAATATCCGTTAAATCAACCGCAGTTGCTTTCCAAAACTGGTCTTTCAAGTCAGTATGCTCAATAATATTCATATAACTATTTCAAAACTCACATAACTATTAAAGTAAACTTGCATCGTCAATATTAAATTTAGCTTTGATATTTATTCTACCTCATACTGTAGAGTGCAGCTAACTACTGCGCCTTTTGTTCTACCGTATTTTGTATAGTGAAGCTAACTATATACCATCGGTACTGAGATTACATTCTTTGGCGAGTATCACTAGGTAGAAGAAGGCCATGCTTTCAACTTATTCTTCGACCCAACTGATATATGCTAGTGATAGGTATAATATATAAGAGCTCTATTTTCAGATAGATTCATTTACGTTACATCCTGGAGTTTATGTACTGCCCGTTCAATGGCCGAAATCAAAGAAAGAAAAACCGACCTTATTTTTTCACCATCACAGTCGCTTTGCTTAGAGCGGCTTCCGGCGTGTGATAGCCCTTGTCTTTGATGACTCCAAGCTTCACAAACTGCATACAGCGGTACATTTACTACATGAATTTTGAGTACTTACATGTGCCAAATTTTCCTCATTATCTGATGCAAATTATGCGAAATTGCTTCAACTAAGTATCATCATTCCATGACATGCGATGAACATTGGCTAACAAGACAGAACTAACCTTTGTTACAATTCTCCGTGTTATAAAAGCTTCAGGATAAAGAAGTTGCGAAGTAGAATATTTTTCTGTTTCCATTTTATACCTCCAATGTGATGCAAAGAAGTTTTATCAACTATGCGGGATAAATCAATTACCCCTACCATGTTTCAAAAATTTACTCATCAGCATGGAAGAGCCATGAGATTACATCTTCCTCTATTACAGGTTTAAACTTTCCGTAAGAATTTGACAAAATTTATTGAGCAAAGGGAACCAATCAGTCGACTCCTGCATGTTACAGAAACTTTTGCTTATCAGCATTCAGGAGTCGTGAGGCAGCATCTTCTCCTCAGTGGATGGATCTTCCTTCCAGACAGCACGAAGCGATCGCTTGAGCAGAGGGCATCACCCGAAAGTCTTCGCTTTCTCTTAAAGCGTTAGAGATTTTCCGCACTGCCGTTCATAAAAGAATCCTCCGCTATTATTTGGAGGTAATGGCGGCCACGCTTATTATATGAGAGGCTCTGCCGCTGCCTTAGCCTCTGTTTGACTATAAAATTTTAGGGTTCGGAAGACAGTGACAACGCCGTCGGGTCGACATTTACATGGTGTAGTCAAAGTGAAGTAAACAGCACGGGCTGAACAGATCCTATGATCATGAGACGCAATCTAACATTTAGGTGGAAGTACGTGGTCAAAAAGACTGCTTCCAAACACCCATCGCATGCATAGATACATTTTATGTACAGTCTTGGAAAAATCTGTTTTGTAGACATAAACTCAAAAATAAACAGTATGATAGAGGTTGGCGAGTTCTCTCTCGATAAGGCGTTCCATGAGCGATCACACAATGCTTTGCATCGCGCTTGCTCATTAGACACGAATTTATACTAGTGAACGCACTGCATCAAACTTGATACAAAAAGTGTGAAGCATGATCTAACTGACGTGATCAGGAAACAACTGGGGAACTTGAAATTACTGGAACTGCATGAAGTCTGGTCAAAGAACCATGTTATAAACGCAAAAAAGTTCACACTACTATGATAAAATAATAGCAGAAAACCTGCTAGAATTGATGCACTGAACGTTGCAGAAACAGGCGCCAGCGAAATGAATGCATTTTTCTCTTATTGCTCGAAGGTTGCAGAGCAAACAGCGGTCCGGAAGCCATGCAGCTCCCGGTTTAATATTCGCATTACGCAATGATCGCTTGGCGGCGCAGCAGAACAAACGCGTCTTCACTTTCGTTTATGATAGAAGAGATTGCTGGTAGTTGGAGGGCACCGCTTCCATGCACGCTCCTGCAGGGCTCTTGCTTCTGGAACTTTTTCCAGCTGAGTTCAGAGCTGCTTGCTGTAACCGCCGACTAATGTGCGGGTATCGAAGCTTGAGGAAGGAAGTGCAGTGATAACAGTTTACGTGTTTTGTTGTATAGACTCGATGTCAGTAGGAATGGTATACCTGAGCGTTTACTAGTACAGAGGAAAACAGTTGTTTAACATAAAGAGCATTTGCGAAATGAGGTATACCAATGAGCAGTGTTGCAATGCATTGAACATGTAGTAAGCATTTAGCACTAAAATTGAAAAGGTTTGCTTACGCATAATTATTTTGCCTACATGGGGTTCAAAGTATTGAATGAATATGTTATGAATGTTGCCTAATGCAGCTTCTGAGAGTTATTAGTTAAGATTATAGACAAAATATTCTCCCATTAGTTTCATTTACTACTTACAATGTCCCCGAAGCATATCTGTGGTCATTCATGCCTATGCAAGTAAAGTACACGTTGCATTATTTCCAAGATAAACCCACATTATCAGAAATACTTCTATAATAATATTACAACAGTCCAGTAAAACTTCTTACTTTACCCATTACCTGACTTAGATAAAGGCTGTAATCAGTTTGCGTCTCAGTGGAAATTGCTCTTGAAATGCCTCTCTCCAACAAACGTTCATGCTTCAGTAAGCACCAAGAGCAAAATCTGCTTGGTTCGTTCATACCTTATACAAAAAAGCAGCACCTTCTGCATTCACTCAAAGTCAAGAGTGACCCACGTTCTCTTTCACTCGTGTCAAAGCGATCAGTAGATAATTTTATCCTCCAGGCGCACAGCTCTGCCCCCACCATCCTTTCAACTGGCCCGGAGGAGACTGCATGAAACATAACATAAACTACTACTACATGTTACTATGGGCCACAACAAACAGCATTCGGCATAACAATCCTAAAAAAATTCGAGCAGAAGCTGAAGTTACAGAAATGTGCTTCAAATGTTTTAACTGCGAAGCAGCTACTATGACATAATATCATAAGAATACTTAAGGCTAATAATATTAACGTTCTTAGTTTTGAAACTGACATGCCTATTATACATAAAAAGGCTAAAAGTAGTATTTAACACATTAACAGGCGTACACGAGTATATGCATTTTCAGCCTAATGTGCCTTAACAATGGCATTTTCATAGTATATAAAACAAGAATTTACTTTACAAATATTAGCACAGCAGCAAATTAGAATTGATTGACATTATAGCGCTTCTCCAGAAATACAGTAATAGTTAGGAAAGAGGTTCAATGAACATGAATAAGAAATTCGGTATGTAAGTATAGTGGTTGCCAACCCATTCTCAGAAAACAATTCATTTAACACTCTACAGTTGGTTAAACGTCATGACTATTGAAGGAAGCAGTCGAAATAATTTGTCATAGCTGAGCCATTAAAGCAAGTCGCCTACATGTCCACTTAGTGTCGTGTTACCCGCTTACCAAGCACCAATAATAAGAGAACTATTTGTTGAAAGTGGCAGTGCGTATTTTTACTTTCTTCGTTTCGCAAGTCCTCGCCACGACTGGTCACAAAACCTTGCTCCCCCCAGCCACAAGAAACCGAGATTGTAAGGTCGCCTGACCGTCCCTCATATGATCAAGCCGAAAATTTACTCGAAAAAAGTTGTCTATTTAGTTCTCAGTTTCCGCCCTAGGGATGGACGGTTTAGCTTTCGCTTCATCAGCTCGATACAGCCGCTGCCATACCTTCTGCTAGCAGTGATAGGTCTGTCATTCACCGCAGAAAAAGTCTAACTTGAAATATATGAAATGCGAGTCCGTGCATTCTACTTTTTTTCTATGTATTTGAGAAGTTGCAGTAATGCAGCTTAGGCACAAACAGCTGCGTTAAAACGTTCTAGACTAACGAGTGAACGCGTGCGTGAAAAAATTCCCGCAGTAATCGATATGTTTACCTAATACCTATAGGTCAGTGCAGAATCTATTTTGACTTACTTCTTCATTTTCTTCATTGATCCTTTGTCGTGCTCTCATGCTTAGGTGTCTTATATCGATTGGCAGAAGTAAATTTTTCAGTAAAACACTCCAATAAACTTCAATGCAATGCCAGTCGGGTTATCTTGTATACAATTTTAGCACTCCGTAGCAATGATACCGTCTCTCCAAGTCAAATATCTGCTTCATTTGAAGAGCTGAAATTTTAGCCTATGAAGAAAAAACTGCTTCGTAAAATAAGAAAGACAGTAAGCTGGAAGAAATAATTGTCTACTGCCCTTGAAAATTCGTCACCTCCAGAGCACTTCATTGACCATCTGCCGAATTTATACGTCTTTACCTGAGAAAAAAAAAGTTATAAAATCAAACTTCAGAAGCCACGTGCATATTGTTGCGATTTCAAGAAGCATTTCAAACGAGAAGTGTTTTCAGATAGAGAGATAAAGATCAGCCTTCACCATCTTCTGCAACCTGGTCATCGATTTACAAAATCTGCAACGTGGCCTATTTTTCGCCTATTTATTTCCTTCAAAGCAGACACGACATAGTCGAGGGCTTAATTTTTTCACTACAGGACATGGGACTGTAAAATAGTAATTACAGTATTTTAGATATATTGGCCGTATATAAGATACATCACCAATTACATTGTCATGCAGATTTTGTAAATTCAGTTAGCCAATAATTTCAGTGGAACAATATCAATTTTTTATCTGGTTTCATAAGTTTGAAATTCTGACTCTTCCTTTACAAAATCAAAAAAATATCCTTCAAATAATCTGTTATGGACATAAAACATTAAAAATATTGTCATAGTATACAAAATTTAGATTATCTCATGATTATTGCGTCAGGCAGCTCACTGCTTAGTATTTTTCAGTCGTTATAATATTCTAAGCAGTCTGAAATGGTTTTTCGGGATTTCTCAGGACTTTTTCCTAATCGAAAGGAAGTTGCCAAACTTTCCCCCATTTACCGTTGCTATGGAAATTGCTCCAGGCATTTTTAACTCAAGAGAATGTGTTCACTTCCCAACGTTGGACAAGAAATCTGTTTGAAGTTTGCTATATTTGCTCCAATTTTCAGCGCGTACCAGTATCTTGTCCAGCATATATATGATAGCTAAGCTTAAATGCTCTACCCTTCATGCAGTTGCTGTTCTGATGACCACGAATGTCTTCATTTTAACGCGTCACTCTAATACCATTACTCAGCAACCTTGCAGCTTTAATTTTAATAATGGAAATGTAAGACTTAATAATAGCTCAGAGCACTGCTGCACTGATAATGGCATACAAACGTGAATGCACTTATCTTGCAATACGTTCAGTTTTGATTCAGTCTCAGAACTGGTTGTAGCTTCAGGAACAGTTCTCAACAATGACTGTCAGTATTTCTGTAGAGGAACAAAGCCAACCAAAAATAATAATAAAACTACCGAAGAAGTTAAATTGGTTCAAAAAGTTGCAACGCTACACCAATTGAGATAAAAAGAAGCACGAGCGCTTGCTTCCACCTTAAGAACTGGAGCTGCAGGAGGAGCATGTCACTTCTTCCGACCGCTGAGACGTCGCAAGAGGTGTCATCTTGAGCTCTTGCCAGTAATTTAACTTTGCGGAAATAACGCTCTCTGCCGCAAAGCACTTGAATTAACAAGAATTCTCTTTCACTTTTTGCTTGCGGTTTATAAAATAAAAAAGTAAGACGCTAACTTAGCTGATTCATGATCGTTATAGGAAATTTATAACACGTACGCTCTCCTCTGACCGTCCAAGAGAAAGAATGCGTTGCGGCCGCTGGCTTTCAAACTACAAGATTAAGATCATTTGGTGACGTTCCAGCAGGGTCACTTCCATATAAAACCCAATTTTAGTAGCGACATTACAGGATCAAGTAAACTTCTCCAAGCTTGTTACATTTACAATTCAGAAAATTCAGTACTCATGACAGATTTTAACCAGAAAAACGAACACACAATCACTAATACATAAGTATCTTCTCTGAAATCCATTGATTTTGTTATTTTTCCAGAAGATGCATTATTTAACAAGCGAGCCGTGTTGCGCTCTCATATTATTGAACATATTAAAAGACACAACTAAACGGAATTTTTCATTATTGTTGTTACTTAGCTGGTGGTTACAAAATCAGCCGTTTTCCATAGATGTTATAATCATGTGAAGTACAACCCCCATGAAGAAATCTCCAACCGTTGCCCAATAATTGCTAATCGCAAAATCGACAGAAATTTATAAGATAATACGGGACGAGAGAAACAACAGGAACGCTTCAAAGCCCTAATAACAACAGAAAAAACTCAAGTCAAACAGAAAGTGAACTCAACAAACAACTGTTGACACCGAAGATGAAAACAAACATGTTTGATGATATAAAATTAGTGCAGGAAGTTGAGTAGCTATGTGAATCTATACTGTATGCACGTAACGTAGCGTATCAGTATAACGCAGTTTACTGCAAAATTATCATTGGAAAATTCACGTATCATTATTGGTGAAATAAATGCAATGGACAAGAATTCTTTCACGGCGTTGAAATGTAACTGTAGCAAATATGCATGGTGCTCTATGGAATTATAATTGATACTGAACATAATAAATCTATCGGCAAAGAAAAACGTGAAGTGAAAATTTAACTTTTAATTCTTATTCTTTACAAGGAAAAAACAGTCCGTCTCAAAAATGCTTTCATTGACTGTTGTTGAGCAGTTTATAGCTGTAATATTGACAGTAGTTTTCCTTATACACGCACGCATGCATAATAATGCTGTAATGCTCGCGCGAGAAAGCAGAATATTTTGGGTTGTGGTGCTTCGAAAGCTGAGAGCGGACGCGAAGCGGGGTAATTTAGACACGATATATTGGAGGTCCTGGTCGGATGGCAGAGAGATCTGCTCATCCACTGCTAGTCTGCGCCGTTAAACTTAGAAGAAAGAGACAGCTGGCGAATTACGAGACCTGTCTCGGTCTGGTCTCACTCTCGCATATGGACATCAGCTAACAGCGTCGTGGGGTCTGGGTGCCCGACCTGGTCTTTGTGATTTTCACACGCAATGTTCCTGTTGCCTGCACCTTATGGACTTCTACCACGTAGTGTGCGTGCCCTCGCCAAATGTATGTAGGTAGTGGAAACAAGCTCGTGTTAGGTGGAGTTCGATAGAGCTAGTTGGACAACCGGCATGCTGAAAAATTCGAATTCCCCTAATATTAGTAAATGGAAATGTATACCACTCTGTATCCAATTGTCCCGTAAGCATAATTAAGTTAAAGTGAAGCTGGATCAGTCAAGTATTGCGATAGGTTAGCTGAAAATCATAATGAGAATACGATTCTGCTCATTGATAATACGAGCATAAGCAGGCGAGTCCCCTCCATTCCGAGCGTTCCCCATTCGGTTAAAAAATGAAAGTGATCTTTGTAGAAATGTTGATTCCATGGTATGCTACACTCAGCCATACCATAGCTTTAAAATAATCGTGGATTAATGAAGTGCTTAATTGCTTGATATTATCCATGTCTTAAAATGTATAATACAACGTATAACATAGACTGCTTCTATCTTTATGTTCTATTATTTTATCTTAGTCAATGATGCGCCTTTCATTAAGTTGCTGAGTGTTTGGCCCGCATCACAGCAAGGATGCGGTAGTCTTTGAAAAGTTCACACAGCGCATTTATGCGATGTGCTGGCATTTAGCACAAATTTATTTAGGAACATCCCATCGTGTTCGAGCACCTGTTCCTTCAGCATGCAGTGGCAGCTGAATGAAAGTGAAATGCAAGCTATCTAATAAGCGCTCGCTTGCCTAGTAAAGAGCCTTTCCAAGGGAAATTTTTTAATGAAATTCTCTATCCAGCATCCCAAATTTTTGATGGGCAGTATCTGCAGCCTGGTGCTGTGACTGCAGCAGAATAACAGTGAAAGTAATAATGCACCATTATGCTCTGGTTCGGCGGCGATGCAGCGGTAGCAGATGTTTCGTGCACATGTCGGCAAGTCAGTCGTACAATGCGCGCGGCGCGGAGCATCTGTGAAGGAGCACTGCAAAAACTTGCGTGCATTGCAAAGAAGAGCCACATTCGTGACTCAGCATCTTTGTGCGAGTTACGCCTGCTGCCCAGCAATGTTGTTCATTTATAATATTATTTGTAAATAAGGAGTCTGACTTAGAAAATATGCACTCCGTACCCAGTATTGGTACTCACTGCAGGACTTTCAAAAGCTAACATCTGGCTTAAGTGTGTTACGTATGTACATCCGAAACTGAATGATAATATTCGCTTTATTATTTATTTCTACAAATTTTATCTTAAAAAGAATATACCCCTTGTGCCCAACAATAAGATTAACATTACAGTTTTCACGCTAAGTTTCATATTGGATATAGACATCCAGGAATAGAATTCACCTTATAACTCTTAAATATTAAAAATTAGCTGAAAAATAAACAGCCGGTAGCAGCACTCATATCTCATGTTCATTTTCTGGCAATATTTCAGCGCTAAGTTTTTAGATAAAACATACGACCGGTACTGAGCGGTTGTATTCACTTTCTATATTCTTAAATACTTGCTGTTCCAAGCGAGACAGAAATTAAATGGATAAATATCAAAGTTTTAAAATAACGAAGAATCAAACAGAAAAATACACATTGTGTTTGATTCATTTATTTTCTTTTTATTTATCTTTCATTTGCACATGTTATTTCACACTGGAAGCATTGGTGGAATCTTTACTAATCGCCAGTCCACGGAGACAGTTAAGGCAAAGAGATCTTACTGACATTCTGCTCACAGTCAAGGGTTGCATTCCTTTTTGCTGCACATCCTTTCAGCAGAAAAAAAGTAATTGTGCTGATTTGCCAAAAGGAATTGACGGCGCGCATCTTTTTTGACGCTTTCTGAATAATATCAGATACTGCGGGTTCTATAATTAATATCATATTAATTTCATTGCAATCATTTTTGAAGGCTGGCCACGCTAGCAGCAGTGTAATGTCTACAGATACTAATAAAAAACAGAACTTTTATGAAGCTGGTTATTATGAGCACTCATGTGCCATAACTACCGTTGATTAAGAGCAACATGGACCAGCTGTTAAGAGTCCAAAATTTGTTACGTAATTGTGAGGCTCAGTTACGTCTGGTAGCAGATACAACTCAGGTGGCAGTTCTCCGCCTCCTCAAAAATGTTTCCAACTGAAATCAAGTCTATCGCATTCATTATATGTAGTGTCATGTTGCTCTGCTTTGGTGTAATGCAACAAATCCGTCTAAGAGAGCTGGAAATGCATGAAAAAGTGAATCTGCAAGTTTTGAAATCTCAAAGTGTTTCTGAATCATTACACGTTAGAAACCCATAGTAAGCACGTCTTACTCCTCCTCATCATCATCTTCAATGATGCTGAGTCATGCTTTCGATTTCGAACCGCTGTCCATTGCCTGCATGCATGGGAACCAGTAGTGCAAAGCACCGAGTATTTTATAGTACGAACAGTTCATAGNAGTAAGCACGTCCTACTCCTCCTCATCATCATCTTCAATGATGCTGAGTCATGCTTTCGATTTCGAACCGCTGTCCATTGCCTGCATGCATGGGAACCAGTAGTGCAAAGCACCGAGTATTTTATAGTACCAACAGTTCATAGCACGGACTCCCAACCGCACCATGATCCCACAGGCACCGTTTAGAAGTTCTAAAAATAATAAACTTTCCTCTGTTAAAGTAATTTGAATTAAATTAACCTAATTTATTATACTTTTCATTTCGATAATGCTGAAAGCAGTATGTGGTAGTGTTGATGATTCACAAAGTTTTGTTTAAAAAAATAAATTTAAGTAACTAAACTAATACATTACAGCTTGATACCACTGGTTTTTAAATCGTTCCACTCCAGTCATGATGGTTTTCCGTCGATAAGAAATAAGTTCTTAGAAGATGACACATTGTTTTGAAATACGCAGCATTATGACTTGCAAAATTTACGCTTTCCTCATAGAAAGAACATGAATACTTTTATATCTAATAATACAATCACAAGCCTGCAGCTTCGATTCATTCCACTCGTTAGTACAAGATGGCGAATAGGCTAATGTTTTGATTACATCCATAATATGCAACTGTACTTCATGATCACTGAAAGGGGCAAAACACCAGTAAACGAGTTGATTTTAGCAAAAGATCGTAACTTAAGGAAACCAATTATGCCCTATGAGTATAAGACTGTAAGTGGAAGTCTCAAATTGAATGTCTCACTTGCATTTACTGTGCCGAGGATATGCCTGGTCACTAATAATTGTTTCAGTTAATTAAAAGATATTTGTTCCGGCAGAACGAAACCGTCCAGTGGGGTAATGTCGTTCTGGTAGTGTCGCTTCTCTCCATAAATAATTATATAGTAAATATGGTTAACGGATGATTTACGCCAAGGAGTTAGACATTTATTTCTATCCTAACTCGCTTGCAGGTAAACTTCCATTCAGATTTAACCTTGCTCAATGCCATATGTCATTTAGCCGTTTTTCAGCACAAATTGGTATTTTATAGCAAGATATCAGAAGATTTTCCTGTATTTTCTGCGTGTAATAATATAATAGACTGAACCTTCTAAGCTTGTGGTCTCCTCTGTCGCCACACCTTCAAAGATTTTCCTTTTATATTCCGTGGCTAATACGAGTTTAAAAAGGCTTTAAAAGTGTCATATAAGTCAGAGATGAAGTGAGGTGGAGGGGTGTAATGCCGAAAAGATGGGAGCCTGCGAACTGTACTACGCACCCCTGCACTTTCTTTTGCGAGGTCAAAGATTAGTTAAACACGCGAGCCGCTGCGGGAATCCTCGGCTACTTTTATCATCTAATCTCTTTAAGCATTTCAAGAGGGAAAGCTTAGCTTGCCATTGTGACTTATTTGAGGGTTTTCTCTTTCTTTCAGTCTGTGTGTGTGGGAGGGGGCAGTGGTAGTGATCTGTATGATCGTTGTAAATTGTTTTGATAACTTCCATTGTGGGCTTAATAGTGCGTATTCAGTAGCAGTGTCATCAGATCTTACTGAACAGATACGGTAATCCTGTGTGAGTATCTGACCTAGAACAGCACCCCACTACCATTAGTTCAAATTCTATTAGCCGTTTATTTTGGTCCAATCGGAAAACACCATACGGCGCAGTTACCAAAGCTGTTCCCTTGAATAGAGCGTTTGATAGCAGAACTGACACGCCATTGATTCAGTTAACAAAACTACTGTAATACCCAACTGTTCCTCGCCAACATTCGTTATTCTTACAAGATGAATTTGAAACCTAATCTTCTCTTGAGTACCTATGAGGAAAAATTCATTCCTCGTTTATTCGGATCACTAGATAATAGTTTTCACATATACATGCCGCTAAACGCAGTTTAAAGTTAACTGTTGACTCAAGAACACAAGTACCGAACACAAGCTATGCTCTACGAAGCTTTAAGAAAGGACGAAATCCTAAGTCAAGAATCAAGTCTTGAACTACATACAGGACTCAATTCAAATTGAGCTTAAAGATTTAGAGACTATTAGGACAACACTAATATTTCAGTTATCCAACTTTTTTTAGCTGCACGCACTGCAATTTATATTACTTCAAGTAACATTCCATAGGGCGCTCCTTTAACTTTCATGGACCTACATGACGGCACTAACATTTTGGATGTCCAGCTTTCTGCACCCGCACGCACAGCAGCCAGTTACGCCACGCAAGAGTCCCAGGGCGCTCCTTTAACTTTCACTACCTACCCTGACTCTCGACCGCCACAACTCATGCCATCTCTAGGAGCGAGATGTAGTCACCAGAACTGCAATACCCGCCACTGCCATAGCAGAGAATGTCATAAGCCGTCTGATAGACATACAAGTACTGTGAAACACAATTTAAATCGCACTTCATGTTCTGATTACATTACGTGTACATTGATAGCCGCTCTCCTTGTTGTTATTGTAGTGGTTTGCCTTCCGCGATAAATTTCTCAGTTGGACGCTGCTCTACGGAACTCCGACGGCCAAGGTTACCGAAATAAACCAGCTTCATAGATTACATCAAATGACTTTTTATTTTCTTAAGTAGTCGCTTATTTAGGACGTTTAAATACATTGTACATCGCCCTCGTAAATACAGCGAACATCTCCAGAACGTTTCGTTATCATGTTTACGAGGTTGGCCAAAATCTGCGAAAGAAAAACATGACTTATCAGATAACGCGCTGCCGAGTGGCCCCAAATTGACCATCACCAGCCACAATTCCCTGAAGAGTTGAGCGTCCACCTTATCTGATGCAACATGGCGGCTGCCTCCTTTTGCCCCGAGAGGCACGGGCCCAGCGTCGGCCCATTCCAGTTTTGCGAGGCCCCTGCGGAGTTAATTGATCCTCTGGGCATAGCTCACTGGCCGACCAAAGTGAAAGTACAATATTGCTGATTACTATGGCTCAGAGGACAGCAACCCAGTGCCTGACTTTTCTTTTGCGAGCCTCCGTCCTGTACCGGACAGCCTTGTCCATAATTGCATTTTTTTATGATAACTTCCCAATTGTTATGCAAATGCTGTGGGTGATGCTCACCTGTGACCACGTACAGCACGCAAATGTTAGCCTTAGTCAGTGTCGTCTTGTAACAATGAACAGCTAATGAATATGTAGGAACCTGGCATTGCTTAACCCCATCATATAATTACATCAATTGTCTTTCCTTCGTGCTATGCTGTACAACACCGGGTATTTACCTTAAGAAACTCTGGAGACGTAAATGTAACCTCTAAATATAATTTTATTAGTAAAAAAGGGTTAAAGCTGCTGCTGTTCAGTAACTTTATTTGATGCAATTGATTATTGCATACGCAGATCCAGGACTTGTTTTAAATTTATTGAGTAATCCACATCGTGAGTGAGGTTTTGGTCAGGAGTGCAACCTTACTTTGCGTAGACGCAAAATTTTTTCAGTGCGCCATTCCGATGCCTTCACAAGGCGGTGCATCTTTATGCGCCAATATTCATGTAACTCTTTCTATCATAAGGAATCTTCTTGTGATAGAAAATTTAATTTAAGAGCAATTGCCGCTTATCCAAAAAAGTTGTATCGTCTTTGACTGCATGTTCTTGTGTCCTCTGCGAACTGCGCATTTTATAGATAAACTGACATATTCGTTTCCAACAGAGCACAAAAACAAAGTAATTGTTTCATCGCATTCTCATTTCCCGTTGCAGGCACGACTGGTATCAATGAACGAAAAAGAAAAGAAATTATGTTCTTTATTTTCATATATTGCACAAAAGCAGAAGGAAAAGAGTTCCGGGCACTGTCTTCGGCACAGCTCAAGCACTCGACAGTCTGCAATTATGCATTCGCTGAAATGAAAGTTTTACCACTGGAAAGCGTTTGTTTACAACTGCTTCGGCGAACATCTATCACACACTTGTCAATGCAGCGTTGCGTCGCTTTTTGTTCTGTCTTGTGCACACGTTTGTTTGTCAGCGCCTTCTTCTCAAGCTGGCAACTGCTTAACTTTTTCTCGCACATAGCCCTCGAACAGTCGAGTTAGACAAACGACTGCTCGTCGAGGCGGCTAATGAAAGTAACTACTCAGCAGTGTCCGTGCCGCAGCAACTCAACGACCGAGCGCCCAAAGTCATGTTGCAGAAGTCTGGGTAGGGAGTGGAAGTGCATCTTGTTAACTAACTGTGCGATGAGTTAATGGATTGAAGGATAGGTCAGTACATTGTCCTGGGGTATAGAAAAAACAGACAGCTCTTGTCTGAACAAAAACTGTTATTTCATTTAAGAACGAGATCTAAAAGGTAGCTAGTCTGTGCCGTCGTGAGCTCACCACACAAGTAAACCTAAATTCTGAAGATGAGAGTACGCTGCAGTTGGAGCAACTATACGAAACCGTAACAATCAGGAGGTTTAAGAGAAAAATGTTAGTAACTGTCTCAAGCGGTTGATGATCAGTTTTGTAGGAAAAACATTATGGACGTACCCACATAATTATTATCAGTTACCTAGTAAAGGGCGATAAGTAAATAACAAAACTAATTCAAGTTTTCAGTTTTTATGGCTCGTGCATATTAATATTTTTGTGTAGCGTAAATAGTAAGCTAAAAATTACAAGTATGTATACGTTACATTGTGACATTTCGCTTTAAGCTGCTACGAACCCTTTTGACCGCAGTATCCAGTAAAATATTGCGTGGGTGCTTCAGTGACGATTGCGGCAGGAGAATGATGTATTTCAAGGGTGAAGTATTCCAAAGGACATATTGTCCAAAAGGAGCTAGCTTCTTGACTTTGTCCTGCCAGCACCGTCCACTTTCACTCTTGTCTAACCCGGATTCAAAATACCCCTGTAC
>LQNS02007216.1:5638790-5656349 GCA_001587735.2 Parhyale hawaiensis | reverse complement strand
GTATTTCAAGGGTGAAGTATTCCAAAGGACATATTGTCCAAAAGGAGCTAGCTTCTTGACTTTGTCCTGCCAGCACCGTCCACTTTCACTCTTGTCTAACCCGGATTCAAAATACCCCTGTACCTTGCCCCAGTAGTGCCCGCCAGCTATGATCGCCCGACTCTCTGCCATGGCAACATTCCTCGACGCTCCTGAGGCGTACCAGGATAATAATGGACGTTAGACTGAGACTCATGCCCTTCATTCAGACCCACCCAAGGATTCATTAGTATCCTTGTTTCAAATCTAACACACTGACCTACCAATAGCTCCTTTTTGTATTAGTAGTTATAGTAATAGTAGTAGTTACCAGGATATGAAAATTTAAATTTGTCCGTTTTTGCTCCGGTGTCATCTGATGGTTTTTTTTTTTATCTATACCAGAACATGAAAAATTTTTCGGTGCTACTTTAGCGTGCACTTTACCGTGTATGATATGGTTTACCGGGCAGTCTACCATGTATGATCTGTTTTAGCATGCAGTCTACCATGTATGATCTGCTTAGCGTGCAGTCTACTATGTAGGATCTGTAATTTAGCATACAGTCTACTATGTATGATCTGCTTTAGTGTGCAGTCTATCTGAGAGATAAAAAAAATAGTGGTTACTTAGAGACATTTATTAAGTCAATTATTTCTTTGTAGACTCGAAAAAACTCCCAACAAAACCTAGCCTCACCACGAGGTTTGTGCTTGGTGGAAGTAAAAAAAACTGAGTAGACGCACGCTTAAGAGTTTGAGGCTTGGTAGACTAAAAAATAAAACTGGGTAGACTACAAGCTAAAGTAGCACCAATTATTCTTCTGATACCCGCGGTCTAGTTTACCATTTGTCAACCGTACTGTAGAGTTTATTTATATTAAAAAAAATTAAAAATGGATAGAAAACCTTCTAGCAATTATTTCATACTCACATTGGATAAGCTTTTTACTTTTGAGACCGTTTTGATAACTCTTTATGAATTAACTTGGTACCGTACCTGAGATGTTGGTAAGGTACAATATGGCAAGTCCGTTTGAATAAGCTTGTAACACATAACATGCATAGCCGAAAGGCCACTATTGTATTAAATAGTTTGAGCAACGATAACGAGCAATGGAGTATTATAGCTTTTACGCAATATTGCACCTAAGCAGGATAGTAATCGCTAGAACACTGAGCAAATCAACTTTAATCAACATCGGACCAAACCTTTCCAAGTTACATGAATTATTTGACATTGACAGCGGCAGGGCAGAAAGCTGAGCGAAATATTGCTCAACCAACAGAGGTGAACATTTCCGGTTCATAATCTTATTTCATTTGGCTTCCTCCGACAAGGCAGCCGCCAAAGAGGTCTCACCGTAGTTCACTGTTCTAACGAGCTCTGTGCTCGGGTATCTCTTAACAATGTGACCTGCCGGCAGTGCGCCTGACATTATCGCGAACCCTCACTTCTTACGCCAACAATTAGAGAGAATATGCTTTCTCAACTTACACTGTGTCTCAGACGTTAATTTGAACCTGGCTGTCACTGCCAAACAATACGACATAACGTACGTCACTGATGCAGGAGAAAGCTAAATGGCATTAAATTAGAATATCTATAATACTAAACCGGCAATAATAGCAAAAAGGGCAACTATTATAAGAAAACTCATTTAAGTGAGTTGTCCTATAAAGATATTGTGAATATCTAGGGCATACTATGGGCTCTTTGATGAGCAATGAATAGCCAATGGAGTTGTGTGTCTCTCAAATGAGGAGCAAAACAGGTAAAATTGAGGCATACATGGAGGTCAGCTTGCAAATTACGTATATGTATGTCACTGAAACTGTGATGTGGCCTGCAAACACACGGGGCATGAGCAAATATGAGCAAGTTTCTTTCACAAATATACCAAAATCTATACAATGTCAAAATGAACAGCTCAGCACACCTTCAGCAGGTGGAAATTTTACGTGTATTGTAATGTTGTACACGTTATCTGCAAGAGTCCCATATCCAGCGGTCAAGTGAAGTTGCCGAACCTATCACAACAACGGTACACATTTGTTGTTGGCAAGTATCATGCATTTCCATACACACCTGCCATATTCACTCTCCTACATCAAGGCTCAGGTTACTTAATATCTCTGAGGTGCAGTGAGACAGGAAGACTTGCTGTAGCTGCTGCATCAGTGCAGGCTTGCAGCACTTTCACTACCTACTTAGCTCTAGAGGCTCATGAAGCGCTCAGCATTGACAATAAAAGAATAATTGCAGCACCGAATTATTCGGTTATGTGTCTTCACGTAATGAGACAGAAGATATTCCCAGCAGGTGTAGTAGAAGCGTGAAAAGAAAGCATGAACTCTAACACACCAGCTACGTATATAAAGCAGGCCTTTAATGGCCCCTACGTGAGGCAGGCAGCAGGGGGCAAGGGGAGACAACCGAAGGCAGCAACTAGGGAAAGCGAATCCAAAGTTGCATGCGAGTTTGGGTTTACGGTCAAGAATAAATTACTTAGGATTGGCCGAGAAAGCAAATTAGCAATAAAAACCTCCAATAATCATTTTAATACAATCACAAGACACATAACATGAGCTGCACTGAGTATGATCATAGTCAGCTTTCCGTTAACATCGAAAACGATGCATTGAGGTGAAACGTGTAATGCTCGTAAGATAGCCATTTTAGAGAGCAACTCTGGATTCAATTGAAATGTGTATGATAGCTGTGACGAACAATGCATGAGCTATTTGTGGTTTTCAGTAATTTCTGTCAGTTAAGACAAGAATATCGACTTCACAGACTCTCCTCATGAGACAAGCACATCGGCAGCAACTAGTGAAAGCGAATCCAAAGTGGCATGCAAGTTGTACGTCCTCGCATTTAAAATTTTTTAACGTCACTAAATATCCTGCGAAAAATTACTCTTAGTTTATTAAACCAAACCATGAAATGTGTCTTATTAGCGAGGTTACTTTAATGTATGATACAGTATAACACAGTTGTAAAAAGTAAGCTCCATTGAAATTTGGAGAAAATATGTAAGATACAATCGCTATGATTTTTATGGTAACTTGTAGATAATTTTGTCTGCTTATTTATGTATGCATTAGTGACTTTAAGCATAGAGAACCCAATAAGTATTTATGTCAATCGATCCATACACTATTGTGCATTCGTACTAGCGACTAGGCTAATAATTCGTTCAGTTTCACACCCACATTATGGCCAATTTACTTAATCTATGCTGATTATCACCCTAACGACCCCAACGCTCGTTACAGCAGTGGCATGAACCACCTGAGACTGGTACATGGCGTGACCGTCACTAGCAAATGACATCATGCCAACCGTTGTGTCACGCGCGCGCCTTCGAGCCGCCGACTGCATTAGGCGATCGTGTCGACGGAGCGCAGATGAACGCAAGACCTTTGAGCCACAGTTAGTATCGAAAATGCGTAGCGGTAGAGCTTCATGCTTAATTATATGTAATTTTTTCGTGATTTTCAAACAAATCAAGTTATTATTTCTCAATTAAAACAAAAAAGAAATAATATTCAATGCGAGGACGTACAACGATTTCTGTTCATCATCTGTTAAGTATTTAAATAAAGAGCAAACTATAGGTTGTGGGCGAAGTTGAGACTAGGTTTATAATTAATTTTTGAAAAGAGTATAATGTTTAGACACATTACATCCTAACAAACATGACATAACTTGCCTCTGTTTTTATTACTTTGAGCATTGCAAAGATTACTAATTTTATGTCTATGTTTTTTCTCCACTGCGAGCGCACGCTGCATTTCAGGACGAACAACATCAGTAAATATCCTGCGAAAAATTACGCATAGTGTCATTAAACCAAACCATGAAATGTGTCTTATTAGCGAGGGGACTTTAATCGATTTCAAAGTTGGTTTACAACACGCACTTATTATAAAAATGTCAAGCTATGGTTCTCTATATCTACTTCAGCTTATAAAACCCAAATAATAAAATGAAAGACATTAATATTAAAAGAATTGAATCATCATCATTATAATATTCATCGTAATTTTTATCGTCCACTTTAAATTACTGCTTCTTGAAAAAAAATTAGCAACCTCATTAAGTTAATGAAGTAGCCTGCCGTGTTATACGTTATTAGTGTAAATTTCAGTTAACTAATACTGCGGCAGACAATTCTATCAACTATGTAACTATACTTACGAGCAACTAAACACGTAGCTCGTCAAAAAGGTTTAAGGCAGCCTTGCCCCAGCGTGTCTATAGCAAATTCACAAAATTTTTTCTGACGCTTCTCTCAAGTAATATCAATTAATCAACTACGAAAACAACTGAATCGAACGGAAAAAATAAGGTAGACCTTGCTCCAGAGTTTGCACGATCCCGTAATAAAGTCTTAAATTTTCTAAGCTAAGTTCTGTAGCTCACCAAAGAAAAAAAATCTATTCACTGCAATGCACTTCCGCTCTATTCCCCTTCAGGTGTGAGCGTACAACTCGCAATATCGGCACCCGTCCCACTCGGAGCCGCCAACAATACATCACGGCGAGTCTGCTATTGCGTGATCGCCGCCTCTTATCGTGTCAGAAGCAGTTACCTTCACGCGTCGAGGGGCAAAGTTCGCACTCCGCTAATAGCTTTTGAAACTTGCTCCTCCAACCATCGGGTACGGCGTGGTATCTCTATTGCACGTTCCTGCGGTACTTCTAGCAGAATTTGATTGATTGCAAGTGTCGTGAGCACCGATGATGTTTCAGTAGGAATTGATGGCACGTATTAAAAGAAAGTTTGGATAGGACTATGATGCCAGGATGGGACGCTTGCTCGCTCCCGTACTTTCACTTTCGTGGAGGGAACACTTTTACTAGCAAATATAATTCATTCTACTCAATGCCAGCTTGAAAAGCGAAGAAAACAATTTTGAAATTTGAGAGAAAATAAAGCAATAGTGTGAGATAAAATACTACTAACATAAAGCTCATCTTCACGTTTTCTCTGCCACAAATACCACAATGCTCATTTATGACAGTTGCTTTTTTTAGGTGCATACCAGCGAATATCTGTGACTTTGAGAAATATTTGGGCCTATTCAATATCTACCTCAGTAATAACTACTAAACACGAGATAACTTTAAACATGTGAGATAAACCTTCTGATAACAACAGCACTTTATCCATGTTATGATGCGGCAGGAGGGGGCACGAAAATCCAACGTTGGTATTATTACCATTGGGAAATTCTCATAAGTATAATTAAAAATAACATACCTTCATGGTGTTGGTTGATGGCCCCTTTTCGGGCTTTTCGCACTTATCACTTATTCCTTTCGATATTCGTTACAGCACCAGTATCTTGTAACTTGGCTTCACTGTCTTACACTTAAATACACACTGTCTTTCGTCAATCGCACTACTCAATCCATAATGTCACTAGAGGGAGCACGAAAGTTTCGTATTGATCACATATATCATCGTTACGGTCGTCTTGCAGTAGGTATTCTATCCTTGGGTCGTATCTGGAAGACACACGGCCGGTCAGTCACACTGAGCGCTGCTCTTCCCGAAGAAAGTTGAGGATGCAAGTATCCAGAAGAGGAGGAAGATCTCTATGCGTACGTCAGGAACGGCTTCGGAGCACCAAGTGAGGGTTCCTGACCAGACACGCGCGGTCGATGCTCGTGTGTCGCAAACCCGCCCGATACAATCGGGCGACCCACACTCTCTCAAGCTTTTATACCTCCCGCTAGCGGTTGGCTTACCCTCCACCGCCTGACTCAGAGGTTCGTTCATGGGTAGGTTCCTCGGTGGCAAGATGGCTTTGGAAGGATGGCGTAGCTAATGGACCGCGCGTTGTAGGTTGGTTAGTTCCTTCCCCTGCTACTCCAACCTGTCTCGCTAGTGCAGATCCGGCATTCCCTTCTCTTTGGGTAGGAGCCGTGTCTTTCCCTGAGTTTGTTACTCTCGCCGCGTAGTTACCAAGGTGAGCCGAAACTGAGAGTGAATTTGGCTGAAGATGTTTACAGCAACAGTCGCTGGTTGTATGGGGAGGGATATCCACTGCTTAACTGTGGAAGGTTGTATTAGTTATTTTGTTCACTCTGCCATGTCTACTAAAGCGATGTCTCTACGAAGAACAGCCAAAGATGCGCTGCAGTATGGTGAGGGTCACCATATGCAATTGGAAGGAGACGCCTAGCGAGCAGTTTTGGGTGAAAATTTAGCTGCTAATCATCACATAGTATACAATATATTTTTACTTTGCCGCCCTATGACAGGAAAATTGGTTTTAGGAATTTCACTCCTCTCGCTGTAATTCAGAATCTACACCTGCGCAATATGTGGCTGAAACACATTTATGCTCCAAAAAATTCAAATCATGTGAGAAAACAACATACGATTTAGAAACTTTCAATCTTAGTTCTCACTTGACGTATTATTAAGAACAATATAGTACATTTTGTTATGTAGTTAAAACTGAAGGGAGCACAGGTGTCAATTGTAGTCTTATGCGCTGGCACTGACGTAAATTCACAATAGTTTTTCACTGTTACCTGCCAATCTTTTTCATAATCATTTGTTTGCATAGTTGAAAATTGAAATGTGTTGTACCACAAGCATCTTAGAATATTTCAACTGCATATACATTATTACACTAAGTAATAGACCGAATGTTTGTTGTAGAATAGCGCTGGTTGAACATCGTCATGAAACACGCTGGTCTTTATTGGGTTAGAGAAGAAATGTGAAGCATCTCCTCGACAGTAGCGACGATAACATAAAATAACTCGTGAGAAACCCAAAAATTTTAAAATAGGCTCTTGCAACAAAATTTCCAAATATCTTTCAAAGTTCTAAAATGGTATAGATTTGGGAACCAATATTTTTCCTACTGAAAAACACGACGAAATACATCAGATTATATAGGCGGCAGTAGACGGCCAACAGGCCCATTGACAGAGCAGATGAGAAATACAGAGAAATATAATAACAAGTAGCAGTATCAAGAACAGCACTTCCTGAAGGAAACTCAAGCTAAAAATAGAGCAGTTAATAAATATTGTCACATTATGTTATAACAACTGAAATTAACATGAGAGTCCTTTTTACCCGAAAGAAAGTGTTTGTTTTGAATAATTTGTATTGGAACTCTTTTCAGGTGTCTACCAGCTGTTATATGAATTTTTTAGCCTTTTTTATATTTTTGTACATTGTCCACAAAGAAAATTAAGGGTTCCTCAGCAATACCAGCAATGAACCCTCACTTCTAAAAGCGCACAGACTATTCCGGACATGGGTTAGTTCATCACAGTGCTATGAATTAAACGTTGTTCACTGGACTTCAAACACTTATTTTACCGCAAAAAAATCGAGGCAAATTATTTTGTAGCGGTATTGTTTATTATTTTTTCTGCCATAGTTCTGCTAAAGAGGATACAGTAGCCATGAATGATTTATATTCGTTTTTAAGTATCGAAACGATAGAACGCTGTCTGTTAAAAGAAATTCGTTCTTTGTTCTATTGAATTTCTGCAAATAGTGCCATCCTTATTCCTCTACCTACCAAAATATAAAACTGTATCCAAAAATGCGAATCAGCTGGTTATAAGTAGAATTTATGGGCAAAAATATCAAGCGTGACCAAAATTGAACAGACGAGCACAGTACATACAAAACGGTATTCATGACAATGTTTGAAGAATGGCACCTAGCTGGGACGTTACTCCAAGTATAGCCACATACTCACCAAGCCCCACTTGTTCATACTGAAGCTGTTTGCATCATGTGAACTTTCTCCAAAGTTCAGCAGGTCACCTCCTCCTCCAAACCTATTGATAATGACTCGTTGCTAAATTACTGACGGATTTTGCAAGCGTCCTGATGACCACGTCTTCTTATTTTCATGAACTGAAACTCACGCATCATCGTCCGAAACCTTTAGTTCGCTGACCAAAATGTTTCGTGATGAACACACTACCCAGAGTAGTATTATGAAATATATTATAAAATGGAAAATTTTCTTAAGTTATGAATATTTTTGAACGGACGAAAGTTTTGCAACTTTTATCTGATGTGCTTTGAAATTGTTTATTTCACCTTGAGTGTGTGGCTGCTATGATGTAACAGCATCACAAGTTTGATCCCACATGCCATTAAACAACCACATTTGAATATTACCGCAAGTATAAATGTTGCAACAATTGTCAGTTCTGCCCTCTATTGCGTGTTTTAATGAAAGCTAAAAAATACCATGACTAAAATGTCCATACGAATTTAGCGACAGTCTCTATCTTATACTGAATTTTAACAATTGATGTATCACTGCAATGTTGAGCAATGTTAAACTTGTATGGAATGACATAAAATTATAGAGAGCGATTACCACAGTGTTACCTCTCGGTGGCGAAGTGTCAACAGCTCAGCGTCGCATCAAGGAAGGCCCGGATTCGATTCCCCGGAGAGTACTGCATGGAGCACTCAGCACCGAGAGGCCACGTGAAGCAAGGCAAAGGATCCCGAATTGACTCTCAACACTGAATACTTCTACTGCTGTTCACACTACCAGTTCTTGAAAAATTCCAGAATTAAGGCTAAAAGAAAACCTCGTTAGGTGTATCCACTGCTCGCGAGATAATAAATAATATATTTTTTTTACAACGGCAGCAATGAACTTTGAAACGAACGCGCTGTCTTCTGTGTTCATTACAAGGTTAGCCATCTTTCACCATTTGTGTTGTGGCGCATGTGGTAACAAGCCACAAAGTTAAGCACTACTTTTTGTTTTTGCCTGATTATACCGGCCATGCGACTGTTCAGCAATTTCTGGGGAAAGAAAAAAAAAGCAATGCAACCTTTGCTGTCGGTTGTTGTTGTTGTTGTGTTCTTCTTCAGCGGCTCTAGCTGCTCCCAGCTGAAGGCAGCTCTGTTGTTTACAACTTTCAGCGTCACCGCTTCTAAGGTATGCTTTCGAGATCCTTCGACGAGACACCGCAAGTTCCTCTCGCACTGGTTACGTCCTAAGCTAGCAACTTCCAGGACAACTTTTGCTTCGCGAAAATTCTGAATTATTGCTCAATTTTACTTTATGATGTTCTCGTTTTATTTCTATGGTGGCTGGCCCTCAAAACGATGGCAACTAAAACAGAGTTCACATGTCATTCATATCAACGCATTAGCTCATCCGCTCATCCATATCTGTTACTCTACCCCAGAAAAAAAAGCAGGAAAGTGCAATGTTTTGTGTCTTATTGCACTTGAAATCTGAGAAGATTTCTTTAACTTGGCTAGCGACAATTGTAGAGGCAACTAAACTGACGGTTAATAGCTTTAAAACTTTTTTGTGGCGTACGTAAAATTGTGCTGACAACGATTGTACAACACATTCTGATGAGTGGTTGAGTGAACGTGTTGACATGAATGACGGATGAACTGGGCATAATGACCCTGCGCCCAGTCCTTTCGGCTTTCAAACAATAAGGTAAAAAAGAACTACAGGAAGGGAACGATATATTTATAACCAAAATGCTTTCCTAGCTTCAAAGATTGGTATATCACGCTAAGTAAAGTAGAGAAGGAAGTATCGCATTATAGGTGCTGTGAAATAATACACGCTGCTGATGTACAATGTGGAAGTATTGGAAGCAACAGGCGCTTCATAAAATAAAAAGCCTTTTGTCTCTGAAGCTCAAAAGAAAGACATCAAGCAACATCTCGAGCAAGGAATTTTTTCCAGTTAATTCTAGGGTAGTATTTAATCATATCTCAATCCATAGCGTTCAGTAGTTGTATTGTTTCCAATCTAATCTAACATCCCTATAAAAAATCAGGCCCGCCGCAGAAGCTAAAACACAAATTTTGCGGATGGGCGGCGCCTAAAAATTTTCTTTAGGATGGGAACACAGACCAAGCAAGCAACCAACTAATAAACTATGTCTTATTATATAGTGGATTCAGTGCCTTGTGTTTTTGTTTTTTTTTAATTATTCAAAAATTAGAGTACAGATTGTACGTTATTATTATACTATATAGTATATCGGGCCGTAGGTTTTCCCCAGCCCTCTTTTTTTAGCCTTTTGTTTGAATAACTTGTTTTGTAAATCTTCTCCTTTGATCATATTCATATTTTGCATATGAAAGATGATTTCCTACACCTGCCGACCTGAACGATTTTAAAAGCTGCGCGCTTTCGGTTTCAATGAATAAAATAATCTGTCATGCAGGACAATCATTTCTGCCTTCTGTGACGAGGAAAAGTATAAATATTGTTCAGTAGGGAATTAAGCATCACTCAAATCGGGAATTAAAGTTCTGCATCACTGATATATAATAAAGCGTTTGCAGTCGCCTCTTTTCACTTTCAGGAAGATGCTGTTTAGTCAAACGGAGAAATTCAGCTGGAAATAACTAGTGACTGTAAAGATACTCATATGTTTTCGTTCTTCTTCGTAGTTCTACATTACTCCTGCCTTTACAGCATTGGTCATCTGCTCTAATTGGGCATAATTAACTGATAGCAATTAAGGGCAGAGTTTGGGCAAAGATGATTAGAAAACATTGATATTTCCAAAATCCGGCTTTTTTTCTCTCTTAACAGTACATAAATATTTTGATAAATAAACAATTTTTTTTTTTAAGTTTCCTGCAAAAAAAAAACTCAAACTATCATTTTTTCAGATTTGAAAAAAACTTCCAAACATAAATGTGTAAAATTGGAAAAAATGGGGTTAGATTCCGGTACTTTTCCCATTCTTCGAATAGAAAACGAGTTATTCAAAGAAACGGAAAATCCGTTTTCTTTAATAGAAAACGAGTTATTCAAAGAAACGGAAAATCCGTTTTCTTTGAATAACTCGTTTTCCAGAGAGAAATGGGAAAAAGTGCAGGATTCTAACCCCATTCGTTTTTTTCAAATTTGTCTATCTGTACTAAGTTTCACTCAAATCTGAACAAAAATAAAAAAAAATCGAACCCTTTGGCGGGAATTTCATGGAATGAAATTCGAGAAGACGACGGGAAAAAAAGCTTTTATTGATGTACCGATTTGAATGAAATTTGGTACAGACATGCAAAATAGGAAAACAATGTGGGTTAGACTCAAGTACTTTTTCCCATTTTTGCCATATAAAATGAGTTATTGAAAGAAAATGGAAACTCGGGTTCCCCTGAGAAAGTCATTTTTCGACTTTCAAACCCTACTCCTTCTACAGTTTTTGAGCTACAGCTGTGATATTGGAATCAAAGGAAGCAGAATATTACCCTCCATAACATGACCAGTTTTCAGCTTGATTGCCGAACTGGAGTATTCTGAGAGCGCATACCTCCGCCAAGTAAGGCAACGGTAACAAAAAATTTAAATTGGCTGTGAAACCATGATTTCTTCAGTATTAACTCCAAATCTAATCATTTGTGCCTTTTCATAGTAATAACAGTTTCAGAATGTTTTTAAGATCCTTCCAAAACTTTTTGAGGTTGCTGCTAACCAACATTATGACAAAGATGAGTCAAACGTACAAATAAACCAACCGATCTCACCAAGATTTAATCATTTATATCTTTTAACATTACTAACAACTCCCGCAAATTTCATATAGATCCATCCAAAACTTTTTGAGTTATTGCGTAACAAACAGCATGACAAACACAACTCAAACATAGAAACGAATCAACCGATCTACTCCAAAATTTAACTATTTTTGCATTTTGACATTATTAACAACTGTAAATTTCATATAGATCCATCAAAAACTTTTTGAGTTTTTGCGTAACAAACAGCATGACAAACACAACTCAAGTATAGACACGAATTAGATTAGATAAGATAGGCGGCAGATAACCTATCTGCACCAAAATTTAATCAATCATGTCTTTTAACATTATTAAGAATTCCTGTAAGTTTCATAAAGATTCACTCAAAAATTTTTTGGTTATTGCGCTAACAAACAAAAAAATCAAATACAACAACAAACATACGAACGAACAAACAGATCATCAGAAAAATTTGGTTACTTATTCTTTGTAATATACCTACTAACTCATGTAAATTTCATGAAAATCCGTCAATAATTTTTTGAGTTATGGCATTGGGAAAAATGAGGCAGACAAACACACAAACGGGTGGACGGATCTTCACTAAAAGTTAATTATCTGTTCCTGCTAACATACCTAACAATCCCAGCAAATTTCGTCAAATCCGTCCATAACTTTTTAAGTTATCTTGGTGACAGACAGACAAACACTGCGAAAACATAACCTCCTTGGCGAAGGTAATTAGGGACGAGTGACTACACTTTTTCGGAACAGCTTGAGAACAAATTTTTGAGTTTTCTTTAATTTTCTCAAAAAAATTTCCGAAATTCAAACTCAAAAATGGCCCTCTTTTAGATGGTAAAGTTCCGTTTCTTTTGAGACGAAAATCATCTCTGTAGCTCAAAAACTATAGGAAAAGTAAGGTTTTCCCCAGCCCCCATTTTTAGCGTTTTCATTGAATAACGCGTTTTCTTATAGCGAAAATGAAAAAGATTCAGGAGTCAAAACACTCCCCTTGTGCGTTTGGTGCGAGAAAAAAGCAACAATCAGAATCCATGAGAATGCTAAAACTAAAAGTTACTTCAATATTCTTCATTTACACCCGCAGTAGCGGCAAGTTAGAGAATGCTGATATCAGGGACAGTGAAGGTCACGAGTTCGACTTCTAAGCCATTCAGGCATGCGATCTCTTGTTGCACTTGACGTGCTTAGTCAGTATTTGTTGTTTACAAACTATTTCGGGGACACTGACCCTAGCCAGAAATGAGAAGGGTCGGGGGTGAAGATTGTTGCATGAGAGCCTTCGGTCGATGGAGCCATAGCTCTTGACGATTGCACCCGTTCACTCCTCCAGCTCCAGTTGGCCTACATCTGTAACATCAACCAGTGCGTGTGGGTTTCCTAGTAGTAGGTGAGGTCATGTTGACTTAACCTATAGATTTACCATTACTTGGATTTCCAAAATGCTAAAGCTTGAAATACTGTATATTCAATGTAGAGTAGAGGTTTACATATTTTACCACTATCTACAACCTAATCTAATTTTTGCTAACTGGTTTTCAACACAACTCGACAGGATCGCCAAAATCTTCAACGGGGTTAACTTTCGCCTGTTATCTTCCAGCACGGCTGAAAGTATACAAATAAATAAACAAATGTATAAACAAACATATTAATAAATGGTTGTTTACTATAGTGTTCGATTGGTTTGTTTCACTACTCGGTAACTTTTGTTCGATATTTTTTCCTTTTTGTATTAAGGATGATTATTTTTAAGTTTGTTTTCAACAGGTGTCATTGTAATATTCTGACTGTGAGAACATCGCTTCATACCTTCAAAGTTTTGGGCAGAGGCTACGAAATCTAAATTATAAATCGTAATACTAATTAATATTCGTCGTTTTCTGTTGACAGAATATTTATTAAGAGATAGAAAAGTTGGAAAGCCGAACTTTTTTGTATCATGTGGAGTACAACCACGCGTATATACGCGTTGAATGCAACTTTCAGCAGACAGTTGTGGTATGACTGCTTTTTTTTTAGCTGGATCTTCAGTAACTACCGCAGTTCTCTCACCTGAATTTCCTAGTTTTATTAGTTCTGTGGCTATAAAAAATTATGTTCATCGTCAAACGTTACGTGCTCAACTAAAAGTAGCCCAAAATTTGGATAGTAATTTCTCCAATTTTACAAAATGCGAACCTTAAAAAATTAAATCTTATCTATTTCCCGTTTAGTAAGACAAGTATACTCTGCCTAGCATTTAGCCATGTGCTGCAGAAAAATATGCCAATGTTGTTGGGTGTAACGTTTACACCAAATGTAACGTATGAAAAACCTTGAATTAACAGGTACTTTTGCTGCGTGTCAGTTGTCTGTTAAGTTCCAAATACGAGAGGCGTATGAAAAGTTTTAAGCATCACTGCATACGAAGCGTTGATACATGGACAAATAATTGATTCTTTGAAAGTACTACCATTTGTCAAGACTCCTGCCAAATTTTCAGATTTTACAACGGTTGAAAATAAAATTTAAAAATAGATCATCCCTAATCCCTGTTAGTTTTCCTGCTGCTTACTTTTTCTGCTGCTTAAAAATTTTCACATGCCCCTTGTAATAACACAATTATCACCTTCAGCCGTCAGCTCACAGTTTATACCAGTGAAGCTTGTTTCACTTGTCACTCATCATACAAGTATGAAGGCTCCTCATTTCTTGCTGTAGATTTTCAGTAGCAATGGTACAGTTCCCTGCTATATATACCCGTTTTATCTATATTATCAGCTTTGACTGCGTCTGCGATAAGAATACACCCTAATGGACAGCTATATAGCGCGGGCAGTCTTACTTTCTCTCCTGACCAAGGAGCTATTGTATTACCTCAATTTAGTATCCTATATTATTTCTTTTATGTGATAATAAATTAAACAACAATAACTTATCGCTATGGGTGTGGTGTATTGGGCTAATGGTAGTGGATTATACATCGCAGTATTGCAGCGTACAGACATTCCTTGCAGGATGAGTCACAAGTTTTTGCTCCCTACCTCACTTAAACTTCACGAATAACATTTCATCATTTCAACATTATAATGGCAACGAAGACTTTGGTTCCTGGATGGACGACAGCACTTTCTGTTAATTTCAGTTTAGAGCTACACCACTTTAACATTAAAAATTCATATTCTTCTAAACGGAACGGTAGGTATTGGAAAGATTTGACATTGAGAGTGGATGGGGAAGCTAGCTGACCGAAATTAGCTTATGAAATGTCATGGAATGAAGTTTTTGTGTCTATATAGCGGTCCACGAACTAGTAGCAAAGTTCAAACGTTTTGTGTTCTTTAAAAAAATAATTCAATGAGTTTGAGAAGCATTTGATGTGCGTTTTGAACTTTTTTTGTGCGCGATGTGCGAATTCTCAGGTTTACCCGGGAAAGATGTCTTTAGCGGGCGTGTGTACACTCAAAAAGCTACATATACAGTATATACGCACATTACGTCTAAGATGTTCAAATAACGGAAATGAATTCTTAAAGCGGATCAAACTTTGATCTAAAATTTTAACCCTTGCGTTATACGAAATCAGCTCGTATAAAAGTCTATTTCTCACTGCTCGTAGAAAATACTATTCATTGATCATATAACCTCATCGTTATCTGAATCGCAAGTAATCTTAAAAACTGACAAGTGTTTTACATTGACTATTCTAAATGCCATGAATGCTATCGAAAAATTTTTTAAGAGTTGAAAGCGGCATCAACGTTAGTTATAGTCAGAAAGTTTAAGCCTACGTTTCCGAGCGAAACGATATCACAGAAGAAAGAGCAAGGGACAAACAGTATGTCAATAGAAACGGGGAATTCATGCATAAAGGTGTTCCCACACAGGTTCAACGCGCATGGGAACAGCAAACCGGGAAGGAAGAAGAAAAACAGAAAAAAGTAGGAGTAAGTAGGAGTAAGAAATCGGGAAGGAAGCATAGTAGGCACGAAAGACAGACGTACCGAAAGCCTAGCTAATGGCTGAGGCAACCTACACGAGCCCCCTGGGGTTGCCGGACCACATAACATAAGATGGGCGAACCTAACCAACCTGACACTATGGCCTATAGCCCATCCTATGTCCCCTGAGGGGATGAGGTATCTAAGAAAAGTGTCAGTACCCAAAGGGCTGATTTCTAGTAGATTTAGTGATGATCTTTCTGTCGTTGAGGGAACGGAGCCACTTCTAGAAGGTTGAAAATACTAGAAATTCACATCGGAGGCTGTAATGGAATTCATTAAGTAAGACAAGGGCCTGAACAGCGGAAGAGAATCACAACAAACACCGATGTTACCGCAGGCCTGAAAGTCTGGCTGCAGCGGTGACAGTTTCTTCAGTACCGCCTGCGTAAGTTGTCCCACTTGAGGTTTACTCATCACAAACACATCCCAACGATTTACTTTCACCATTGAAATAAAATTCAAAGGAGTACTGCAGTAGACCTCACGACACCTCAACTCTATAGGACTTCTCCTGTAGGCACGTGCGATTAGTCGGGTATGTCAAGTACCTTAATCTCAAATATAGAGTCCTCGAGATAACTTCACTCGATCTGCACTGGAGTCAATGTGCGGGCTAAGACGGAGAATTTATGCACTGATGTTACAGCACTGGAACGATTGCCTTACAATGCAGGTAGATCTCGCTGACTTTTTCTACAATATAACTCTGTATAGCGCGTTTTTGGTTTATTTTTTGTAAGTATGAAGACCCCAAGAGATGTGTGTCATATGCACTCTTGTATCATAGTATGTTTATATCAGTTTGTGATTTGCATGTGTTAGATATCAAGTTCAAATTGGATTAACTTACTTCGTAGATATTACCGGTAGTGTTCTATCAGCCGTATTTTTTTGTCTTCCTTACTATGTGGATGCACTAGTGCATATATGTATTGCCTCAACTAACCTCTACGCGTACGCGTGTCCGGATTAAGAGACACAGTCGTTTCTGTTATGAGGACAAGCCGTCGTCTGCCTGTACAAAAATGTACTTTGGGCATCATTGAATATTTTCGTAATAAGGAAATACTGTTGACTACTTTCCTTTCCTAATATTCTTATTTAGCTACAAATTTGAGTATTGTCTAAAGGTAGCACCAGTGAATGCAACATTTTGTTTCCCATTCACCTAGTGAGTTATAAAACCATTATCCTCGTGCTTTGAATGTAGACGAGATGAGATAAGGGAGCTGTAGGAGTAGAGGGATCAACTAGCATATTCCCAGACAGCAGCCAGGACTCACGCTTCGACCCTGTATAAGCCAAAGCTGTTAGGTCCGAAACATTTATGTATCGAAGAATGAAAAGAGTAAGTGAAAATCTCAGAAGAAATGGTGACCGTACAAACACGATTAGTTGCAGCTGTCCAGGGGGACTCGGACACGTTAAGTTTAGTTTAGGCATGAAGGATCTTGGATTATTGTGGCTGCTACAGATTTGGCCGTTACGAGTTAGTGAGCCCTGAAGGAGAATTTCCTGCAGCTGGTGTTACCCCCCCTCCCCCCCACCCCCAAGTGTTTGTCAATATGATTTTTGAGCGTATTGACTGTCTCTTAGAGTAGTTCTTCGGTCGTGATTTTAAGTTTTTGACCTTGTTTCCGAGGCGATCATTAATGCCGAGAAGTTTTGAACATACTACTAGTATATACTATTAGTACTATTGCTACTACTAGTGTTACGGTATTATGGAAGTTAAAAGATGAAAATGTACCGAACATTAGGAGGACAGCCAACCTCCGACACAGAATAAATTATCTTAAATTTAACATGCACATGACAAACAACGGTGTCTCACCTGGAAGATGGCAGCGACGAGCCTAAATTGCAGGGAAATTAAAGGCATGATCAAATCTACCTATTGCTATTAAAATCATTGGACATTTACGCAGAAACCTAAACCACAATTCACAATGGAAACTATATTAATTGGACTCAGACAAAAGTCGGGCACTCCTTCAAAATTCTATTAAC
>LQNS02007216.1:5605053-5618670 GCA_001587735.2 Parhyale hawaiensis | reverse complement strand
TTGGACGGGTTCTTTACTAAAAGCAGTTCAATCTCAAATAATTGCTCGCCAGGCGAAACAAGACTGTACAAATCTTGTACAAATTATAAAACGCTCGACTCGGCCTTGGGATAGTGTAGTGATTGACGGGAGGTCCGAAGCAGAGGGCAGCTGCGAGTGTATCAGGTTCAAAAAAGGTCGTGCAGGTCTATGGTTGTGACAACCTGTGGTCGAAAATTAATGGGTTGCTGAAGGACAAGCAAAAGGTGAACCAAGCTTGAGTTTCGCCGTTCGTGAGTCAAATGATGCGTGAAAAACAGCTGGTAACCGATATTTTTGTAAGGAGTCTACAGTTCTACTTATTTTTCTTTGTTAGGATCAAGGGACAGCTAAAGGGGGGCCTCCTCAACAAGGGAAGCCACCATTGCGGGTTCTCTACACCCTCGTGGGAAGTTCTCTGAGGAAATTCGCGGTGACGTCATCAGAGCAGTGACGAATAAGCATACGTAGGAATGGATTTTTTACGATAGAAATGTTTGCATTGGACGATGCGGGTTGAGGGGGTTGAACCCGACCTGTCGAGGGTTTAACCGTTCGAACGGAGATAGGCAGTTTTGAGGTTGGAGGGCTGACAGGCAGTCGCCCTCTAGCTTGTTCCGCTAGCCTCTATTATTATACACCTAGTAGAGTGCGTTAGCGACGCCATGGCCTCATTTGCCATGACCATTCATCACCTTGTAATGAATTGTAACTGAGTCATCTTGTGTGTCTACAACTGTCACTGTGATTCCAAAAATACAAAAGATGAACAACTAGAAACGAGTCGTCAATCAAGCCTTTTTACATAAATTTAAGAAGCTATGTTTTGGAACAAAATAACTCTTCATTAGATCTTCCAAAAAGTCATCAACACCAGCAATATAACCACGAGATGGCTTTCATCTAATATAAACTCACACCCAATGCTAGTAAAACCAAATTAATGGCCTTCAGCTCAAAAGATATCAACGTAAAACCAAATTTATACTTGAACGGAGTCCAGCTGGAGTGGGTCGAATCACCTAAATATCTTGGAATAATTATTGATCATAAGCTGAGTTTCTCATCTCATTTATCATTAGTCTGCGGAAAATTAAATAAAGCCAATGGCACCATTTATGCGGTATCCAAGTATTTATCTAGAGATTCATTAGTGCCATTATATTATGCATTGTTTTCTTCTCAATTGACGTATGCAATTGTAATGTGGAGTGGTGTGACAGAGAATATGATTAAACGTCTACGAACGATGACAAATGATGTGCTTAGAATTATATTACACGTTAAGAGAGATAACGATAACGTACCATTGATGCATACATATGATATGTACCATAAACTAGGTTTATTGAAATTTAGAGATGTTCATAAATATTGTCTTTTAAAATTCTTGCGTGAAGGAATGGCTGGTAAAATGGGCTATTATCATAATCATTTCTTTCCTCTGCTTTCTTCCAATCAGTACAATACACGAAACAAAAGATTTAATTTACCTGCGGTTCGTCTAGAAGTAGAGAAACAAAGAAACAAGCCACTGTATTTCAGCGGGTTAAGATGTATAAGGAAGTACCAGATTTTCTGATTCAGCCAATGTCCCATCAGATGTTCGAAATGAAGTTTAGAAATTTTTGTATTAGTCAGTATAGGACTTTATATATGACGGGTGCCTTGTAAGTGTATCTACTTTTAATGGGCTTGTTTTCAGAACTGTTGACATATTGTAAATTTTATACCGTCATTGTATGTTTTGAGGACAATAAAGGAGGAGTAAAGGAGCGTTCACTTTCTACAGCGGTCCTTGTGTTAAAATATTAAGCAGTATTAATTCATATTTCAGAGAGTACCTCTTACTTTCATTCCTTTCCGAAGCAGCAGCAGATAAAATCCTGCATCATCGCGTTGTTTTCTAAATGTTCGATCTAACCAACCGTGTGAAGAGGGCAAATTTATCGTTTGTTTCCCTGCGTAGCTTTGCTGGAGAGCAGACTACACCCTTACGATATCCGGGTAAAGCTGTTTGTCAGGACGCACCCATGCATTTGCTTTCTTTACTTCTTACTCACCTCTCGATATTCCTGCTGCATCTGCTCACATTCGATTAGCAATTGCCAATGCATTTACTGTAATATTCTTCATTTCAATCCTCGAAATAAGGGATAATATTTTCTATAGCGTAGGTAAGAACGAAGACTCGAACTTTAACCCAATAAATAAATCAGCATATTGATGACTGTTTGCATTACTCAGCATGACGATAAATTGGTTTTTATTAAAGGACTTTAACTAACACAATAATTATATCGAAATATTTTATAAAAATCAAGTTCGTACCTAATGTGTTAAGTGATGATTCCACATCACGGTCAAGTTGCGAGTATTGTTGGTACTAATTTAAATTCTTTTATTTTGCCAAAAAGTAATGGAAAGAAAGTTTCTCGAGGGTTCACAATATAGTACATTACAAGACATTGCAAGGGAATCATTTGGTACCTTCGAGGGGCGTATGGAAAGGTTTGAGCATAGCTGTATAAGAAGAGTCTATGGATGGTCAGCTTTATAATTTTTTGAAAGTACGACCTTTTGCCAATATATATTCCTGTCAAGTTTTGAGATTGTAAGAGAGTTAAAAAAGTTGAAAAAATAAATTAAGGTTAATTAGTAAAAATCCCTTATCCCTTTTAATTTTTCTCATGTTTAAAACTTTTTATGCATCCCTCATACTCTCGAAAAATTTATAAGTATGAGGGTCGTTCCAAAAGTAATGCCTCCCAATTATTTACTCAAAAAGTTGATGAGCCGCGAAAATGGAAATGGCACCATTAAGACAAGCCACCTTTTGTGCTGCAGAATTTATTTTCTAAGCAGTAACAATCATTCTCAATGCACTTTTGCCAGCGATGAAATAACACCTTGATGCCTCGGTCGTAAAAGCCAGCGCCTGTCGAGGCAGTCCATTTTTTCAGTCGCTGCGATTAAGGCGTTGTTGTCTCGGAAACTCTGCCCAAGCAATGCGTCCTTCAGAGGTCCGAACAAGTGGAAATCTGACGGTGCCGGGTCGGGACTATACGGTGGAGGAAAAACGCACCATCCAGCCGAGCTTTGTCGCACATTCCGTGGTCTTCAAACGTGAGTATGTCCTGGCATTGTCATCCTGCAAACAGAATGTTTTCCTTTTTGCTGGGCTTACACGGGCAATTGGAGCCTTCAGCTTGGTCAACGTTGCAAAGTATCGGTCAGAGTTGACAGTCGTACCTGATTCCAAGCAATACAGGTGGATGACATCCTCCTGTCCTAGCAGACTTGGCACATCACTTTACCTGCAAATGTCTGCGCCTTAAAATTCGTATTTGTTGGGAATGTGAGAGGGGCCATTCGCAATTCCATCTACTGCCTACACGCCCATCACTCTAAACAGATATCATTTACCGTTAGCCACCGATCGGTGCGAATGAGTTGATCGAGACGCACTGTTTTTCTGGGTGGTAGCCCTGTATGGGCGTCCTGAGCGCACTCTGTCGCTCACATCTCTGTCACCACTCTGAAATCGACGAACCCATCTCCTAACTGTGCTGATATCAATTGCATCGGTTTCTAAACGTTCACCTGGCACTGATGAATGGTGACCGGTTCAATTTTTCTCTGCATGAAGAAAGTCACTGATGCATCTCTGCTTCTGACGCACGTGCATGGCAAGGATTACTGTCATAGAGTATCACATCGTTATTATCTGCAACAGAGAGAAGAAACTTTCAGGTCGTGAGTGCATAAGTTCAGTCATTATTACACCGCAGTTTACCATCCCCTTGGTTTCCTTCTTGCCAAGTAGAAAAAAAAAGAGGCATTACGCAATCTCCAGAGACTACTGTCCCCTACTAATTCTCAGAAGTAGTGCGAATTGTTGTTTTTTTTCTCGAAAATTCTTGCCTCATTCAGAAACTAGTTTAAGGTTTAGCAATTTAAAGGTTTTGAACCTTGTAAAATGATGAGTTCAAGCACTTTCAATCGGCCCAGATCCACTGCACTAGACTAGATGGATTATGCCTTAACTTGTCTTAAAGTTCGGAAATGGGCTTTAAAAATTCATCTTTTTACATCAGTATCAATTATTAGCTGATTAAGGGCCCTTTAGATTTAGAGACAAAATTGAGCTTCGAGGTGTGACTTGTCCGAAACTTCTGGCATGTGCAGTGCCTTCGACCCGCTTAATTGTGTTTCAAGCATTCATCCTTAATGGCAGAAACTGCATCTGGCTCCGTAAACGGTAGTTTTAAGCCAGATCAATATTACTGTGATATTTATAACACTTAATGCACGAGTAAGAATGGCGGAGCCAAAGCTTCTGGATGAATAGTCAGACACGCCAAGCACTGAAAGTTATATTTCTGCGCCCAATCGGGGTAGAAGAAAAGCAGTCGGAGGAGGAACAAAGCCCGGAAGAAACAAGCCCCTGCCTGTCTCTTAAGTTATATCTATTACCTCCACTTAGTTATTTTAGAGTAAGAAAAATAAAGTAAACTGTACTAAGTTTACCTACCCTAATCTAACCAAATCAAAGCTCGACTAGTATAACCTAGTCTAGCTTCTTTAAATCGAACCTAATGAAGCATATCCAAGCCTAATTTATTCCTACCTAATCTAACACTGCCAACATTATCTAACCTCGTCTAACATAACTTAGCATAGCTTGAGCAGTTCTAACCTGACCTATCTATTTTAATCCAAGCTATCCTGATATAACCTAACTTATTCTAACTACACTTAACCAAATACAACTTATTCTGACTCAATTTTACGTAACGTTTAGTAATCTAACCTAAGTACTGTAACCTAATTTTTCTAGCCTAAGTTAACCAAACCTAGACCAGCCAGGCCTAACTTAATCGAACTTAACCTCATCTCACCTAAACTATTTTAGGGGCTCCTGCAGCCCAAACTCGCACAAATAAATGGTATTTGAAATTTAGCTTAGCACGATAAATATAATGTAGTTTACTTGAATATAACGTACGTGAAATAACTGAGCTCAGCTCTTAAAGATACAGTACTTCAAGAGACAGGCGGGATTTTGTCTCGCCGAAGCTTCTTTCCTACTGCGGCTTCTTTCTGGGTAGCTTCTTTCCTATCGGGCTTTTTTTCGGATACCGTCCAATCGAACGTGCCTAAGCTTAAGATTTACAACCTTTTCAAGCATAATAGGTTTGGGGTTGACATTTGAAGATTCATAGAAAGATAAGACACCAAACCTGAAGATTTTGCTTTTTCAGCCAAGGCCGATCAGTTTAAAAATTTCGAAGGACTGGGCCAAATAATCACACCTTCTTTTCATCTGAAAAAATCTTTCATCAAATTCAGAAAAATGCTGTTCAAATGGAAAAGCTCATGCAACAGATGAACTTGATTTATAAAAATTGCGGTTTAGCAAAAGAAAATATCGAGGTTTTACAAATGTGCAAACATGCATACCTAAATGCATGGAGCTAAAGCAGTTCTCAAAAGAGATATTGCGAGCGGTTGCTCTTACTGTTCAAGTGTTAATCCGCAAAGATTAATGGCATACGTATGAGGCCTGATACGCTTCTCAAAAATGCTGTAAATAACTATTCTTTATAAAAATCGTAACTATTATTTGTTGTACAACGTAATGAACCTTCTTTTATTATTTTCTTATTACCTCCGCCAAAGATGTTATGTTTTCGTCAAGTTTGTCTATCTGTTTGTTTTTCTATTTGTCTGTTTGTTTATTTGCTTCTTTGTCCGTCACCTAGATAACTCAAAAGACTGTGGACGGATCTTCATGAAATTTTCAGAGAAACAGATGATTAACTGTTGGTAAAGATCCGCTTAACCGTTTGCTTGTGTGTTTGCTCGTGTTATCTGCCTCTTTTTCCTTTGTAACATAACTCAAAAAGTCACGATCGGATTTTTATTAAATTCACAATAGTTGTTAGGACCATTATTGGACGAAAATGGATCAATGATTGAAAACGATCAGGAGATGAGTGAAATACTGAGCCGTCAATACCAGAAAGTTTTTAGCAAAAAGATAAGTTACCCTGATATTCAAGTATTAAAAACAACTGATAACTACCTAATGGACTTTGAATTCACACAACTAAGCATTGAATTAGCCATCGATGAAATTAGCGGGAACAGTGTTTCAGGGCCGGATGATGTTCCTGCAAAAATCCTCAAAATGTGCAAGCTAAGCATTTCTTACCCGCTCTACCTCATGTGGTGCAAATCATTGGACGATGATGTTTTACCAAGCATCTATAAACACGCAAGCCTTACCCCAATCCCCAAAGCTGGAAATAGTACAGATCCAGCTAACTATAGACCTGTCTCATTAATGAGCCACGTAGTGAAAACGTTTGAGAGGGTGTTTCGTAAGCACCTAGTGCACCATCTAGAGAGTAATGACCTACTCACATCAAAACAGTACGAATTCCGACATAAACGTTCCACTACTTAATTAACAACTGTTGGAGCATTATGAGTCCATCGTAGAAACATTGTGCCAAGGAAAGAATGTGGACGTAATCTACTTAGATTTTGCTATAGCTTTTGACAAGGTTGACCACGGAATCCTAATGTTGAAACTTTCCCCCATGGGTATCCGTGGAAATTGTCTTCGGTGGCCTGAAGCATTCCTGTCAAATAATTCCAAAGTGTTATTGTCAACAACAAAGTGTCATCCAGACAGCCGGTACTGAGTGGAGTGCCACAAGGCACCGTGCTTGTGCCTGTTCTCTTTCTCATCATGATCAATGACATGGAGTACGGATGTAATTATGCGGTCCCTTCGTCATTTGTTGACGATACACGAATACTAGCTGCTGTGCAATCTGTGGAAGACGTGCTGTCCGTGCAGCGAAATCTGGAAACTATCTGCCAATGGTCGGTAAAAAATAATATGACCTTTAATGAAACAAAATTCGAACTGCTAAGATACGGAAAAAATCAACCACTATTTGAATCCACGCAATACACCACCAGCGATGGGCATGAAATTAAGAGAAAAATAGTTTTGAGAGACCTCGGAGTGAGAATGCAAGACGATGCTACGTTTGAAGACCATGTTGCTAGAGTTATCGCAAAAAAGATGGAGTGGATGGGTTTTACGAATTTTCTCGTCACGCGAAGTAGATGTAATGCTTACACTATGGAAGCAATTAATTCTTCCGAGAATAGAATACTGTTCTCCACTTTGGATACAGAGTACAAGAAAAAGTTAGAACAAGTTGAAGGTATCCAACGATCGTTCACGGCCAGAATTCAAGGCACGCAGGAGTACGATTACAACAAATGACTTAGCTGTCACTATTTGTATTCAATACAACGAAGATTTGAACGATTTACAATCATATATGTTTGGAAGATTCTAGAACGTATCACTGTGGATGTGAACGAGCGGATTGTCGCTAGACACTCAAAAAGAACTGGAAGGACTTGTGATATACGCATCCCAAGCAGAGATGGTGGAAAAGCCGTGGCCGCAAAATATTCTAATAGCTTCGCTGTACGGGAAGCAAGATTGTTTAACAAAATGCCTCGGCATATTCGAAACGCCACTGATATCAAAATCGTAGAGTTAAAAAATTGCTGGATTCTCATTTAGAAACAATACCAGATAAACCAGTGGTCAGCGGCTACGTGCACTGTGGAGATAATTCGCTGCTGGCTCTCTCGCTTTGGTCGCTAATTGCGGCGCCACAGAAGACACCCAGCAGAGTGACTCCATCCGAGTGGGGTGACGTGAACAATGTCACCTGGACTTCTTCCGAAGTCCCTCAAGGAAGGTACTTCGGGCTGGTACATAATATATAACGATGAGTAAATGACTAAATGTTTGTGATGATCTGTTTGCTTGCTTGTTTGTTCGTTCGTGTGTTTGTCTCTGTGTTTGATTTATTGTTTGTTCGTAAAATAACCCAAGAAGTTTTGAACGGATCTTTATAAAATTTACAAAAATTATTAAAAATGATAAGAGACATATATGAACAATTTTTGTGATGATCTGTTGGTTTATTTATTGTTTGACGTATGTTTATCAGAATGTTGGTCGGAATATTACTCAAAAAGGTTTGAACGGATCCTCAAGAAAATTTCAGAAACTTTTATTACTGTCAAAAAGCACAAATGGCCAGATTTTGGTGCTGATAAAAATAAGTCTTAGTTTCAGAATCGATTCGAATTTTTCATTAACGTTGCCTAGCTTGCGAAGGTATGCGCTCTAAGAGTAATCTAGTTTATTAGCTTGTTTTTATATTTAGCTTAGCCAAGGAAATTATATGTTCTTGTCGTGATCGTCTGTCTGGTTGTGTGTTATTCTGCCTCTTTCATTGTCTGTTACGAAGATAACTGAAAACGTTGTGGACGGATATTTGTAAGATTTACAGGGAGTGTTAGTCATGTTAGGAGTATTAGATGATTAACTTTTGGTAAAGATCAGATCAACTGTTTGTTTGTCAGCTTCTTCATCTTAGTATCATAATTCAAAAAGTTATTGACGGATTTTTATGAAGTTTCCGTGAGTTTTTATGTATGTTACCAAGAACAACAGACCAAACTTCCATGATGAGCTGTTTGTTAATTTGTTTGTATATTTGTCTCTGTTTGATTTTAGGTTTTTGTATCAAAATAACTAAAAATTTAATTACCTATCTTTATGAAATTTATAGAAATTTTTTTAAATATTTGAAGACACAAATGATCAAATTTTTGTGATGATTGGTTGTTTATTTGTATGCCTGACTTATTAAGTTTGTCATAATGTTCGTTAGCAACATAACTCAAAAAGTTGTGTACAGATCTTCGAGAGAATTGGAGAAGCTGTTATTACTGTCAAAAGACACAAATGATTAGATTTTGGTGCTGACATAAAGTGAGAAAATCTTAGTTTCAGAATCAATTTTAATTTTTCGTTACCGTTAAGTTGCTTGACTGAGATATGCGCTCTCAAAGTGCTCTAATTATCACCCGTGAACGAAGCGAGAGAGGTGATAATGTGTTTGTTGAAGATTTAAGCTTATATATATTTGTAAATATGTATATTTGTCTGTCCACCCAATAAGTGGTTGAAAGAGTTGAGCAATGTTCAAAATTTATTGCAGGGAGTTTGGTGGGTTGACCTAGATGTGACTCATGCCAACAAATTAGGCCTAGCTGGCCATAAAAAATGACGACGTTGCATTTGCCATGACCGCGGGATATTGTTTTGCGCGACGAGGCGCTCCATTTTTCTTGAGTTATTATATTGAATAGTTTTGAGCATCCGTTTCCCGTAGGTGATAGTCTAACGCCACGAGGCGTTCTACTTTGGTTTTATATTTATATTTTTTTCCAAACATGTGTCACGTATTATACAGTACGGCAGCTCAAAAGCCGATATGCACATCTTATAACACTAAACGGTGTTGCACAATAAAGAATAATGAGAGAAAAGCTTCGCACCTTTATGGTACAGAGTATAAGTATTTTTGTCCTTACGGAAGAGTCATTAGAAATTCGTATTTTCTTTGTGAATTCAATAACACAGTGTGATCAATTAACGGTTAATTATCGCTCTGGAAACACGGCCCTTGTCGGCATATATTTTTGGAAGCATATAAAGTATAGTTCGTGCTCATCGTGATAACCCACTGATATTTTTCCTTCAGAAAGTAAACAAAAACTGACCAAACCTTTGAAGTGGCTATTGAAGGTGCTAAGAGAATTTAAACAAGCAAATAGCGAGCAGGTCTCAAACTGAGGATTTTGTTAGGACCGCAAAGGCCACACGAATATATTCTATGTACAACCTAATGCTGTGAAATCCTCAAGGACCTTTATATATATGATCACAAAGACAGAATTTACAACTTTCCCTCTTCAGTAACGACTGCACAAGCAACATTTAATAAGCTTAATTATGCTATATTTACCACAGTTTGCGCTCCTTGCACATATTATCATGCCATACCGATGCAGCTAACGAACGCAGCTTTCGATAATGTCTGGTTCCACCGCAAGCGTCCGCCCTAAGTGGGGGCAGAAAGCAGAAGATGATCCCTAATATTGCCGTCCTTGCCATTGCAGGAGAGCCTTTCCCTTCTGCCTTGATAAGACCTGACAAATTTGTTCATTTGGCAATTTATGTACTGAACAAGACTTCGTATTTCCCTTTCTGTGGACTAGCTCACTATCTCCGCTATATCCCTGCTATATAGAGGGGAACCACGGAGTGGAAAGCTGCCCCACCTCCTCCATATGTGCTCCACCACATCAGTCTTGTTATAAACACACGCTGACAAAGTTGACGAGGAATCCCATAAAATCAAGCGCATGCAGTAAGGAGGTATTTTTACATTCTCTTCCAGACACTTCTCAGACGAGCAGCTGACTACATTATTGTGAATGTCAGCTACGCTCCTGTAAAGAAATCAAAACTCTGTCTTCTTGATTTTCCTTTCACTTGTGTATGTGACTGAGGTGAAGTTTTTCGCCGGAGCAGTTAAAGACTGTCTGTAAAGTCAACAAGTATCCTTCATTCATTTTGTACAGCTTAGAACTATTTCGGAATCCATCCTCATTTCCTAGGTTCGAAGCTTTTATAAGTTCAGGTATATTCGGCACTGGCGTGTCATATCCGTAATAATCACAACTGTTCCATTGCAACAAAAAAAATAAATTTGGGCACATATGAAGACTCCTGCGCATGTCGGCGTTTTGGAACTTGATAAGCTATGCTTGCATTTGCTAAGAAAATACTCAAGTTAGCTAGCGGGCTACAATTTCATTTTACCTCTTTTTTCTGGCCACAACGTCAAATTCTTATAGTAATTATAATCATTATTCCTCTGTCTGCCTGTATATTTTCATCATACATGAATGGAAAAATTCTCAAAGATATTGGCCACTTCAAATGTTGGAGTGTCGTAATTGCAACAATTACGACCCTGCTTAATATTCTTTATTTACCTAACAACTTATCGAAAACAACGAGTTTTCATATAATTTTATAACTGAAAACATGAATATCAAGATAACAGCGACAATTTTTCGCAATTGGAATATAAGTTATGTCATCCACACTATTTCTCGCCTCTGTTACAAGTTGGTCAAATTTTTCGAAGTTTGCCAACGAAAAATACCAAACCTAAGTTCGGCGAGAAGAGAGAAAAAAGTGTGTAGTTATCTGTGTTTTATAAATAGCCACTCGGTGTCGCGGAAAACGTTTATTTTGACCCTGATGTGCTAGGAAGCACAGGTCGCTAACAAATATCAGCCGAGAAGGTCCCTACGGTTAGGTGGAGGTAATTAATCACCTTGCAAAACTTTATGAGCAGACTTAGTGCCCAGATTATACCTTATGGAATGTCGAACCATGGGCAAAAAATTGAGTCAAGATAGAGTTTATGTGTGAGAGACAAGCTCTGTATGGTCAATATATCTGACGTAGGCTGACTAAAACAGAGGGTTTCTGCATCATGTACGATTAAGGCAGTTTTTGGTTGGAGAGTTGGCACGACAAGTGGCCTCCGAGCTTGCTTCGTTAATCTCCAAGGTACGTTTGTACACCTTTGTAGAGCACATTATCACCATTAGCCTACTATCTGTTACCCTGCATGCGAAATTCATATAATTGTTTTACCCTTTTGTCTACACTTGTCATTAGGATTCCAAAATACAGAAATTGGAAAAATTGCACCTAGTCGTGAATTGAGCCTTTCCCGTAAATTTAAGAAGTTCTATTTTTTTTGTAGCAAAATAACTCATCCTCCAAAAACGAAACAAACTACACATCTGCATATCAGGAGAAGAATGAAAAGTATGAGCATGCTAGACTCATTTCCACTGCAGATGACGCAAAACTGTTACCGTAGACCTTAGGTATAACACATTTTCTGCATTAGAGTTTCGTGGAAAAACCAACTGCCCGTAAAAAATATTATATGGTTTAATTTCATAATTTCAGATACAGCTAGACATATAGTTCTATTTTCCATCAAAGTTCTTGGTTGTATACAATGCTACTGTTTAACTTGTTGAAATGTCACATGATATCAAATCAATCCCCTATACGTTTGTAGATAATACGAGACTGCCCTTGACCCGTTGAATCACTAAAAACAGAGAAACGAATATTTTCATTTAAAATAAACGTACAGCCAACCGCATCCAGGATGCAGAAGCCACAGAGCTTTTCCATTTTATGAGGAACAAGCTGGAACCTGTGGAAATTCCACATTACAAAAGCAATGTTCTTTAGCAATATCTCAAACCCGTATCATCCTAACTTTCTCCTATGTGAGACACCTCTGTGTTGTGCGACCCTAATGTAGAGTTGTACCGTAGTACTACCTACATATGACAGCTGGCAGCTGTCACACACGTACTCATACACAACTCCAGAGCGACTAAACTTGTCCAAGGGTTCACCACGCTTGAAGAAAGATCCTATTGTTGCCAAATTCCGAAAATAATAGGTTAACGAGACTTGTGGATAATATTTGGTCATCAGTGCTGAAATTTCTCGCTGTAAATCTTTCGTTTTCGACCCAATATACGGTAAGTTGGGGTAGAGTTTCTGTTTTTAAACTGTTTGAACGGATGGTTGTAACGAAGATTGTTTAAAAAAAAGCCCTAATACGCAATTAAACAACTTCGAGGTACCATAGTTCTCCGTAAAATACTTTCTTAGTAAGACAGCTTCATTGTGAAATGACTGAATAGAACTACAAATGCGATATGCTCGGTTAAGCAAGGTTAGTATAATTGTATTTTTATAAGTAAAAGGAATGCAACTGAAAAAGTTGGTGCCCAGGCCTGCGATATACGGACGTGAGAAATTCGTTTTTTTGCGGGTTACGAGGACGTCTAAAAATGATAATTTCCCGTCAGTTTTTATTTCTAGCGTAAAGTTTATTTTTTCATGACGGGTATTGCAGTAATTATAAAAGGACTCGGCTTGCTGTTCATTGCAAACCAGTATAAACGTATCGTCTAAATATCTACAATAAAAATGAGGTTTTATACTTGGAGGACAGTTTTGTACATGGGTTTTTTCAAATTTGTTCAAAAAAATGTTTGCTATCAAGAGTGACAATGTTGATCTCCATTGCTAGACCGTCTGTTTGTCTATAAAATTTTCCGTCGAACCTAAAATAAGTGTCTAGTAAGGTTAATTCGAGCATTTTTTTAAATAGTTCCGCTGAAAATTATGAAATGGCATTTCGTCAAGAAATATTCTATCCAAAACTACTTCAATTGCTTCTTGTACAGGAATACTGGTGTGAAGAGATTCTATTTATAAGAATAATTTAGAATATCTTCTAAAACTCAAAAGATATTCTAAATTATCCTTATAAATAAGAATCCTAAGTGTTAAATATTATGATTTATTCATCAGCAAACAGATTTTATATCTAAGCTACCCATTAACAGGTTATTAGCAACTAGTGTCCCGAGCCGTCATTGTAAATGACGGCATATTGGGTTATTAATGACTGGTGCACGTGTGCGAAAAATGACGGCAGTAAGTTAGCCCTTCAGGAAAACCCCCGCTGGCTTCCTCATTTTTCCCCTATCTAATACTGAAGAAAAAGATTCCAAGGTACT
>LQNS02007216.1:5510144-5541410 GCA_001587735.2 Parhyale hawaiensis | reverse complement strand
GCTTCCAGTCTCTCGTGTTCGGTAAATAAACTAATGGCATCGTGGGAACTTGGTAATCGCATCCCCGGGTAATTGAGTCGTCTGCAAGAAGCTGCCTCCGTGCGTAGCGAGAGCTGGGTCGATTCTTCCGTCAAAACGTTTACTTTCAGCTAATGCCATGCAATTAAAATATTCGAAAGCGGGATCGAGAGCTTGCGACCGCATAGGACAAGTGCGGGAAGGATGATTACGACGGTATCAGTCCGGAATTCTGGCCCGATTCTTAGAATTATTTAATCCACCGAGAATTATGAGAGCCGTATATTATGAAAGTGAAAGTCGAAGAACCTGCTTGACTGATTGCTTCAAATGCTTGCCGCATTTATGAGCTAACATAGAAAGTGCTTATGGAGAGCATTGACCATGAACCTGCTGCTCAATAATAAGGTATCTACTAATGCAGTATTAGTTAAAAAAAACTGTAAAATGTATTTATAGACTAGTAGATTACGAACAATTTTCCAGCCCTATTCCTCATGCAAAATCTACATTCACAGCTGTAATTCACCACGAAAGTAGTTATTGCAACTTTCAAAGATATAGTTTCTGTAAAACATAACACTACAGTAGAAAGAGATGTACAATTATCCACTTAGTGGATTATTGAATGTTTTATTATCTCCGTTTTCTGTATGTATTTCGAAATGAACTGTTAAATAGCCATCAATATTAATGTACGACCTAAAAAGCCGACAATGTCGCGATGGATGTACCTAACACCGGGTACGTCTGACGATAAAGGCATTTAAAAATTGACGAGAAACTATTAACAACCATTTGGAAAACCCCACTGCTTCTTTCATCCAACTCAGAAAATGCTCTACTGGTAGTAAAACCATCTTTCTCGAAAAATAGAAGCTCCAAAGCTTTTGTGTGCTGGCACCACCTTCCCCGACCGACCTTCCACTACCGAGGAGCTTGCGGACCATGGAGCTCATACTCATAAGGTTAGGTAAGGCAAGGTTAGGTTCCAGTCGCGTCCATAATGAGTCCGTATATACTTTGGACGCTACAGAAACCACTCCTTGCTTTTCTAACCCACGGTTCTCGATCTAATTTCGAGAGCTATAGTCAAACCAGCGTAAGCAGTCCTTTAGGGACGGGGCTGAATTAAACGCAGTAGTGCCTAATCTAATCTATTGACTAATGCACTTTGAGTATTCGATTTTATAAATGTAATTTTATTGATTGAGACATGATTACCACGCGCATAAGTGAGATTTGTCAATGTTGCTTTGCGTTTTTAGCCACGCCCCTCGGACTCCTTACGCTCGTTTGCCAATAGTACCTCTATTAGTTCAGTTCGCGTACATATATATATATAAACATTATCAAAACTACACGCCCGGGCCTCAACGGACAGGTAATGAATCCTAAACGAAGCTTTATGCAGGACCGGAAAGCCCAAGACGCTGCTAAGCAAAGACGTCGAAAACCCTTCAACAGCTGACTAAAAAGCATGCAGATCCACTCTACAGAACACAAATCCTGGCAACGAACGATACATAACCAATGTTTTCATATGTCATTGAAATTAGTCAAACTTGTTTTCTATAATTTTAGTTATGCCAGTATTGAATAAAAGATTTTTATTTTATTATCTGACTTTAAATGCAATCCGTATTTTAGTTCAAGTTGTGTTACATAAAGGTAGCTGTATCAGTGTGTAACTTTATGTTATAATGTTTACTCTTATAATACTAGCACCTTTTAATTCATTGAACAATTGTCTGTGAATGTAAATTCGCTAATCAAGGTCATGGTAACACATTACATCGCTCTTGAAGATCTGTGTATTACAATAGCTACTAAGTTAATCTAATTTTACCCTAATCGATACTACCTTAATCTGAGTTTGAACTTATCTCGTTCCACGCAACAGTTTCGATTTTTTTTTTTTTGCCAATACACCTACACAGTCGTAGCCAGGGAGTAAAGTTGAGCTCCTTCTGTTTCTTGTCGCACCATATCCTGCTCGTGAAATTTGTAAACGCCATGAAAGCAATATGGCGACAATGTAACATGTGCATAACTTGCGATCTCGTTAAGTGTTCGGCACGAATTGTGGAATGGAAGAGGAGCAAAAGAATGTGAGAGCGTGAATGTCATCGAACCAGATTTTTTATTAGTTTAGATTGTCATTGGACCAGGAAATAGTTGGTCTCTCAATGGCAGTAATGATATGAGCAGGAATGCATGAGTCATGGTGTGTGCGGCGTGCCGGCCACTTTTTTAGACCTCACACAATCCTGACAAATGCTGTGCTGCTCCAGAAGTTATAAATCAGATACAGAGGCGGCCAAAGATTCTGCTAGGAAAAATAAAACTGAGCGCTGAAAGTGCAATCATAGAAGGCGCGTTCGATAGGACGCTGAAATTAAACTTTCGACGCTTGATTTACCGGAGACTTCAGGCAGGTGCCCTGACTTCGACCTTTCGAACTGAGTTTCATGCTTTGACCCATAAACGATTGCCCTCAAGAATTCTGGAAATTCACTCTCCCTTTTAGAGAGCAGCACTCGGCCGGCTCGACATAATCCGGTTGCTTCGAACTCTTGCAGCTCAAAACCAAACTTCTATCTGAAGTTTCGAAAAAGTTAAGCCAATAAAGCTTAATTTCAGCGCCCACTCGAACGTGCCAATAGCAGCAAATTCTAGGCAACTTGAATTACACTCGGCCATGTTGCCCCGTTGAGAAGTTATAATAATAGTTACCATGGGTTCCCAAACCAGCACGCAAAACAGAATGCAAAGTACGGCTGCTATTTTTACGGTTCCAGGCCCGGGTGCCTTACGTCTGAAATTCCAGTCTAAGTGAAGAATATAAAACTCAAAATTGAAGTTTCGGACAGCCATCAACTGTACGGGTTAGATTATACCGATGAAAACAGCTAATCGAACACGCCTTTAAGTTCACTTATTCTGTAGCGTTATGAGAGTCTGCACCGCAGCATGGTCTCATTTATGATGAAACACGTCAGTCTCGGTTTGGCAGTCCGAACGTCTCTCTTTGCTTCCTTCCTCTGCTTGCTTCCGAATCACCTTTGATTCCTTAGTCATTATTCTTCTTATTGACCTTCTATATTTTCTATTTAACATTCTTGCATTATTATAATCAGTTTCCAGTCCATATTGCAGTTGACCTCCGTGCATGGGATACCTACTTTCCCTTGGTAATGCTATGTTTCTTTTTTTCTCTTGCTTGAAACGCCTAATAGTGCACAGGGATGGAGATTCAAATGTAATTCACGCCCTATACCGTTTTTAACAAAACGTGTCAAACTGGTGCCCTTTTTGCAAACATGTACTTAAAACGTGGAATGTTTGAGACGCCAAACATCTTGACTTTAATAGCTAATAGTAACAGTAATCACGGCAGCAAAACCTACGTTGATATTATCTCAGATAATCAATTTTTATAGACATAAAGATGACTCAGGTTAGTAACTAGAAAGTGTAGTTAACTAGTAACTAATAACTCTATTAACTAGATAAGGAGTCAACCGGCAAGCATTATCTTTAGAATATCAACAACATGGGATATGGCACACACTATTCATGTCCATAGGAATATATAGTTTGTTTCTGGGCTCAACATTCCTTAGGGCATATCCACATTGAGGTCAAGTTCACATTAAAGGGAAAATCTTTCTAAAATCAAGTATATCGGTCGCAGAAATCTTCATTAAGACTTATTGGTTCGACGACAAACAGCAGTCCAGAAGATTTCGCTCTTTGTGTCGCCACCTGATGACACGGGAACGTTTTTTCTTCAAAGTAGGCGCAACTACTTCCTAAATAAACTCTCTGCGTTGGCTGTAGAAATCCTATTAATAGTGCGGTATTAACGCACACTGAGGCTACATTCGTGTGACTTGCACCAGTACTTTTTCTAAGCCTACAGGTCAGTAGCAGAATACTCTATTGAGGAGTGTGAGGTATATATGCGCACACGGAGGTTAAGTCAGGTCTGAGCAAGTGAAAGTGTTCAGCCAGACAGGCCAAGTTGCCGGCATGCCTTGCAACCTCTTAGAAACAACAGTCAGATCTACTATGCCAATAAAGCTTGAGACGAAAGCCTCGCAATGAGGGCTAATCTACACTTGAAAGTATTTCCCACACCGGCATATAGAAGAGGGCTCAGGATGGGGCAGTGAGCGCCGTCTGGCCTATGGCCCTGCCAGATTGTATAATGCTTGCTCAACCCTTGCCAATTTTATAAAGAGAAAGTTGGAATTAATGTTCCTGAAGTCTGTCCTACCAGTGATAGATGCATCCTGCCTTCTCTGGAAATATTATGCAGGAAGGTATCCTAAGAAAGTGATATATCCTTCTGTAAACGAATAAATTATGCTGCCGGTACCACCAAACCGAAGGTAAAAGTATCTAGTTTTAGGCTGTCGATTTACGGCGGTGGAAAGGACCACCTACTCCGCATTTTAGTCTTCACTCCTTACTGACCGATTGAGGAATCGGATGTCAAAGTTTTCTGTTATTGTGGTTCGATCATAGTGAAATTCTCCTGCTGATTAGACTTAAAAAAAAAAGAACTTCTACAATCTAATTGTAGGGTGTAACGATGTATCTGCTGAATATATAATACTGGTTAATTTTAGCACTAATTGCACTCAGTTTGGAACAAGTGAAGGTCTGATCACGCATGTGCAATAACCCGCAAACAATATATATTCTTTTGCATCTTTCCGGGATTACCGAACTTATTATTTTACCCACCCAATTAGTTTGTCGGTATACGTGAAGTAATTCGAGCAGTGTTGAAATTGTGTAAGCTTAGATATTCGGGATATCGCCCCTTCTGTGATCACTTTACCCTCTTTGTGCTTCTTACATCTACTGATGTTTTTTTCAGTTCTTCCTCCTCTTTTCCTACTTGTTCTCATGCGCGTTGATCCTGTGTGTAAACGCCCTCGTGCGTGGGTTTCACATTTCCGCTGACCTACTACACGTCCCTTCCTCCATCTCTCCTAAAACACCGTTGTAGTGGCTGCAGATACTCCAATTAACGTACACTGTGCGTGTAATAATTATTACTATCATAGTGTACGTTATTTGAAGCATCCCTTGTCACTAACTTATTAATAAGAGATAGCATTTTCATATGTCAGTGAAGAGCTAGCATAGTTAACTTAAACGTATTATTACCTCCGCCAAGGAGGTTATGGTTTCGTCGTGTTTGTCTGTCTATTTGTCTGCTCGTTGGTCTATCTGTCTGTCACCAAGATAACCCAAAAAGTTCTGAACCGATTTGGACGAAATTTACAGGGATTGTTAGGTATTTTAGGAGGAACAGATGATTAACTTTAGGTGAAGCTATGTCCATCCGTTTTTTTGTTTGTTAGTTTGTTTGTTTGCCTCATTTTTCTCAATGCCATGACTCAAAACGTTATGAATGGGTTTTTATGAAATTAACATGAGCTGTTGGGTGTATAGCAACGAGTAAATGAACAAATTTTGGAAATGATCCGTTAGTTCGTTCGTTCGTTCGTTTGTCACTGTTTTTAATTTTATGCTTGTTAGCACAATAACTTAAAAAATAATGAATGGAATTTCATGAAATTTATAGGGATTGTTAGTAGTCTTAAAAGACATAGAAGATCAAATTTTGGTACAGATCGGTTTCTTCGTTTGTATTTTTGACTCATGTTTGCCTAACGTTTGTTAGCAGTATAACTCAAAAAGTTATGAACGGATCTTCAAGAAAATTGCACAAACTGTTATTACTATCAAAAGACACAAATGATTAGATTTTGGAGTTTATACAAAAAAAAATATGGTTTCAGAGCTAATTTGAATTTTTTGCTACCGTTGCCTCGCTTGGCGGAGGTATGCGCTCTCAGAGTTCTCTAGTTGTAGACTACTTCAATACTACTTCAGTCTTAATCCTGTAATTAAGGATCAACATAACGTCAGTTCCTTGCAGGAAGAGTCTTGTTTAAATGTTGTGCCTACTTTACGTCCTTTTATTTTCATACTCCTACTGATAATACTTTCTTTGTTCTGCTCTTCCTCTTGTTTCCTGACTTTCAGTGCTCATGAAAATTGATCCTTTTTGGGAACGCTTCGTGCTTGTGTTTCATGTATCTATCGGCACACTATTTGTCCCTCCCTTTTTCGGAACAATTTTGATGTGACGTCATTTATGAATTAGAATAAGGTTTAAATTCTGTCACAGTACCTGCACCCATCACGTTTGGATTATTTCACGGGGTAAGTTTGAACTATAATTGGCGTCTGGTACAGGTGGTGCTTTCGGATGAAGATTTTGACCTTGCAGTAGACTATTCCTCGACATCTTTACATTATCCTGACGTTTCTTCTTTGTTACAAAAAAAAATTGGTAAAACTTCAATGGGACGAATTGCTCATACGAAGCCGCATGCGCTTATTGTCGTGGGTAAGTGGACGAGGTGAGTTTTCCATATCCCGTGAGGGGTGGGTCGCCTCGCAGTTGAGTACTCATCCTGTATTGTCTTCTTGGGAATCTCGCTCTCAGGAAAACCCTATAGGGTTACATTAGTCTCAGTGAGACTTTTTATTTTGTGCCCACTTCGTTTTCCCCTTTTTCCTCCATTTACAAACGATATTGATTCTGCTCTGTATCTACTTTTCCCAATTGCTGGATCCATCCCCGTTGATCCAGAATGAGAAAGCCTCCGCGAATGGGATCCATTTTTCCCCTACGTATTAATACTTGTGTCCTAGATTCTTACTTGTTTTGACCGCCATTGAATTGAAAGAAAGAGACTTAAACTTTCATAATAAAAACCACAATATATACAAATATATACGGTAGTGACCTAGAGGTGTCTCTCTCAATTTCTTTTTTCAGTTCCATAGCTGCTTCAGAGAACTGCAGTTGCGAGCCTTGCTACACACCTAACTACGTCTTGCAAACATTGTAAGTAAATTTTGCCAGTGTGCATTCGTCGTGCATTTGATAATAATATTGTATCCCTTTGATATCGTGCTACATTTTTTACAAAGTGAATCTAGTGTGTATTTTGTCCCTTAACCACGTTAAAGTCCCACAGTAACTTTGCGTATTATACTGGTTCGAAATTTTGGGTATTAGTATTTTAACAAAAAAAAATTTAGATCCCTACCTTAAAACACATGCTAACAAAATGAAAGAAAAACACTCTCCTGTTGCTGATTTAGGATAATACAAAAAAAAATACCTAATAGGAATCTAAAACTCTTAGACAATTGGCAACGAACCATCTCGGCTGCAGTATTCTGAAAGATTAACCAACCATACATGTTCAAATAAATTTTCTGGAGTTATTTTATGAACATAGTGAGTGTGTTTTCAGTATAATTAACCGGCCTTTGTTACCAATTTCCCTGTACAAAACATCTCGGTACTATCCATTCATGCTACCTACTGTGAGTAAAGTTCGGCTTTCAGAATTTGCTACGTAAAACAACAAACTCAAACTGTGCGCTCGTCAACGAGATACTGAAATTCGCTTTTTGTTTACTCTCAACAACGCCTGGGGAAATGTTTTGCATTTCTTTCAGCTGTGGAGAATACTTTCTACATTTTCACTTGCATAAATATTTATGGTGTAAAACATCAGCACTCCACTCAGTATGGATCATCATTTTTCTCTTCCCTCATCAAATGCAGATACTAATTTCTTCGTATATTACGAAAATCCCAAAGTTCTAGCAAATATGCATACAGTCGTTTTCACTAACTACCATGGATTCATCCATGCCTTAGTAGAGTAGTTAAGTTTAAGAGAATGCATTCCAAGTGTGAATTAATTAAAAAAAAAACTGCCGATTGCACGTTCATGATTTGTGGCACACTACCATACATCTTCCCTAGAAGCTTATCCTTTTTACTAGTCGCAGCTTCTGCAGCTATCAGCACTAATTTTTAATATTTTTCTCTATACGCATAAAATTTTGACTGCATTTTCAGCAGTCAACCCAAAATGTTTTTCTTTTACTCCCTTTTGAAGTTAAAAAAAAGGATCATTTCTTGTGACCAATAAGAAGCATTTTTCAGAAGCATATAAAAAGAAACGTATGCTTTTAAATTGGTAGAGTTACCCAAGATAAATGGTGATTCCCGACAGTTTGCGTTGCCATTGATTCTCCATGGCAACGCTGAGACGTGCAGGCGTCAGTTGCATTAGTTTGTTCTTCCTGTCTCGCGTGCGGATTCCAGCGTATACTGCATGGCACTCTGACGTGCAGGTAAAATGGCATTGTTATTTACGTATTGAATAAAACTGCAATAAACTCCCATCCGATAATTTTCACAAATCAAAGTAAACCATCGCACTCGTGTGACGTTTTTCCTACAGTGTGCTACTCTTCACATTCCTAATTACGGTTAAGTGTAAAGTTACAACGAGTCTCCTGCAAAATATTTTTTATGTATAAACAACATCGTGCCCTCATTATTTCAGTATAATGCGGCATATTCCTCTTAATTTTTTATTTATGCACGTCATAAACTATCGCCCCGTTTAGCAATCGCCACTGATCGAGTGCAACAATAGCGAACTAGAGCACACTGAGAGCGCAACGCTAACGAAAAATTCAAATAAGTTCGGAAACTCCGATTGCTTTCTTATCAGCGCTAGACTTTGGTCATTTATGCCTTTTGACAGTAATAACAGCTTCTGTAATTTTCTTGAAGATGCGTTAATAATATTTTTAGTTATATTTTGGCAAACATTTTGACAATCAATAGTCAAACACACAAACGAACGATCCTCTCATCACAACAGTTTGATCATTTATGTCTTTTTCTAATGTCTCTTTCAAAATAATTCCTGTAAATTTCATAAAGAGCCGTTCAAAACTTTTCGAGTTATTTTTTTGCTAACAAACATAGAATCAAACACTGAGACAGATGAACAAACATATCATTACAAAAATCTGGGCATTTATTCTTCATAATATACCTTCTGTAACAACTGATGCAAATTTCATAAAAATCATTATATAACTATTTGATTTATTGCATTCAAAAACAAGAGGCTGACAAACGGATGAACAGATCTTTACTAAAAGTTAATTATCTGTTCCTCCTAACATACCTAACTATCCCTGTAAATTTGGTACTGCTTTGTCAGTAGCTTTTTGAGTTATCTTGGTGACAGACAAACAATCTCGAAGAAAATATTAACCTCCTTGGAGGAGGTGATAATGCCTCCCAAGTACTAAAGGTTCCAAATTTACAAGCAGCCGTCAAGCTGCACATTAGAACTTAATTGCAGAAATGCCCTGACAGAAATATAGACAGGGACAATATTTTTTAGGGACTTCATAGTCCCATAAAAAAAATACAGGGAACCGTCAAGTTATGGTACCTATAGTCTATATTAAACAATGCTATTCGTAAGAAGAGCCAGCGTTCTACGTACTATCGATTTGAAATTTCATGCCCCGTGGTACCCAAACATACCATGATCATACTTCAATTTACCCAGTAAGAGAAGCGATCTTTTTGGGAGGCAGCATAATATGAATCTACATGTATATATTTAAGCACCGCACTTTATTATCTACAATATGAAATGTTCTGCATGTTCAATCTCGAGCCGGCCCATGTACTGGCGGCACCACCTTTGGTGCGTAATTAATATTGTCCATATATCATTATTGTAACATCATGAGACACAACTGCGAGTAGCTCCAAGGGTGTATTTATGACCATGACAGTAAATTATCTTTCGATGCAAGGAACCACATAAATTAAACTGTGTTATCGCAACTTCTCGACTTGTATACCAACATACAAGCATTTTTTTGCGACTTTTATGGAGAATTTGAACTTCAGAAATTTACTTGGTGCCAGGTAGAATTGATTTCTTCGGCGAATTTGGAAGCACAATAATTCTCTAGTGTCGTCAGTAAATACTTATAGACATTACAAATAGCACTGTTCCTCCTCAAGCTGGTGCTTAATGTAGGTGCTTCAGAGGTAATTAATAATGAGCAGCAACTCCTTGTGGATTTCTTACAATTCTCAGTAGTTTTAATATTCTATGCCTCTATGGTGTAGAACTAGGAATCGCACCTCTAGGGGTTCACAGCCCTAGGGGTGCGAGATGCCCTTCGAATCGTAGAAAATTTTCAATTTTTGTGATTCATTCAAATATTGCCGGAAATTTGCCATAGAAATTCAGTATGAATTTCCTTATTATATGAGTTATTAATTTGAAAGGGGGTGTAAGAACATATTAAAAGTGTTTGGTGGGGATGTCAGACACAGGAAAGGTCTGTAACCACCACACAGCAAGATGTAGCTTCCATTTTTAAATGACCTCGAAACCGTGTGTGTCGAGACCCCTTCGATGCTACGCTTGCAGTATCAGAACAGTAGTACTGTACAGTGGCTCATTTTCGTTTATTGCTACGCATTTTGGGAAGTATTTTTTTAAATAGCCCATTTATGATTTTATAGTTTACTTATTCACTTATTAGGGCATCATAATACTTCTCTCCTTACCTTGACTCGTTAATAATTTTACAGCTACATTACTTCAATCGCTAATCCTAATTGTTCATATTTTTTATAGGACTTTGAAACTGTACATAATCCTAGCCACTTGAGATAATAGTCTTGTTGACAAATGCTGCTAAGTACTGCGATTCCGTGCTGTGAACAGTNCATTACTTCAATCGCTAATCCTAATTGTTCATATTTTTTATAGGACTTTGAAACTGTACATAATCCTAGCCACTTGAGATAATAGTCTTGTTGACAAATGCTGCTAAGTACTGCGATTCCGTGCTGTGAACAGTAGTTTTCCTTTTATTTAGTCAAGCTGTTTATTCAATATGTGTTAGTGATCAGCAGCATAACTGTTGTTGTGGGATATTTAGTCTAAGCAAATCTATCCCTATGGAATGCTGTGAACTGTTATTGCTTTAAATTAATCAGAGACAGCGGAAGTGTTATATGACTGCTGTGTTCTCGCGTTCATGGTTTTATTGAAATAACACTGCTGTAATGAAGAAAACGCCATAAATATTTACATTGCATTGATTGGAAGGCCTCAGTCGGTTATTTTTTGGGCGACCATCCTGTGCAGCGTCCTATAGGTAGAAAAATAGTGCCCATGTTTTTTAGATAGGGGCTGAGCAACTGCAGGCCTCCCAGTCAGAAATATTTGGGGGAAGCACCGGTAATTATAGACGCCAAATCGATGAAACGTGCCGATAATTATAGGTTCTGTATAGGTGGGATATTCCGCTTTCCTCGCCTATAACACGGCGCCGCACTTCGGTCGAACATCGATGGAGCGTTGCCGAAAACGACGTGCGCATACGACAGAAACAAGCCGCACGCCCTGGGATTCGAACCTCCATCATTCCGTTCCCCTCAGTCCGTTCCCCGCCAGTGAAGTCCATCACGTTACCACTGAGCCACCGCCAGCTCTGTGTTAGTGAGGTTTAAGCTGCCTAAAGAATGTGAGACCACTGCAACATGTCTGTTGTTTGTTTTCAAGCTACAAATAGGGCCCGTTCTCTTGTGTACCCTGTAACGCTTCGTGTAATGTTTGTATCAGTGCTTAATAAAGTTTATTGTGACATTTTATGTACTACTTTTTTTTCTATAGTATAATTCTGCTTCTTCGTGCTTCACTTAATACGGCCGGGACACTTTAATTAGTAAAAGATTGGGAGAATTAAGGTGTTGCCTGACTTGAAGAGGCATCAATACGACAAAAAATAGATCTAAAATTTAAGCTGCCACTGCTCGAAGGTATTTTGGAACATTTTTCACACTTCATGGTGCGGTTCTAAGTGTATCATAACTGAGGTTTAATGCTTTATTTCTGTGAAATTTTCACACTTTTTTAGAAATAGATGAAAAAATTGCGTACCCTAGACACCTTCACGGGAAGGAACAACGCGAGGCATATTTTTATTTATAAGTTGCTACTGCTCGCAAGTCATAAAATAATGGAAAATGTGAAGTCTGACTTGTAGCGTACACACTTCGTATACATGATGCGGATCTGAAATTCACATAACAACTACGATTTTGTTCCTGGAATTACTTCAGGTTCCGTTGTTGTTATATGTGTATAAGGTAACCTACCATAAAAACCGGTGCCATATTTTGCTGATACAAATGGAATGGGAAACACATCTCTATACTCGTTGGGCAGGCTTATCACTCATATACATATTGGTACGTTAGAAAATGTATTTANTACATTACTTCAATCGCTAATCCTAATTGTTCATATTTTTTATAGGACTTTGAAACTGTACATAATCCTAGCCACTTGAGATAATAGTCTTGTTGACAAATGCTGCTAAGTACTGCGATTCCGTGCTGTGAACAGTAGTTTCCCTTTTATTTCTTATTCAAGCTGTTTGTTCAATATGTGGTAGTGATCAGCAGCATAACAGTTCTTGTGGGATATTTAGTCTAAGTAAATCTATCCCTATGGAATGCCGTGAGCTATTGCTTTAAATTAATCGGAGACAGCTGCAGTGTTATATGACTGCAGTATTCTCGCGTTCATGGTATTATTAGAATAACACTGCTGTAGTGAAGAAAACGACATAAATATTTACACTGCATTGATTGGAAGGCCCCAGTCGGTCATTTTTGGGGAAAACATCCTATGCAGCGTCCTAAAGGTAGAAAAATAGTGCCCGTGTATTTTAGATAGGGGCTGAGCAACTACAGGCCTATGCAAACTGTGATTAGCTCCCAAAGAAGTTAAGATTGTTTTCTACCCTTCCTGTACGCTATTTTAGTTTTATTTGTATTGAAGACGTGCATGGTGCCCCTATACTTCATTCTATGATATGAAAGTGAAAAGACTTTGATACATATCATTTCATTTTAGCTCATGCAACTTACGTAACTGCTACCAAATACCAGCATATTAGAAGTCACAATTACAGCGCTGCAAACTTTGTGGCAAGAGCAAGTTCACGGAATTACCGAGCCTCTAATTTGCAATGAACGGATGTAAATACTTCATTAGTCAAGTTGTTAGAAAGCTCCTTCGTTAATCCACGAAAGAAGCGCGACGCCGTCGTGACAAAAGCCAACATTTGTCAAATGATCGCCCGGAGGCAAGGCGTCCCGCTTGGCTGCGTCTCTTAGCGGCCGGCGTGAGTCGGTCAACTGATTGATGAAAGCGAGGGCGATTTGGGGCCGAATTGTGCGGCGCGAAAATGCCCAATCTTTGGTCCTGTGGAGGGGAGCGCTTCATATGGCAGTTTCGTCATCCAAGGGATATTACCGCGGCCTGGAAGCGTTATTTTGGCCGGTCATTTTATCTCTTTACTTCACCGTCACTGAGACGATAAAAACTGCTTGAAACGCGATTGTCATCAGTGCTAATTTTAGCCTGCTAGTAATATATCAAGTGCTCTTTTTTGTGGTGATTATCCCTTATTTCTCTAAATATCTGTTGGGCGCATTGTCACTGATGTTAAATTCTAATTTTGATGGAAATTGTATTTTGAAGCTGCACTTGTACGTATATTATTTACAGCATACCGTGGTATTGTTGGTGGGTAAAAATAATTTTGCCAAAGCACTGCAGCGTTCATGGAAACGCAGCATCTACATTAAACGATGTTATGAGACTCGCTCATTCTGCCACTTCACCATTCATTTGATGTTGCCACACTGGCTACAGGTCCTGTTCCAAGAAATGATTGCTGCACTGACCAAACCGAAGTGATGTTGAGCTATCACTAATGGCGATGCCCAGCCCCAGAAACATATTTTTCCTTCTGCTTTCACTACCGAAAACAACTTATCACTGTCAGTTTGGAAGGGAAAATTCAACTTTATATTTCACAATTGGTGGTCTAGTAATTAATCAGTGCCCTTATCTTTGCAAGAGTCAGCTTAATTTTGTCGGTAACATTTACAGGGTTGCTACACATACTAAATTAAAACTAATTTTTGCGTCAGTTTTCACTTCAACATCACGGAACTTAACTTTTACGCTACTGTCCTGCACGGCTTGTTTACGTAAGCACGATTTATCGTAATTGTGTCGTTAGGCCCAAATCAGAGGCCCAGAAACTTGGTTCTTATAATAATATTATCAACATAATAGAGTGCACTGCATATAAATTTTCAAACTTTAGCGACTATGTTGTTTCGTTAACCATTGGAATTGGTCAGTATGTTTATCCTTTTAAGATTATACACATTTAATTTTTGCCTTTGTCGTCGAAACATATTGTCTGTATCGTCAATTTTATTACTAAAAGATTTGACATCTGAGGTAACTAACGTGCAGCGCAAAAATATATTTTGTCAATTATTTTGAGCGCACAGAACCTTGAGTAAAATATAATCTTGTGATCCGGTCTGGAATCTTCATGTCTTCAGCACAACTTAGATTATGCTGTAGTTATTTTCTTGCAACAATATTCTTTCGCAGGCTTAAATTATCTAAACACACGTGCCTAAGTATAAATATCTTCAATCTCGTTTGCCTACCCTTAGTCCCAATGTGAAACACTTAGCATGGACCATTTGCAAAGTATGCTTATGGAGAAAAAAGTGTACTTAGAATTTTGGAGTCATTTTCTGGAGCAGACTTTTTGCAATACCCTCTATATATTCTTGTGTTTCATTTCTAGTTTACTTCATTCCATTTTTATGATATAGTTGGTGCTTTTTATACTTCTACCCTGAGCATGCTTTTGTGCACAGGCCTTTTTTGTGTTAATTTTCTGTCCATCGTTTCCATCCCTTTAAATTTTTGTAATGGTTTGCAAAACTTAAAATGGTCTGATCTCTAATATCTAGCCCTGACCCAAGATACTCCATACCCTTTCATAATATTAGCACAGGAAAATCAACATAACTCCATGCTGCTAGTGTGAGAGTCTGTTCCACAGAAAGTATCTTCGAGAGACAAGCTGCTGGATGAGGTAGCTACCTGATATCCTCCAAATAGTTGCAGGTTGTAATGAAATTTTCAGTTCATCATTGCGAGTGAATCCTACGGCTCTGCATGGAAGATGCGTTTCATCGTCCGTTACCTCGCTTCTCGGGATAAGAAACTTTCTAGTGAATATAATACAAAATATCCTGCCTGTGCACATAGCTGTAAAGGAAAATCAACCAGATCTCATGTTACCAGTGTCAGAGAATGTGCGGTAAATACAGTATTTTATACATTATCCTGCAGTGACGAGCTGTACGAGGCAAAATGCGTGTATTCTATACACGTTACGTGATCTAATTGCGTGCGCCTGAAGCATCCTCATCCTCTGCGGCTCTAGCATGACATGAAGATCGTAATTTGCTAAATCAAACACTTTCATGCGCTCACAGAAAGTTCCACCCTCGTGCACAGCAGCGACGTCACGCTGTAACTTGCACAGCGGCCTTCCGCATGGGACGACTCTGCACCGCTCTGCCTCACATTCAATGTCACTTAAGTAGTAGCCATACTTCTCTGTGCGAGCTGAGATCTTACGTAACAAATTCGTCATGATCAACTCTCTTTAATAATTCGCCCAGTGTATTTACTTCTATTCTGGTACACAGAAAGAAATTTCTGTAACGGTAAGTTTATATTTACCTAAAAGGGTAAATCTAATCAGGAGTCTGATTGCAGTTACTTTTTATAATGTATACATATATACACTTATTGCAGCGGAGACTTTTCTGCAAGTATGCTCGGCTGCCGCAATGGTAGTATACATAGACTATGTAGTCATGCTCGTGGACTGCTTTCTGACATGCTTGGTTGCTCTGATACTTTGCAGAAGCTCCGCAATGAAAGTCTGATCTTAACTGCACTAGATGCAGTTAAGGTTCACTACATCTTATGTGGTGACTGAAGCTCCGGAAAACAATAGCTCCTGAGTTTAGTTCTACTCGACGGAAGTGTCGCAATCAATGAAGCCTACAATAATAGTAGCTCGGAATAGTCGCTAACGATTGAAAAGACAATTTCTGCCCTTTGAAACATTATCACAGCAGTTCGTGGATGCAGTTGATAGCCAACTTGTGTGCAGAATAATAGCCTCACTCATAAAAACGTTAGCCTGAGTATTGCAGTGGCGATCAAGAATGCAAAACTAGGTGTCAGCTAGAACGCCTCGTGACGTAAGACCATCATCCGCGGTGGGGGCAAATTCAACGCAGTCATTTTTGATGGCCAGCTAGTCCTAGTTTCTCATTTGGATGCTGTGTCCAACAAGGTTAAGATACAGCCCCCCCCCCGTCTAGGGTCACTTAATAATAAGATAGGGAAACATAGAATGCCTCGTGGCGTGACACAATCAGCATGCCGCGATGGAGGGAAATTCAACGCCGTAATTTTTGATGGCCAGCTAGGCCTAGCTTTTTGGCATGGGTCACATCTAACTCAACCCCCCAAACTCCATACGAAAAATTATGAACATTGCTCAGTTCCTATCACCACTTTTTTGGTGGAAAGACATATATATATATATATATACTTGAATCTTCAACGAAAACATGATCACCTCTCTCACTTCGGTCACTGGCGATAATAACGCAGAATGTGCCAGTACATTTCCAAACGACCTTCAGCTCACGACGACGGCTCTGTCATATCTTCGTTGAAGTAAGCGCTACACGGTCCGCTTGCAAGTTCTCACGCTTCAGCAGTAATGAGGATTTTACATGTGAACATTTAATAGAACTTCCGTTTATGCTGTATGGGAGTTTCCATTTGTCTACAGATAATTATATCAATTTACGAGTGCTTCTGCTGCCTGTCTCATCTCTGCTAGCGACATTACCCAGTTACCCCTTTGATGTATTTGAACTGACAGCCGGTAATGATTAAGTCTTCCATCTCCGATAGGACAGACAATATGCTACGCCTCCCTCATTCTATAGAACACGCTGTCGTAGATGAAGCAATAATTGATTTTCAGTAAATATACTCCTATCATTTTGTAAGTATAACTGTGTCGAATCTTTCAAACTACGTTATTTATAACCTTGGTACGCAGCAAAGTTCTCGAGGTTCATTTAACAAATATGTGGAAATTTTCATAGGAGCTTTTCCATAAATTATTTCCCCTAAACGCCTAACATAAAGAGCCACGAATCTGGCTGATTTAGTCCCGGCTCAGTGTGGATGAAAGTGACAAACTTACAGCCAGTCCGTGTCGTAAAACTTGACGTTTACTGAAATGCCTCCAAACTGGTTGTTTTAATGACACGGTCTTCTCAATTGTGCAGTATTTTATGATCTTAGAAGCGGTTCCTTTTTCTGGGACCTTCTCGGCATCTTTGTAGAGGATTTGTGTAGGGTGAGTCGAACAGAAGACCAACTGAAACCTAGCAAAAGCCTTTAGGGGTCAGAGGTGGACAGCTGCGATTGTAAAGAATTTCGGAAATCTGTTCCGCCTTTTGGTACTTTTCTGAAAGTTTGGTCATTTGTAAGTTAAAAGAAATCGTCGAAGAGCTATTTAACCGAAGGAGAGTCCACTGGAAAGAGAAGTAAAAAATATGTTTAATTAGGAAAGTTTAGGAGGTTTTACAATCCAGTAAATGGCAGGGCTGCTTTGCATATGCAGTATCTCCACTAAAAGCATATGTTAAATAATTTATAAAATGTAGTGTTGAATCGTTGAATCTTAGTTGTAATGTCATGAATGTACGATGAAAGACTTGACTTGATCTTCAGAAATCCTGCACAGGTTCTAGAACAATGAAATTAACTGCCCAAATCACCGAATAGACCTAGGCAAGCTGCAAAATTTACATTTTGCACAATTATTAAAGAAACGTGCTGCAAATCTATGTAGGCCTAATACATCAAAACTAGAGCACTCTGAGAGCGCATACCTCCGACAAGCGAAGAAACGGTAGCTAAAAATTCGAATTGGCTCTGAAACCATAATTTTCTTTTTATAATAACAGCTTGTGCAATTTTATTGAAGTTCCGTTAATAACTGTTTGAGTAATACTGCTAACAAACGTTCTGACAAACATGAGTCAAACATACAAACGAACAAACCGATCTGCGCCAATATTTGATCATTTATATCTTTTAACATTACTAACAACCCGTATCAATTCCAAAAGATCCATTCATTATTTTTCGGGTTATTGTGCTAACAAGCACAAACTTAAAAACAGTGACAAACGAACAAACGGATCATTACCAAAATTTGGTCATATACTCATTGTTATATACCTAGCAACTCATGTTATTTTCAAAATAATCCATCCTTAGCTTTTTGACTTATGGTATTGATAAAAATAAGGCAGACAAACAAGCAAACGGATGGACATATCTTCACCAAGAGTTAGTGATCTGTTTCTCCTAACATATCTAACAATTCCTGTAAACTTGGTCCAAATCGGTTCATAACTTTTTGAGTTATCTTGGTGACAGACAAACACGAAGAAAACATAACCTCCTTGGCGGAGGTAAAAATGACCTGATATCGACTATAAATTGATATACCTAGTTCTTCTGCTAATATCATTACCTCAGACACTACATAATTACACAAGATAAGCTTAACGCACACCAGCTTCAAAAGTTGCCAAGCTCTAAAATTGCGCTATCGATAACGCTGCCCCGACCGTGGACTCTACGTTGATTATCTTAAGTTTGTTGTAAAGCTGGAACGGTAATCGTATCAATCATGATGATAATAGCGTGTCTGAGCGTCACTCATGTGTACTGCTACACCACCAAGAAAAGTGCATTGACAAATAATACGAGCCCAAGGGTGCCCGTGCTGCACGAAGTCTGCAGTTCTCTTGCTACACCAGCACGTCAGGTGTTTGCAGCCGCTGCACGGGAAAGCGTGCTGGTTTGGGGACAACACTTTTCAGTGCATATTGTACGTGCACGTAATTCAAACTAGCATACAATATTTCGAGAGATATGTAGTACCATAGAGGTGTCATAAGGAAAATATATATAGAGCTCATTATATCATGGCATTGTATTGTGAACGATAGTAGCGGATGTGCAAGCTTTGTCTGTGTGCACATCTATCGTGTTTACTGAGCTATGGTCGATATGGTCTGCTTATCCATTCAGCTGTGCTAATCTCAAGTCGTATTTCTTCTGTTAGTTGCACCAATGGTGATTCACATGACAATCCTACGCAATTGTTAGGTCGTGCCGAAAAGAGGCTTCTCTGGCCCCAGTCATAATTTGCCCTAGGACTGAATGACAACTATCATAGAGTGTCAGTATGAATATCTGTAGTTTAATGACCCCTACCTCATGTTTAGTCAAATTCCACGCTGTTGCAATATTATTATTATTATTATAAACTTTGTTTAACCTACGTAGCCGCAACTGAGGCGTTCCAACAGAGATGAGTGTGCAGTATTTAAATACCACATAATTTGTCGCGTGGCCACGTGCGCTACTACGGGCAGGAAACAAGGCGCAAAGCATAGTAGGAGACACTCGAGTGGTCGGCCTCTTTCACTAAGTGCGCTATCTCGATCGGTAGCCCACCTCACGGAACAGAAAAGGAAATAAACAACCTACATAACTTTGCAAATGTAACCTCGTCAGCAGGAACTGCGGCCACGTGCAACATCTCCTGCGGAAAAGGTACTCGGGTTTGCCCCTGAGGTCGTAAGGCCCATATATACTGTATTATGACAGGGATAGGGCCCGCCATAATATACCCGTGAAGGCACGGTGTTGCATTCAGTGTCGGGGTATAAGTGCAGCTTTTCATTTTGAAAATATGGGTGTATATACATATATCAGTTACCTTCAGATATTCGGAAACTGCTGAGCTTTCTGCCAGTGTATCAAAAACATAAATCACTAGAGCACTCTGAGAGCGCATACCTCCGCCAAGCGATGCAACGGTAGCAAAAAATTAAAATTGGCTCTGAAACCATGATTTTCTTTCTATTAACTCCAAAATCGAATCACTCGTGTCTTTTCATAGTAATAACAGCTTGTGCAATTTTCTTGAAGATCCGTTCATAACTTTTTGAGTTATACTGCCAACAAATGTTATGACAAACATGAGTCAAACATACCAACTAACAAACCGATCTGCACCAACAATTAATCATTTATGTCTTCCAACATTACTAACAACCCCTATAATTTTCATAAGGATCCATTCATCATTTTTTGAGTTATTGTGCTAACAAGCATAAAATTAAAAACAGTGACAAACGAACGAACGAACAAACGGACCATTACCAAAATTTGATCATTTACTCTTTGGTATATACCTAACAACTCATGTTAATTTCATCAAAATCTATTCATAACTTTTTCAGTTATGGCATCAAGAAAAATGACGCAGACAAACAAACAAAGGGATGGGCATATCTTCACCAAAAGTTAATCATCTGTTCCTCCTAACATACCTAACAATCCCTGTAAATTTCATCCAAATCGGTTCATAACTTTTTGAGTAATCTTGGTGACAGACAGACAAACAAACAGACCGAGAGACAGACAAACACGACGAAAACATAACCTCCTTGGCGGAGGTAAATATAATGAATGAAGTAACCTGTACATTCATAAAGAGAGTTGTGAACAGCAGTAAGAAAACGAAAGTAATTTAGGTCCTAGAGCATTTTTAAATGCATAATTATTTACAGCAATATAGGTGACGTGTAAACACCAACCATGGGTATTGCTAAAAGCACCACGTAACTTTGAACGCTTTTGACATATTCTCGAGTCGGTAGCTTGCAATCAGTGGCTTCTTCAACAGAGAAAACGCAACCGAAATTCTAAGAGGGCAGGACCTCCTATACCATTATGTTTTCTATATGCGTGCGTTGCGTCATGGAGTGCACCTCCACGGCACAGAAAGTTAGCAAAGTGTGTCGACGGAGCTCCACTTTCACTAACCGCGATGCTCTCGCTGTACGCAGAGCGCCTCTGCTGCACAACCTCGCCGGAAGCGTCGGTAGCCTTCCATGCCGGAACCTATGCGCTCCTGGGACTCCTCTTGGCTGCAGCGCAGGCCTGGGTCTTAGTGCTTCAGGGACCGCATACATCGTCAGTTACTCGCAGGACAGCATTGTTGTCTACATATAATGCACACTTGTTCATATAGAATTAAGGACCAGTGCCAAGTAACTCTCAACTCCAAGTTTCTCTTAACCCTATTCTCCACAGGTTAAATTCCCTCTGGAATACACCAGTCTAGCTCATTAAATCTTTGTTTTGCATTTGTCAGCGAATGTCTGTGAAAGGTAACTAATAGTCAGGTCATGAATTGTTGTTGAGCTAAGCTTTCCTCTGCTAGAGCAAGAATAGACTAAAGCAAGCTTATTTGATTTTGTGCACAATGTGTAAAGGAATCGCTATCCATAAGAGAGGATTTAGTGATTGAGTATTAAAGCATGTGCAAACAAGTGGCATCTTCGCTGATTCTAGCCTAAGACCCCTCAGGGGACCAAGGCTGGGCTATAATTCGTAGGATAAGGTTACGTAGATTCGCCCATCCTATGCTACTGGAAGCAACGCCTCAGGCGGACTCGATAGGTCACCTTAGTCATATATGTAGACCTTCAGAACATCATTCTCCGTGCCCGCTTTGCTTCCTTTCTGTTTCGGGCTCGTCGTGATGAGGCTTTCTCGTTTTCCCATTCTTTCCCGACTTGCTGTGCCCATGCACGTTGATCCTGGGTGGGAACACCCTCGTGTAAGGGTTCCGCGCGTATTTTAGCATGTTGAATTTTCACGTGATGAAATTTGATNCTCTATATCCTACTAACATAATGGCAATAGCTCAAAGAAGCCGGGGTGTTAGTCCCGGTGTCTCTTTGGGAATGGGCCTCTTGGTTCGTCTACTGCCGCCTATCTAATCTAATCTATTGTTAGCGAAGGCAATGAGAACTCGAAAAAGACTGTTTAAACAACTTCTTTCGTTACCCACTTTTCAGCGACTTCGAGGGAGAATAACGTGTATAAGTCGCTCTTTCATTTTAATTTCAGTCGTTAACGTCAGAAAATATCATGATTTCAAACAAGCTGCATAGAACAGAGATTGAAAATACTGATTTATAACGTTTTCATTCCTGTTTCCTCGCCAGTTTCTTCTCCTAACATGCTGCTCAGCAACCGAATGCTTTGTACGTTCTTTTAGCTTGTCTACTAAAATTTTTATTAACATGTTAGCCATAGCCAGTGTCACAACTGATGTTTCAAGCATTTCTTCACTTGACTGTATTAGAACTCAGAGAGCTGTTTACTTCCCTGCATTTAAACGGGTGCAACAACGCATTCTGAGGCTAAATGCACTTTTAAAACAATGCACTAAGGCACTATTTAGCTGTCATGTGAGCCCGCTCCTACACGTACGTTTTTTGCCGGCATTTCCAGTTTCAATTTTGAGATATCACCTTTGAAATCTCAACGATTTAATATAAAGAAAAATGGAGGATTCATACGCTGAGAAGGGATATATAAACCGGGAAATTACCGGGATTATAAGTAGCTTTGAATTGTACGAACTCATAGAACAAAACTGGCTAGGACTTCTCGTGCAGGCAACTTTTTAGCAGAATCTGTTAGAACATTTTAGGGTGAATATTGTCCCTCTGGGCAACTTTTGGCTCTCGTTTGTATTTACCTGAACCGCGTCATCTTAATTAAAGAATGATTTTACTCATCGAGAAATCTCCACACATTGTTCTCAACGTAATGAATATTCAACTCTTGACATCTTGTTTTTTTTTGTGATGCATGTTTAATAAAATATTTCATTGGCTTAATTACCTCCGCCATGAAGGTTACGTTTTGGTCGAGTTTGTCTTTCTATTTTTCTGTTTGCTTATTTGTTTGTCTATCTGTCTGTCACCAAGATGACTAGAAAATTTATGGACTTATTTTTATGAAAATTGCAAGAATTATTAGGTATTTTGAGGAGAATATATGATCAAATTCTTGACATTTGTCAATTTGTTCGTCTGTCTCTAAATATGTTTAATTTTATGCTTGTTAGCAAAATAACGCAAAATGTTATGAACGGATCTTCTTGAAATTTGCAGGAATTGTTGGCAATGTTAAATGACCTATGATGATCGGATGGTCTGCTTGTGTCTTTGACAAATGTTTTTTAGCAGCGTAACTCGGAAAGTTATGAACTGATCTTCAACAGAATTAGAGAAGCTGTTGTTATAGTAGAAAAGCACAAATGATTAAATTTTGTTGTTGATATAAAGGAAATCCTAGTTTCATAAGCAATTTGAATTTTTCATTACCTTTGCCTTGCTTGGCGGATGTATGCACTCTCAGAGTGTTCCTGTTCGAATGTTACAATTCAAAACGTTTTTCAACCATTTCATTTCGAAAAGCTTGCTCTTGTTCAGTAAGAGTAGACATTTATACGCTCGTGGAAACATAATTTGTTGATCATAAGAGCTCATAACTATCTACATTCAAAAAAGTAACGGAATGCTTTTATACTGGTTATTGTGAATGCCTGGATTTATAAAGAAAGAAATAACACTGTGATTTTGGAAACACAAAATTGATTGTGGTATCGGGGAACACCGTCGGCTGCGAAAGTGTTTTACGGGCGAAAATAGCAGCAATCTCAGTTGTCAGACATACGAGAACAGGAAATAAACTGTGGACAGTCCAAACCTTTCAGATAATAGACCTTTAGATATCTTAGGTTATAACTCTAGGGGATTTCTACGTAGCCGCTTATCGCTTCCGGAACATTGTGCAAAGATCGGATTTGCGATGCAGCGCAGTGACTTCAACGGAGCAGTTTGGCCCCAAATTTATAAAAGACTACGACGACCCCTTTTTTGGTTTAATTATCATTCAAACAGAAATTACACGTGCGGTTGCAAGCACAGAACACTTATTTAATAAAATTAGAATAAAATTAACGAAATTTGCAGCCGACGGTAATTATGCAGCTACACTAAATACAAAACAGGAAAATCTTAAGTGCGATTTTTTTTATAAGTCTTCTGTCTAGAATCGTTCTTAGGTCGTTAGTCCATTCGTCACTCTGCTAATAAAGGTCATGCTACCAAGAATTGTGACGACTTCTTAATAATCACTATTGGCAAACAAGCGCTACACGACGTTCGGTACTTAATATAACTACTTTTCGATCCAAAAAGATGGTGCCCAGTTACAAGCAGTCAACTAATCCGATTAGGTTACCGCGAGTACAGCTTCAGCTTGAACATTAATAAACTGTCCATAAATTTATTGAAAATTTCTGCCGTCGCTACAATTTTTACACTTTAGCAGACGCCAGTGATGAAGTTTCAACTATCCCTCGTAGTTCTGAACGAATTCAAATTCGCAAACATTTATAGTTTACGATTTTTAGCACAATGTACAAATGCTGCAAGTCGCAGCCACAGTCACGACAGCGTAATCAGATTAGTGGAGTTGGCTCTATGCTTGTAGCGCCGATGAAAGTCGTATGCAGTCAGCAAGCTTTAGTGAAACGCTACAAGTGATGTAGCCCATGAGTTGCCACTCCGTACATTTAAAAGTATAGTGTTGCAGCCCTTGCTAAATATTGAGTAGTACTTTTAAACATTGGTAACAGGTGAAATCTCTATGCTAGCACTTTTTTTTTTTTTCTTCTAATATGGCCATTTAAAGTAGGTACTAGTGGAGTTCACTTTGTGTAATCCTGTGTACTGAGTAGATGAGCATTACAAACAGCATTTTGATTTCCCAAAAATATCAGTACCTGGCTAAGTGATACCTAACTTATTTGAGCAGTTTATTTATACGCACTAAAGAAAATAGTATATTCAGTAGTATATGCGGCGAAATTTATTTTTTTAATTAATTTTCATGAAATACAGTAATTAATATACTGATAGATAGTCATACGCAATTCAGACGACTTCGTTTTAGCTAATACGCATCTGTAGGTGACGAGCTGAACAACACTGCAAAATGGACACCTATATTTATCTCTTTGTTTTTATTGCCCTAAACTCAGCTGGATCTGGGCAGCAGCAGCGAGTGAAGCTTGTAGGCGAGACGAACGACTAGACGTCTAGATCAGCTGGAGTTCCACAAGGTAGTATGCTTGACCCAATTCTGTTCATAATTTTCGTCAATGATCTCGATCCTAATATCAGCAGTAAAATCAGTAAATTTGCGAATAATACTATTCTGTGTCATCATGCCACGAAAAGATCTGAGTTCTAACAAGACCCTGACCACCTCATGGAGTGGAGCACAACGTGGCAGGTGAGCTTTAATGTTGACAAATGCTTAGTAATGCACGTAGGGCCAGAGAACCCCTCAAACTGACTGAAAATGAGCGGGACAGAATTGGCAAGTGTCACCCAACAAAGTGACTTCGGTTAACTATTACAAACAAAACACAACACAGTCAGCAAATCGACAAGACTGTGAAAATGGTAAGCAGAGTATTGGGATTCATTACAGGGAATTTCGATATAAATCCATAGATATCATTATTCCCTTGTACAACGCGCTAGTGCGCTCACAATTAGAATTTGCTGGTCAATTCTGGTAGCCACATCTATGTAAAGATATCGGCAATATAGAAAGAATCCAACGCAGAGCAACGAAATTGATACCTTCGCTGCGAAACAAGTCATACGAGTGTCGCCTACAAGAAGTGTGCCTGATCTCTCTCGAACAAGGACGACTCAGGGGGAACTAAGCGACCTTCAAGTATTTGAAAGGCTTCAGGGACGTACCAACAACGAGACTTATTGAGAGACGTTAAACGTTAATGATCGCCTGCGAGACTAAGGTCAAGAACTCAAGAATGAAGCTCGACGAACAACCTTAAGCCAGTAGTTCTCTCCGTGCTTCATAGTAAACATCTGGAATAGACTCCCCTCCGACGTTGTAGGTGAGGAGACCGTCATCGCGTTTAAAAATCGTCTTGATAAACATTGGGAGATACACTCTCCGCAGTTAAGAACACCTACTCCAGGAGTCACACTCTTAACGGCCGAGGCTTTATAGGCCACCTTAATTCACAATTTTCTCTCTTCCGCCCCAAATAACTTACGGCTCTAAGCTCCGCAGATCCACAGCCATAAATCGTATTTGAGTGCTTGCATGATCGCCTTTTTGCTGATATTTTCCCTTTTTTCTTGTTTTTTTCCTCCTCAGTCATCTATAAAATACAGACATAGGTAATGGCAATAGCTCATAAATAGCCGGGGCGTAAGTCCCGGCGGCTCTTTGGGAATGGGCCTGTTGGACCGTCTACTGCTGCCACCTATCTAATCTAGAAAACATTACTAAAGCCTTAGAATTAAGTCACTGCCAGTTTCTGCTTCACTCTATTCAATTAATGGGTTGACTTTGGTGCGTGCGCTCAGCACTTGCTTCCGCAGTCGGTTGACATGTGTTCGCAAGATGTATTCGTGGCCAGTTGCTTGCTAATCCACCCGGGCAAACAATATATTTTACGACACCGGCATCTGTTTTATGCGTCTCAGCTGCTTGACTGGTTCTGCCAAGTCATGTCCAATACTTTTTCTTGCAACTGAGTTCCCGTTTTGTGATGGTGGCCGATTCCCAGTGTTGAGGGCTGGCCTTTTTGATGCCAGTTTTTACTTTTACTTGTCGCTCAGGAGCGTCACAGCTTGACACTGCATTTTTACGTTTTTGTCACCTGTATTTTCCCATATATTTTTACGTCAAACTTCAGAAGTTAGAGCATGATGACTTTGTGTTTGGTCATTTTATGTGCGAAACTTACTGGACACTGGGCTTCCTGCCAACTGAGCTCTGTTGATTTGTATATCGCAGTAATTTCATGCCTAGAAAACACTTCTCACACTAGGAATGAAAGATAAGATTTCAATTTTTATATCAGTCCTTCCACAGAGATAAAAAAACAACCGGCATATAATTTTCGGCGCTGGAAGAAATAACCAACTCTAAAGTATTCACTTAATATGGTTTACAGTCCCAATATCATCAAATAGACTAGTGTTATCTGCAAGACGGAGCATAGGTGGGGCCTGAGGGTCCCTCGAAAGCTACTTAATTTAACACAACACTCCTCACTAACCTCACGGTTGATGCGTGATGCAAGACCACCGTATAACAGCCTACCTACTGAAATTTCGAGTTTTTAGGACCACTCTGGGCTTCATGCTATTAATCCTGTTGTCATTGGCAACACTTACAACGCAAGCTAGTTATTATCACGTTTCCTTCTGCAAGATCTATCGCTTTGGCCTGTTCCAGTAATGCCGATGTCCATTTATATTTTATTTTTTACTTACACGATTGCTACGCTCGCAGATGGTGGATTTACCACCATCTATCTTGCGGATGTTTCTGCTTTTAAAATTCGATGCACTCAAGTGCGACCTCTCATTAATTCTCTCTCAAGAAGCCGTATTTGATTCGACCGAGTAAGTGCACCAGGGCTGCCGCAAACAAATACATCAAAAGAAGCAAGAGAGCCCTTCAGGTTTCAGAGGAACTGCTCTGGTAGTGAAGAATGACCTACCAGGTACCAAAAAAAAAGAACGAATAGTACGCATAGTGAATATGAACGCCACCCTCGTCCTACTCAAGACTGTTCCACGTAGAGTAAAAGTTTAATTATAATTAGCCGTTTAAAACCTTTCCTGCAGCAAATCAAAATGACCACCTTGAATTAATTTAGCACTTACGATATTATGAAACTGAATATTGCAAACAGGCGAAGTCCATGTAAAGCTCTAACTTTTTGGTATTTTCCCATCATCAATTAAACTTATGTCAGGGAATGTAATAAGCGGTAGATCGAGAGGACAATAATGCAAAAGCCTAAGGCACATACGTAGGAAACTTATTCTATCGTAGACAAATTGTCGCCTGATGGGCATCCCGCAGGACTCGGTAGAATGCGAACTTCTCGTTTGCACTGCATTACCGTTGAACAACAATTAGCGAGGGCCGTTTCTGATAATGCACGTTTCTCACAGACATGCGTTTATATCTTTTTGCAGTTGCTTTTGATTAATTTGCCATAAATGTTGGACTCTTCATAATTTTTTGACAGAGTTTATTACATTTTGACACATCTCATAATTTTGTGACAAAAGAAAAAAACTTTGACAATTTGACAAAACAGTTTGTCAGGATTCTATCGACAAAACCGTTTGACAATCTGCATTTCACTTTGACAATGGTCTAATGAATATGACAGTTCTGGAAATCCTTTTGGCAATGCTAAAATCTTTATATAAGAAGGCGGATCATGTAAGAGGTCGTGGAGGACTGGAAGCCGTAAATGAGAAGACAACGAACCGAGGAGATGCAATACATAATACACAAAATACGCAAGAGGCAAACAGGCGTGTCTCCTTAGTACACATCAACATAAGCGCTCTCTTTCGGCATTGCATGAGAAAGATTTGAATGAAACTAAGTTAATTTCGATCATACTCCACTAGAAATAAAGTAGAGAAAGCACCCGTGTAGGAGAGCCATTATCCTACTGCGTATTTCTCCAACTTGGCTGTTTCCATTCACTTTGGTTATCTATTTTAGTGTTTTTCTCTGCCAATACAACGAATAGATTTTTTTTTCTCGTTAACATCATCATTCTCCCACAAGATGAAGTAATATGTTCTTAGTAACTGTGAAGAGATGTCTTAACTTGGAAATGCCTAAGAAAAGAAAAATGCCGTAATTCAACTTCACCGCTGACCGGCCTGAGCAACTTTTCTGATCCCCCTTATTAACATTGTGTGAGAAGCGGAAACCTTGAATCACACTACATAATTGATGTTCCCTAGAAGTAAAAGTATCTACTTATTTTCCGGACACCATGTAACATCTAACCTATGTTACCGATAGCACGCGCATGCTGTCAGAAGATGGAGTAAAACTCTCAGTCCTTCCAAAGGGCCAATGCAGCTCAAGGCTTTCAGGGAAAGCGGCCGGGCAACACCAAGGGCGTTACACTTTCCATGCACTTGCGGGAACACCGCGGTCAGGTAGAGACCAACTTACTGTAACTTCGTATCCACATCCTGAGACGCTACAGCCACTACCCAAGGAGTATTAATAAGGACTAGAGCACTCTGAGAGCCCATACCTCCGCCAAGGAAGGTAACAAAAAATTCAAATTGGCTTTGATATCATTATTTTCTTGATTTTCTTTGTATCAACTTCAAAATCTTATCATATGTGCCTTTTGATGGTATTAACAGCTTCTGCAATTTTTTTGAAGATTCGTTCATAACTTTTTGAGTTATGCTGCTGACCAACATTATACGAACAAAAGTAAAACATACAAACGAACCAACCGATCTGCACCAAATTTAATCATTTATGTCTTTTAACACTACAGTACTAACAACTCCTGTAAATTACAACAAAATCCGTTCGATTTTTTAAGTTACTGCACAAACAAACATTATGATAAACATAAGTCAAACATACGAAAGAACCAAATCTGCACCAAAATTGAATCATTTATGTCTTTAAACATTTACTAACAACTCCAGTAAGTTCCATACATATCCATTCAAACTTATTGAGTTAATGCCCTAACAAGCATAAAATGAAATACAGCGACAAGCACACGAACGAACGAAGAAAAATTTGGTTATTTACTCTTTGTGATATACCTAACAACTCATGTAAATTTCATAAAAATCCGTCCCTAACTTTTTGAGTAATGGCGTTGACAAAAATGAGGCAGGCAAACAAACGGATGGACAGATCTTCACCAAAAGTTAATCATCTGTTCCTCCAAACATACCTAACAATCATTGTAAATTTCGTCAAAATCCGTTAATAACTCTCTGAGTTATCTTGGTGACAGACAGAAAGACAGACGGACTAACCCGAAGAAAACATGACCTCCTTAGCAGAGGTATGAAATAGCAATGGCTACGGAGATCTGAAGCTGATTTTCCCGGTATGGCTGAAGTCTCGAGAGCTGGCGCGATGACTGGCTTCAGGAACGGCTGGAAGCCTCTTATTGAAGAGAAGGGAGGGTTGGAAGCTTTTGATTGGTGGGAAGGGAGCAGCCACAGAAAAATAAAGAATTTGCTTGGCCAATACAGCGAAATGTGGCTGTGCTCCCTCTTTCTATCAAACCTCTTTGTCGTTACCCCTACTTTCATTAGTGACTGATCTTGCTGAAGTCTGTATCATATTTGCCCATAGCAATGTACGCTTCTTTAGCTAAAATAGGACTGCATGTTGTAAATATTGCTGAACTATTCACTTTTTCTAATTAATTTCAACATTAAATACTGGTATTGTTGTGTCGTATGAAAGGGACTATTTTTATGACTATATTCCATTTTTATATAGGTAGTACTATTGCTTCAATGAATTCATGTCTCAAAATTCAGTTTTCATCTTTAAGAATCAACCTGGAGAATCGAAGTTCGCTGCATCCAACCCACACTACTACCTGTCACACGTAATTATTACCTCCGCATAGGAGGTTATGTTTTCGTCGTGTTTGTCTGTCTGTCCATTTGTCGGTCTGTCTCTCTGTCTGTCTGTCACCAAGATAACTCAAAAAGTTATGAACTGATTTGGATGAAATTTGCAGGGATTGTTAGGTATGTTAGGAGGAACAGATGATTAACTTTTGGGGAAGATATGTCCATCCGTTTGTTTGTGTGTTTGTCCGCCTCATTTTTCTTGACGCTTTAACTCAAAAAGTTATGGATGGATGTTAATGAAATTATCATGAATTGTTAAGTATTTAACAAAGAGTAAATAACCAAATTTTGGTAATGATTCGCTTTTTCGTTCGTTCGTTTGTCACTGTTTTTAATTTTATGCTTGTTAGCACAATAACTTAAAAATTAATGAATAGATTTATATGAAATTTATAGGAGTTGGTAGTAATGTTAAAAGACATAAATGATCAAATTTTGGTGCATATCGATTTGTTCGTTTGTATGTTTGACTCATGTTTGTCATAACGTTTGTTAACAGTATAACTTAAAAAGTTATGAATGGATCTTCAAGAAAATTGAACAAGCTGTTAATAATATGAAAAGACACAAATGATCAGATTTTGGAGTTTATAAAAAGAAAATTATGGTTTCAGAGTCAATTTGAATTTTTTGCTACAGTTGCTTCACTTGGCGGATGTATACGCTCTCAGAGTGCTCTAGTTTTGCCTGTTACCGATAGCTTACGATACAATACACTCCTCGAGAAGGAACGCATCCCTTTCGGCACAATGAAGTTTATGTTCTGCATGAGTTCGCTAGATCAGTGAGTAAGGATTTTAATGAAGTGTCATCAGTCAACCGCAGGACCCACTTGGTATGAG
>LQNS02007216.1:5457312-5502537 GCA_001587735.2 Parhyale hawaiensis | reverse complement strand
TTTTAAGTCTGCTGTTAATAGTTTTTTGCTGGATATCCTGTAGCAGCGTTTTGGGCTTCCCGGTGTTGCAAATGCTTCATTTGGGTTGTATTACCTGTCCGTGGGAGCCCAAGCGTGAAGTTTTAATAATAATAATAATAATAATAATAATATGGCTTCCTAACTTTAAATCTGTGTTTCAAGAGTTAGAGGCCACCCGATTACGTCGAACAGCCTGAAAATTCTATTTTACGGAGCAAGATTGAGTTCCTGGAAGTCTCAGAAGGTAACCGATTTAGAATCCACTCCTAAAACTCAATTCAATGGGTCGAAGCCAGCGCACCTGTTTGAAGGCCATAGCTTTAGACTAGTTAGGTTCACTCATATGTTATGGGGAGCAGTGACCCCAGGGAGATAGAGTAGGTAACCTTAGCCATTGGTTAGGCCGACAGGACATCTGTCTTTAGTGCCCACTTTACTTCCTTCGATCTTCATACTCCTACTGCTGATACTTTGCTCTGTTCCTCCTCTTCTTTCTCGACTTGCTGTTCCCATGGGCGTTGACTCGTGCATGGGTTCCACGTTTGTCTTGCCATTGTATATGTGCCTTCTTTCTGCCTCTTGTTGGATTACAGTGCTGTGGGTAGGGAGGCTTAGACTAGGAAAATACTACTACATGCTACTACTTTAATTACAAGGCGCAATAGTAGAACAGTTACTTGCGCAGCCATACTTTTTCATGGCACCGGATACTCAGTAGCTTTTCTCTCGGCATTTCTGCCAGAATGTTGAAAATTCATTGCGGACTCGGATGAGTTTTGCTTGTATCAAGAGGGGTACGCGCTACTGCTGGCAGGAGATAGGCGCAAAGCATCTCTACCAATATACCGCACGGCCAGTCGCTCTGCCACTCGGCACCAGACAAAGAGACGAAAAAAGAAAAGATAACAAGACAGAAGCAAGAAACACACGCGCGGTGGTCTTTTCTGTGGCCCCCACGCAAGTAGAGATGAGAGTCACATGGGATGAGTCGCTTCCTACCAATCGGTGACCCACCTCACGGAGGACAAGAGGAAATATTGAGAACCTACCTAACTCAGACAAACTAACCTCATCAGCAGGAACCGCGCCAACTGCAACATCTGCTGAAAAACCCGGCTAACCAGCCCCAGGGTGAGTGAAGCCCATGTGGAAGACCTTGGTAAAATATTTTTTGAGTTATAAGAAAGTTCCAAACGACTTCATTGAAAAGGTTTACACGGTTCAAACGAGACAAAGAACAGCCATTTATGAAAAATATTTTAGTGTTTTAAGCATCGGTATGAGAAGACGGAACAAGTCTCTGAGCGCCATTTTTCCCTTCCACCCCCCCCCCCTCTTTTTTTAACCAGTATGACTGTTTCGTCAAATACATGTTGCATTAAAAATCAGCTTGTGGCATGAGAAACAAACAGAAAAGCTAACTAATATTTTCTTGATTGTACAGTGACGATCACTTCAGTGTAACTGCAGTCTTTCAGCACTAGACAGTGTCATTTGTCAGATGCTTCACATTGTATAGCGAATTTTAAGCAAGTGTAGTATATTCAACATAAACTAGAGCACTCTGAGTGCGCATACCTTCGCCAATCTTGGCTAAACAAAGCAGCATTCATTAACAGAAATTTTATTTTTTCTGAAACTAGAAGTTACTCTTCATCAGCACAAAAATATGCTCATTTCTGCTTTTTGACAGTAATAACGGCTTCCGTAATTTCCTTGAAAATCCGTTCATAATTAACTGTTTTTGCGATGTTGCTGACAAACATTAGTGAAGTACACAAACAGATCTGACGATTATCACCAAAATTTGATCACTTACGCTTCATGAAATATACCTAATATAGGAATGCTTTCATAACTAGTTGAAATATTTTACTAACAACCGTAAAAATCAAACACAGAGACAAATGAAAAACGAACGAACAGACAGAGCACAAAAATTTGGTCATTTACTCTTCTTAATTTACCTAACAACTCATGAAAATTTTATTAATATCCGTCCCTAGCTTTTTGAATTGTGGTACTAAGAAAAAAGAGTCAAACAGAGAAACAAACGGTGGAATCGGTCTGAACCAAAAGTTAATCATCGTACTCTTAACATTCCTAACAATCGCTGTGAATTTTGTTAAGATCCGTGCATAATTTCCTAAATTATTTTGGTGACAGATAGACAGAGAGGCAAACAGACAGCCTTGACGAAAACATAACTTCCTTGGCAAAGGTAAACATGGATTATTTCCGTATTTAATTAAATGATTAATTAGATAGGCGCTCTTCACATAAGATATTTATTTTTTTTCTTTTTTCATGAAAAATGATCCCTCATTGTCGCTTGCACTTAATTTTACTGATCAATCCATAAATTTTATATTAATCGACTGATGATGTTAATTTCGGTCTGAGAGGTTCCTATATAATGTATATACAAATGTCCTATGACAATCGAACCATGCATTACTGTATGTCGAAAAAAGCATCGGCAATGAGCGTTAAAAATATAAGAAAGTTGTTACGAGACAAAACTCTGTCAAAGTGAGGCCATCGCGTTTTGAACAAAACAAACAAAAAAAAAGAAATAAACAGAGTAACTATTTTTGTCTTGAATGTCGCTGGTTAGAGTACGTTCTCTGCTACGGAAGAGTGAAGGAAGGAACATGGCATTCAGGACTGGACTGTTAATATGGCTATAAGGACGTCGGATTTAAGCGGATGAAATGGCCTATTGATTGCCCTATAAATATTAGCACCGCCAACCCAAGCGCCTGAAAGGCTGGGGGTGAAAGCATCAATTGAGTGAGGTAGCTGCGACTGATGCCCTTACACTAGCGTTGCTTCCAGTGCATCAAAGAGCTATTCGGTGCCGCTTGGGAGAGGAACTGGTAGCCAAATTTAAACATGTTTTTTATGAGATATGTGTGACTTATTCGGAAGACTTATATAATACATAATGAGGTATTATAGAATTTTGGTGATTCTTCTTTAGTGGAAAATGTAGAACTTTTTGTGAGCTACTATGAAACCTAATCTGAATTTTAAATATTAAATGTTGTGAAAAGTAACAATAATTAAGATAATTATTTTATAAAAAAAGTGTTGAGCGGATCCAGTGCATTTTTATTAGCTAATACAGAATATAACTGGAAGTTATTTAAACAAATGCGAATTATTTAGATATTCTTCATATCATAAAAAAGAATAGCAAGTAATTCTGACGCACTGAAGCCTCTGCACAAGTACAGAGATGATTTAGAATACTTCTATAGCGTACAGAACTATTTCGCTGTATTAATCTATTTTAATTGTTTAAAGAAATTTGAAGCTGAATATATAGAACATTTTCGATCCTCTCCCAATGATGATGAAACCATGACGTAACCACTGTTATCCCTATTAAGTAGTAAAATAAGTAATAGCTACATACGTTAAGTAGCTCACTAAACCCCTAACGTAATAACCCTAAATGCAGTATCTCGTCCGTATTGTAGAAATATAGGACTAGACGCAATACATCTCGCTTTGTCGCATGTAGGGCTGTAAGCACAGGTGGTCGCATTTAGTAGATTTCATAAATGTATGAAACTGTGGTTCTCTAACCATCTCAGATTAACTAATGCAGTGTCATTAAAAGTTTGGGACTCAGTTTCAGAATAATCTTTGGCTGATGAAATTATAAAACAAATGGCAATTACACAACTCAAATAAAGCGCTTTGCTTCTTTGACATTTATATACATCTCTTTTTCTTGTTCATGTTTCGTAAAGTCATGCCTCAAGAGCACCCCATAAACCATTAAGCTAGGCGTCCGGGACGTCTTTTTGTCACGATCCTTGCCTTCCGTTTCATGTTTGTTCTAATGTTTTATTTTAGTTGTGCTCTTCTTTCCATACACTCCGTGCAGTCGACTTCCCTCGACTTACATTTTTACCTCCTATTCCTCTCTCTGAACATCAGTACAATGACGAGAAAAACCTACATTAGTATACATGATATATGACGTAACTGGTATCGCTCCAGAAAGTTTATTAATGAACTAGAGCACTGCGAAAGCGCATATAGGTACCTCCGCCAAGCAAGACAATGTTAACAAAAATTCAAATGGCACTGATTTCTTCTTGATCATCTCCACAATTCGGTTCTCTGTGCCTCTGGGCACTAACAACAGCTTCCGTAATTTTCTTGAAGAACCGCTTGTAACGTTCTTAATTAAATTCTGACAAATAGCCCGACAAACATGAGTCAAAAACAGAAAAGGATGAATCACTCATCACCAAAATTTGGTCATTTGTGTATTTTATCACTTCTAACAATTCCTGCAAATTGCAAATTACATGAATATCAGTCCATAAGTATCTAAGCTATATTGTGGCAAACATTTTGACAGTCAAAAACACAAACGGACAAACCGATCACCACCAAAATTTGGGTTATTTGTCCCTTTTACATTTCCTACTAATTTCATGAATGTCTGTTCATAGCTTGTTTTTAGTTATGCTGCTTATAAACATAAAACTAACATAGAGACAAACAAACGGACCAGCAGATCAACCCAAAACTTTGGTCATTTACTCCTAGTAATAACTAGCAATTCCTAAAAATTTCATAAAGATCTGTTTATAGCTTTTTGAGTTAAGCTACCAAGAAAAACAAGAAAACAGAAAGACAAACGAATTAAAAAACGATTGCACGGATCTTCACCAGAAGTTAGTCATCTGTTCCTCCTACTATACCAAACAATCCCTGCAAATTTTGTAATAATTAGAGCGCGGATTTATTGCAGTTTACGGTGTTGATGCAATAAAAGCTATAAGTGCAGTAAAAGCTATAAGAGCAATAACTGCAATGAGAGCTATAAATGCAATATATTAGGCCGTGTTCGCACGTCCCTAATCGTAACGCGTTCAGTCAAACTGATGGACGCGGCGCGTTGATTTTATAGAAGCACCTGCAGCAAGCGTGGGAGACTGAAGGATGAAGCATGCCCCTTTTTTGAACGCGCTGCGTCATTCAGGTTCTGTGAACAGAATCTATAAATACTAAATTTATCGTCTGCAACATTCACAGATCATGGACAAGAAAAAATGCCTTTTAATCGTCACTTCAATGATCAAAATCACTCCACTCCCATTTAATTAAGACAAGAAAACTAAACCTGAAAATGTTGTAAGAACACGGACGCCATCTGGTTGCTCTGCGCAGATTTTTTTTCTATCAGTTTATCAGGCTATGAATATTTTAAAAATATGCTGTTCCTATCAAAATCAGGCTATAAGCATAAGATATACGAATGTGACTTTAAACCGACGCGAAATATAAGCGAAAATTTAAAGAAACGACATCACAACTGAACGCGCGGCATCATTCATTTGGATAAAAAACAATTCTATGTATGGACAGACACAGAAAAAGTTGACGCACAGTTAGTTTTCATTTTCGTGATTCAACGCGTTACAATGAGGGACGTGTGAACTCGCCCTTGGATAACATAAAATATTGCATTTCTAACTGGCATATTATAAATGATAATAAATGCCACGTGTCACAAGTCTTCATACACTATGACAACTGATTCCCTTATAATTTATTTTTCAATGTTTCTTTTGGGGTAAAAATATAGTTGAGTTGCAAAATCTCAAAATCTGACTATTAAATTTTTGTAACCTTTTTCGTACAAAAATTTAAAATTGTTTTGCAGTACTTTTAACACTCTGGCATATTTTAGAATAATTCACTGTAATATTTTCAAGTATGTTTTGAAAAGCACCGGATTAGTTGGTCAATTACGCCATGTAAGGCCGAGTTCACACATCATTGATATCAACGCGTTCGCTCATCCACTCAACCGAATGTGTTACTGTGCCCTACAAGTAGCAGAGAAGTGCGCTGTTTTCTGAGTTTTATTTCACGCCAAATTTGAGGAGATATCTGCAACAATTGCCTGATGGCTATGTAAGGTTGTGACAGCATATTCTATCCAGTTGTACGACTGAATTTTGATTTTCATAGTTTATACGAGTGAAGTCTATGCATAGGCATCATATTTTATGTAATAAATCGAATTGACGATAAATATTTTAACAACTTTTTGTGAGGTGCACAAAGTTGTGCTGACATAAACGCTACAAAACAGTGGATGAATTGACGCGCTGAAATGAATGACGCGTAAACTCGCTTAACATCAGTGCGGAAAACATGTCTTCTGATATAAAGAAACGTATCGTCAGCAAATATGAAGCTGGAATAAGATGCAAAAATTATCGACCAGTTGAATGTAACAAAATCGACGATTCAATTGATAACAAGATAAAGAAGTCGGTTCGTCAGTATGTATCCCGCTACAAACTTTTCTGCAAAAAATTCACTCCCCTCCCCGCAAGTGCTACAGAAAATTATCAGAATTTTCTGAAGTTACCCCATGATAAGAAGAAAAGACTTGTAAAACAATTTGCAGAATAAAGCTCCGACGTTATTTTGACTACAGTTTCCAATTTTCGGCACAAAGCACGGGTACATCGATGACGCCCAAGAAATACATCGCTGTTGAAGAATTAGATTTTAAATCGACTGAAGTTTGCCAGGAAATATGTAGATAGAGACAATGACTATTGTAGTCATGTTATGTTGTTAGATGAAACAAAAAAAAGTTGTTCGGTCGCAATGGTATGAAGCATGTTTGGAGGAAAAGGGGAGAAGCCAGTCTCACTTGAAACATAATTTCTGCTGTGGAGCACGGTGGACAATTCAAAATGTTACAGGTTTTGTTTTCTGCACTTGGTATAGGTCATGCTTGCTGTACGCTTCACTATACTGTATAAGAGCTATGATGAGAAGTAATCGAACGTCCTCGAAGTAAACTTCAAGAAAGATGCTCGGAACCTTGGACTTAGGAGAGGTATGTGGTCCCAACATCGCAACAATCAAATGACAAGGATAACGTGATGCCTATATAATTAAATGCAACAAGGCTTACCTTTCACACTAGCAGGTAGGCGCCCTGTGAAGCAACTCGGTCACCACCATTGGCTGCCCACCTCAAGGAGCAGAAAGGGAAGTATATAGGACTTGCCTAACTTCACGAACTAAACTTATCAACAGGAACTGCAGCCAGAGGCAACATCTCCTGTGAAAGTCACTCAGGTTACCTTTTGGGGTCGTGGCCATCCCAGTCACCAGACCTCAATCCAGTTAAATTTGTGGCGAGAGATAGTGGTCTCAGCCATTCAAAAAATTTCATCGAGATGGAAATTATTTGCTAAAATGAATGAACCCAAATTTCACATGGCATTTGTATGAGTCAAGTTTGAAATTACAAGCACTTGGGGAAGGTAATGCAGCATATTAGTTACGAAAATCTGTTTGGTATAACAACTTTTTTTTAGTGAAAACTTTGTGACGGCATATTGTTCGCTTTCTAATAATGTTTTTGAATTCTTCATTGTTTGCTATACGCGTCTGAAGTTTTGTATAGTTATTCGTTTCTATTGTTGAAAATATGAGCAAGTATTATTACCCAGGCAGGACTAGCCACTGGGGTATAGGTACACTCTTGCGTTAACGTCGGGATACGAATACTTTCTGCAGGCATCCTACGCATGCGTAAACACTATAGAGTAATATCCTTACACTACATGGCTATAGCCTTGCAAAACATGTCTATTTCCCTGCTCTGCACTGCTATATTCCTGCACTGCTTAGCTCTGTCCCTACAAGGCCTGGCTGTATCTTTCACGCTGCATTTCTGAGTCCTCCACACGGCATAGCTGTATTCCCACTCGGCATGGTTGTATCTCTGCACTACATGCAGTACATAACTGTATCCCTGCCTACCTGACTCTATCCTTGTTGCGAGACTAGCATTAGACAAGGTACCTACTGTACTCTCGCTCCCATGCCGAGTGGCCTTCCTGCAGCTAAGGTCGCCCAGCATCCTGGGGCTGTCAAAGACTTTCTAAAGCCGAAGAGGATATTACTCGAGCGGTATAGAGAGCGCCGACGTCATCAAAAACCTAATCTCGAAACCTTCCTTGGTTTCACTTTCGTTACGTGTTCAGGAGCTCCATGCCCTGGCTGCATGTACGGTAAAGGAATTAGGTGAGGAGCTCAGAGTAATAGCCTTTTCTGTAGACTTTTTTCTGGCGTTAAGGATAGGTTATACGTGACTGTCCGATTGAAGGGTCTGTTTTCTTGCTGTGATAATAAGGATTAGAGTTCTGGCGTAGGGCGAAGCTATGGATTCTGATGCGATTTAATCTGTTAGCTGTATCATATAAGTACCTCGACAAGTGCAATGGGCTTCAGTAACGCTTTTTTTTTGCGCTGTGGTAAAATAATACGTAAGCTAACAGGAACACTAGATCCTTAAAATCCATAATTCTCATCTTTACGGTCCGATCAGCAGGAAAAACTTTAAAATGCCTCGAAAATAACAATTTTATAGCACATTTGTGAACAAATTTGTAGCAAACTTTAGAGCTAGCCTATTTCAACTATAGACGTTTGCACCGCATAGCTGACACGGTTTGGTTTTGAATATGCGGGCTACTTTTTCATACGTGAGCTGAGCTGCACGGTGGGAGCTTGTGTTATGTATTCATTTCATCGGTGCCACGTAAGCATTCACGACCAATTTACAGGTGTTGCAAAACTACCTAATTCAATCAATAATCCACGGGTGTTCGCGACAATTCTTCTCAAGTGTGACCCTTTATTGATATTGTTGAAGTTAGCCATGACTGACCTGAATATCTTCAGTTATTTATATATTATCACGCTGGACTTGTCAGAACAGTACCTCTTTGAGCTTAACGCTTGCTCGCTATTTAGATATTTATATTGTGTTCAATTAAATCTAAAATTCTACAACTCGCTTCAGATTGTAGATTGTAGCCTGAAAGTTTAAGCCTACGTTTCCAAGCGGAACGATATCATAGTGGAAAGAGCAAGGGACATATATAGTATGTCGATAGAAACGGAGAACCCATGCACGAAGGTGTTCCCACACAGGATCAACGCGCATGGGAACAGCAAGTCGGTAAAGAAGAGGAAGAACAGAATAAAGCATCGGCAAGTAGGAGTATGAAATCGGGAAGCAAGCAAAGTGGACACGAAAGACATACGTCGCAAAGGCTTAGCTAAGTGCTGAGGTAATCAATATAATGGAAAATAATATTTTTCACTTTAGATAAGTAGAAACACTGACTAACTCTCCATTCGCTGTTGCCTTCTACCCACCTCATGGACTTGCCGGGTTATCTTAACCTTATAGTTAGGCCTTTGGAACGTTTTTCTTTCGTGATCACTTTACCTATCTCTTTACATTTTGATGTTGCTGTTAATGCTGTTGCTATCTTCTTCTGCTCCAGCTTTCTGTACCCAGGCGTGCCGAGGAATACCCTCGCGCATGGGCTCCACGTTCCTATCTGTATCCTACGGCATATATATATATGTCCCTCCCTCTTCTCTTCTTGAAGTAATGAGTTGTTTTTTTTTAAGCTTACCCAAATGTGCACACTGCTTGCCATCGACTTCATTGAATCTGTGAGTCCTCCATCGTCCAGAGTGTCAACTTTCTTCTTCAGTATTGGAAGGAAGGTAGGGAGTGTCAACCTTCCTTAGCTCTCCGAAAAACTATATCACCGCGTAAAAGTGAATTTTAGATCTTCACAACACCGTTAAGGCTGCTGCTCATTATTTAATAACCTTCGTTTCTAGGAGGAATGAGACCACTTGAAATGCTGCTGCTAAGCAACAGCATGAGAAACTAGGTCAAGCCTGCCATGTTAGATTTTTATTCAAGTAAATCAAAATTAGATCCTCTTAATATTCAAGGTAAACAGAGTAGGTATTCTGTTAAGTGCTTAAATTCAGCACATTCATGAAAATATTTATTAGTTCATCAGTGATTCGCTCTTGCTTTATTACCACAACTAACAGATATTATTTTCCTTGAATATTTGTCAAAATGTATTTTTATTTACCCACATCCTTCCAATTTATTATTGGCATTATTCTCTCAGTTTATTATTTTCATCTGTGAGAAACTGCAGCGCACGTGGAACTGACGTTATTCTACGTCCTTTGTCAAATTGTAATGATATTCAGTAATACGTATATTATTTTAGCCGTTACTTTTTACAAAGCCTCCACATTTACATTTAGTGAATATTTTCTAGATTCAGAAGGGCGATCGATAGTTTAGATCGTTTATGAATAATAATAACACTTCATTATATTCTGAGCCCCTTATGATGGGCATCTTGTCGAGCTGCATGTTGCAGCAGCAATTTTTATACGTATTTGAAAAATTCATTATCGCCTGTGAAACAAGCTAACCTACTTATCCCAGCTGAGCATTAATGCTTGACTGGAAGATACCAATAGTGAAGGTCCAGCGTCATCTTCGTATGGTTTTCAGTGATGAACGTGAAAATGACAGGTAAAAAAGTGAACGCTTTATTAAGCTACTGCATGTTCCTTTAATATCGAAAATAGATGCAGGTTCTAAGAGCCACCGTGGGATATTTCATGAATAATGCATAGCTCTGTCTCTTCAAGGTGAATGTAAAAGCGACATATACGCTCGTAGCTTGTTAATGTTTATGTTAAACTTTCATCCAAAAGTTTCAAGTGGCAGGCAGTACAACGTCCATCTTCATACGTCATAGTATTTGCGGACCGGTTGAGTTGTTAGTGAAGGGCGCATGAATGAGATGAGGGTCTTCCATTTCGTTAAATACGACAGGATATGTCAGCTCTACGGGTGGCACGGTCATCCATAATCTTATTCAAAATATAACTTTCAGCTTCTTTTCTTTGCGGTCTTTCTTAACATTTTTTCACAAGTACCTTTACAATCCGCCTTACAAACCGTTACAAGCTTTCCTGTCAAAAATTAGATATAAGTCTTGTGATACTTGGGCATTGTTAATAGTCTGGAATCCGCTGAAAGGACGCAGTGACCGTCGTTTATGTGATGAATAACCGACCCTGCTATTATCACACTGCAACTGCCGTGCATAAGATGGGTCAGAGAGCAGCGACAGCGGGGCTGTATTAGTGACGATGTGGTGTGTGCCCGAAAGTCGCTCCCCAGGTGGTAATATCTGTGAGGATTTGAGGGCTCAGTGTACGTAAGTGTTGTCGTGCAATGCTGAGGGCTGTGGGTTTCAATTAGGACTCGAGTTGGTTCTAGGATTAAGCTACTTTGCTTCACTCTGCAGCATGCCATTGCCAGTCGCGACCTTGGCTAGGCGCAGGGTGGCACCCATGCAGGGTGTAACAACGACATACTCGACATACACTATTATCTCCAAGTATTTGCTGCAAAATATTTTAAAAACGTAATAATTTAATAACTTTACCATCACGAACGATGAAAAAGTGCTTAAAATGTTATTCGATATTTTAGAGAAGTGGATGTAGTTGTATATTTAAACTATGGAATCAATATCTGCATAATTATTAAGAAGTTATTTTTTTTTGTGATGTGTGCTCCTGCTAGAGAGTTAAAATGGAAGTAAGAAATGTTTATTTAGGCGATGGCAGCTAATGCATAATTTGATTTGCAAATAATTAGTCAGTCTCAGGGTTGTGTAATCCTCTCAAAACTCTTCTTGCAATGGTCAGCTTCTTCATTACGTCATACCATGAAAAACACTTGCAGTGAATAATCAATTAGTGGCTTTATTCATAAGTTCCATGTCTTTCTTTCGCGCCTACTTAGCTTCTTTTCATTGTCATACAGACATACTCCTTCTGATAAGACTTGTTTCTACTCTTAATTCCCAATTTGCCGTTTTCATGGCCATTGATCCTGCACGACCAAGGAGGATTAATAGGCTAGGTATTGAAGCTCCTTTGTGAGGACATCCTCGTGCAGGGATCGACACACCATTATACAGTGTGTTAACAACCTTTGATAATGCAAATACAATTTCCTTACTTTATTTTTCAAGATAAGTGTCTAACTTTGAAATATCAATATTAACTAAATGTATGGCTATGTTGCATATATAAACAGCACTTGTAAAATAAATATTTAGCCATTTTCTAAGTTTATCTTATAATTTGCTTAGTTACGAGTTTTTTACTGTTACCTCAGACTATGCAACACGTTAATAAAAACGTCATAAAGAGGAAACAAATACAAGTGAACAGGAATATTTTTATTAAACATCCAAAACCAAGAATTATAACCAAAACAATTCAATAAAGGCTGAAATAAGTGTTCAGTAGTAAACATAACAAGCTAATTTTGAGCATGGCAACCTTTATTTTTCATGATTTTTTAAGGCGATTATCAACAGACTTTGTCATGTTTGATGTTTCAGATGGTGAAATAGAATCTGCAGCTGTTTTTATTGCGTTCCACAGGCTTACATTACTCGAAAACTGCTGACCACCTTCATAGACCTTCTTTTTGATCATTGCCCAGAGGTTCTCAATGGGATATAAATCGAGGCTATTCGCTGGCCAGGTCATAATCCTCTTTTATTTAAATCCTCCATCCGCAAGCCAGTTAGCAGTGTACCGTGCTAGGTGTGAGGGAGCGCTATCGTACTGAAATACCAATTTGGATCTGCGTGCGATAGTCTGCTCATCAAGCCATGGAATCAAGTTGACTTCAAGAAACTGGCAGTACCTTCTGCACTCAGTTTAACTCCTTCTGTCACTTCAAATGGACCAATAAGGGTGTCACCTACTATCCCGGCCTAAAATATTACACCTCGACCACCTTGTTGACGCTTAAGCCGTGTCTGTTGAGGTCGGTCATGGAGGACCCATTCAGACGCCCATCCATCTGGACCATCAAGAGTAAATCAGTATCAGTAAATATGATATTGGAGAAATCAACTTGACCCTATTTTCTTTGTGAGTTTTTGTTAGATGTGGTCGTTTAATTGCCTTTTTCACTTTCTCTAGCTTCTGCAGAACCTCACATCTTGTCTTTCTGCTTAGTAATGGGGCTCCAGCGTCTTCAAATATCCCGTACTTATAGAAAGTTGTTTTCTAGCCATAGAAACCTTCAAATGTCGCATACCTTCAATTGTATAAGCCTTAATTGTTCAGTGATCACTCTGCAATTCCTTGGAAACTTTGAGTGTTGTCTTACCAGAAGCTAATAACGAGGTCACTTTGATCTTTTCTTCACTGGTTAGACCGCTTTTCTTGCCCATATTGACTAGAGAGTGATGTTGCATAATCTGGCTTAACAGCAGAACCCCGTGCGATAAGCAAATGTTACCAAAACATGGGAAATTATTCCATTTTATTTTCTGTAATTGTTTTTATAGTTGCAACATACCTGTGCACTAACTTACCTAAAATCTTATCAGTACTGACGCTGCGAAGCCTCAAAATTAAAAGTAGGACCAAAATAGCTGTACGTAACATTTATTAAAAGTTCACTACCAACCAGTGAATAAAAAATCGAACGTTTCGGACAATCTGTCCATCATCAGCAGATAGAATTCAGAAAAACAATATTACAAAATTAATTCTAGCAAAGTCAGTTTGTTGGAAAAGCAGTTGGGCCTACTTGAAACCTAACTAAAACTATCTAACGCCTATACTTATACCTAATTTGTACCTTTACTTAGGAGAAGGAGGATCGATGAAACAAGAAATAAAATAAAGTGCAAACTGTGCTATGTAGTAGCTATGCCAAGAGGAAACGCGCTCTGAGTATCATTTAGCTGTGGCCCAAATTTGAAAATATAGATGGACTCCAAAATTCGAAGGTCACACATGTATGAAGTAGTTGCTTGGATTTTAAAATTCTCTTTAGAAACTGGAACACTGCACTGTTCAGCATGTGTTCGTTCAAAGGATTGGGAAGGAGAACAAAGGGGAACACCGGTCCTAAAACTACGTCCCGCATGCTCAGCGACCCTGGTCATAAGGGTACGGCAGGTAGAGCCCACGTACCGTGATTCACAACGTGAACAACAAAATTGGTACACAAGGGACGCTCGCATTGCAGGAGGCAGCTTACCTTTGTAACGAAACAGAGAACTAATGGTGAAACTATTGATTAGAATTATTTGTACTTTCGGTTGTGGAAAAAATTTGCACATAAGAGATTGCACATCGTCCTTGATTTTCATAGATTGATGCCCGAAAAAGGAAATTCAATATAAAAGCTTTGTTGATGGCAAGACTGGACTACGGAGGGAGGTTCATATACTTTGGTCAAAAACTTATTGATGCACTTATTGATAGGGAACCCATTCTTGATCCAGAAGCAGCGGAAAAACTGAAATTCCTGGTGCAAGAGTTGATAGTTCGAACAAATTTTATATGCCCTAGCAATAAGAGTGCGGATACCATTCAGTTTAAAATTATTCGAACAAAAACTAAAAAAGCTTGTACCTAATCCTGAAACATGGAAATTTATTGCCTATTCTTTGCACACAGGTATCGACTAAAGGCAACCGGTTGTTTGATTCGTTTTCTTTAGTAAACCTAATGTTGCAATGACGAGAGTTCAAATATTCAAGAAAAAGGTCTGCGTGGGATTCATCCTTAAAAAGTACAAAAGTGTCATCAATATATCGCTTGTAAAACACAGGCTTAAAATTCTCTTCACAATCGTGTAACCCATTCCGCTCATGGAAGCACGCAAACATTCGCAAACGTTAACCCAGAAATAAACCCTTGCCTAGCCCATCCATTTTTTGTAATATTTGTCATGTACGTAACTACGGCAGGCTTCAGCTTGTACAAAATTTAACTGCTAAAAAAAATCTAATTTTTCAGTCGCTACGGCAATTTTTCCTCCCTAGCGAGTGGCAATGTTGAACTTTCAATGATCGCTCTTAATTATGAGCGGTTTGGGTTCACAATGACTGATATTTTAAGAATTACAGCACGATGTTCATAGACGTCATGCTGAAGTCACGGCCACGACTGCGCAGTCGGATAAGGTAAGTTGTGTCTATGCTGCTAGCGGCAACGAAAGTTGTTAGTGGGCAGCCGGCCTTCGATGCAGTCCATTCAATGTGTTTCTTGTTTCTTTAATAAACACAAGTTATTTGTATTTTTATAACTAGAGCTGCTTTTTGTAAATTAAGTAGGTATTATAAATAATCTTCATTCATCCGCTGTCAGTGCTTTATTTTCTTTTATATATGTATATATTTATATATATATATATATTCGTATAGGTGGGCAGCAGTTCATTTATCAGGAAAGTCTCGTTAAAACGTAGATGACATGAGACTTTCACACGTTTTACTTCAAGCTTCTCGAGTTTGCAAAATGCTTCTTTTACTTCTGTATTTGATCTTTATAAGATGATAAAAGAAAATCACTTGGCTAAAACAGTTTTAATTGGATCCATGGGCAACGTTTCGGGTACCTGTACCCATAGTCATGCGAAGTAAAATGGAGGCGGCGCAGCTGACACCCGCTTATATGCCTATCGGTCATATGCCAACTAGTATTTATTCTACAATTTCTTGTCAAAAGGTGATGCAACAGTTTAAAATCTGACGTAAGCATTTACAAGGTTTACGGAAAGGATGCCAGTGAATTTATTAACTCCTAAAATTGTCAAGATAAACGATAATAAACAATACTATGTACATGAAGGTAAAATTCAGAGGTGAAAATAAATGGAAGTAATTGGTTGCTGTCGATACCGTATGAAATGTTAAAACTCTACGAAACACCTGTAGATGACTAGATAATTGGAAGTTTGTACCTACACGATGAACAATTTGTACCAAAGGAGCTAAGCGATTTGTGCTAGGAAACTGAATTGTCAGGATAAACGATAAAATGGACTCGAAGCTAAAAGATAACAGGCGAAAAGTGCTTCGAGGATGAGAAGACAATCCTGGAGTCAGTTACCGTACTGAGAAAAGCAAGCAGCAGGGAGGAACTTTTCATCCTCGAAGCACTTTTTATTAAGGAAGAAAAACCCAGCCTCACCAACCAAGAAGAAGGCCGAGACCGATTCTCACGAATATTTTAGCCTAAAGCGCGTAACGACGTCCAAAATATATAGGTACGCATGTAATTTGCACATGTAGTAGCATAAACCGTGTACCTACGGCGGATATAGCTATGTATCAGTATAAATCGGTTAATGTATTAGCACAACTCGCTCATTTTTTGGATCAGTAAAAATTGTTCAATCCTTTAGTACAAATCGTTCAATTCCTAGTAAAAATTGCAAAGTTCCTTAGTACAAATAGTTTATCGAGAAAAGACAATTGTGTAATCGCTTAGTCATTAAAAAGTTTTAAGCTTAAATAGTTCTCCCTGCATTGACAGCAGCAAATTAATTTCATTTATTTTCTCCTGTTATCTTTAAGCTTCGAGTCCATTTTATCATTTATCCTGACAATTCAGTTTCCTAGCACAAATCGCTTAGCTCCTTTGGTACAAATTGTTCATCGTGTAGGTACAAACTTCCAATTATCTAGTCATCTACAGGTGTTTCGTAGAGTTTTAACATTTCATACCGTATCGACAGCAACCAATTACTTCCATTTATTTTCACCTCTGAATTTTACCTTCATGTACATAGTATTGTTTATTATCGTTTATCTTGACAATTTTAGGAGGTAATAAATTCACTAGCATCCTTTCCGTAATCCTTTAATCCTTGTAAATGCTTACGTCAGATTTTATAAGCTGTTGCGTCATCTTTTGACAAGAAATTGTAGAATAAATACTAGTTGGCATATGACCGATAGGCATATAAGCAGGTGTCAGCTGCGCCGCCTCCATTTTATTTCGCACGACAATGGGTACAGGTACCATAAACGTTGCCCATGGATCCAATTAAAACTATTTACCTATATGGGTTTCTTTTATCATCTTACCAAGAACAAATACAGAAGTAAAAGAAGCATTTCGCAAACTCGAGAAGCTTGAAGCAAAACGTGTAAAAGTTACATGTCATCTACGTTTTAACGAGACTTGCCTGACATACATATATCCTGACTCGATTCTTTGTATATACATATAAATATTTCATGATGCATCCACTTCAAGCTCGACTTCTGAAATCATTCTAAGCGTATTGTTTAGGAATACCACCGTTTTCAAAGTTTCGTGTTTAGTACATTACTAGCAAATGGCGTACTGGACATTTCACCGTTTCGTGGCCGAGTGGTCAGAGTCTCAGTTAACATAGTAAGCGAAAGTACCGGACGCTGTTGCGGAGTCGGAATGGTAATTTGCAGATGTAGCAGAGCCGCTGCGGTATACTTTTATGTTAGTTATTTGAGGCCTCGTCACGTGACGCTCGTCCACAGAATAGTACCAGCTCGAGAAGATTGTACGGGCGTTGTGTTTATGAAAACTATGTCCAAGTGTTAAAATATAAACCACGGCTATGATTCCACATAACTAATTTATCAAAACAATATAATTAACACCGTCTTGTGTTTATATGCTTGTATAGTTTTATATATACATTTATATGTTTACATATTTGTATCTTCGTGTCTACTTTCAATAAAATAGGTAAAAACAATAGGCCAGACTTCAAATTTTGTAATTATGTTGGATTTGGATGAAGATTGATATACAAATATCATACCAGGTTGCAGAAGATGGCCAGAGTGAGAAACTTTAAAGTATTTGACTGGCTTCAACGACGTACCTACAGAGAGTTTTTGAAATAGACCATAATGATCGCCTGCGAAACAACGGTAAAAACTCAAGCATGAAACAGGAAGAACAACCTTAAGCCAGCAGTTCTCTCCGTATTTCATAGTGAACTTTTGGAATTGACTCCCCTCCGACATACTCGGTGCAGAGACAGTCAACGCTTTTAAAAATTGACTTCACATACGTCGGGAAAGACATCTTCCGCAACTAAGAACACGTCCTCCACCAAGAGTAACAAACTCTTGAGCTCCGCAGATCAGCGGATATGAATTGCCCATCCGTGCATTTTGGATCAACACATGGCTGAGATTTTCCTTTTTTCATCTTCTTTACTCTGTCACCTATATCAAGTTAACATAAAGGCAATAGCTCATAGAGGACTGAGGTCTGAGTCCCGGTGTCTCTGAGGGAATGCATGGGTCTGTTGGTCCGTCTTCTGCCGCCTATCTAATCTAATCTTCAACTGAATGCACATTTTACTCAGTCAACGTTGAACTCCAAACAATAAAGATATTCACAGCTTCTGTTAGCACTGCCATGGAGTCTGGTTTTTACTTTCTCGATACAGTGCAACTATATTATTTGCTCACCGTTCACGACGTATAAATTTACTAGTTGATAAGCAACGAAGCTATAGTCAATTTCTCACGCTGCAGTACACGCAGAATTATTTTTTTTAGCTTACATTCTTCCTCTGACAAAGCAGTTTCCTCTTGGGCACAAAAATTTTGATACACCGAAGGTGTATCGTACCGTAAACAGGATACGGTTGCTAATATAAATTAATTTTTTTCGCACGTCATCTAAGAAAAGGAAGGAGTGTGGTGCTCTGATGAACTGAAACGAAAAGCACTCATTTTTATGAAAATTTGAGTTGGCTGTTGTTGCGCATCATACAGAAGCGTATTAGTAATGAAAGTATAATCAATCAGGAAGCGTCATCACAAATTCTTCTCTATCATTTTTGACGGCTCGGGCGCTCTAGTATTTAAATAACTTTCTCAATTTGTGTCGTTCTTACTAGCAATACAAACCTCCAGCGCGTACCTCTTGCTATGGCGCCTCTTTTGGTCCTTGGGTGATACTCAGCCTCGTGCGTGAAGGGAGGCTTCGTAAACTAGAAGTATAAGGAGAGTGAGAATCACGCCAACTTCATATTCGTTTTTATATGTAGTCATGGCTTACATATTTTGGAGCAAGGAAGAAACTTTAACTCTTAACTATCGAAAATAAAAACAATTTTCATGTTTACAGAACGTAAAATAGATTTACCATGCTTATTCTCGCATGGATGCAGTACCCACCCTGAGGTATTCAATCCTAAATTATAAGTAACGTTTTTAAAGCTTTTTGTTTCGAGATTATCACAAGTAGGCAGTCAGTTTTAGCTAGGTAGAAACAAATGACGTAGCACAATTTTCAATACATATTATGTAGTGCAGCACTTTTCATATCGCTTTAAAAAGATTACATCAATTTACGCATAGAATATTAGAAATAAGCATGCTACAATTAGAAATATATACGCTGAACGTGACGAATTTACTTCAACTCTACTACTGCCATTCTGCTATATGTGATGAACAACACTGTGAATAATGGGTCCTTTGGGATATCAAGCATATAAGAAAGCTCGCAGAGTATAAAAACGCAATGTTTGGAACAGATGCTATAAAACGTATGGCATTTCGCTAACTTTTGATTTCAAAATGAGCAAAAAGAAAATTCAAACAGGAAACAGCTGGCACTATTGATAGACTCAAAGAAATCAGGAACAGAGACTGACGAAGTTGTGAAAACCCAGTCTTTGGTGTTTTCATTAACTAAGCTTTTGGAAACTATTTCTGGATAAACTATTTGATCCTGGTAGTGCTAAGCCTACTGTTTGCAAATTAAACTCTATCCTCACCGTTCTATACTTTTGTCTAGTTGCCATAACGATAGAACTCCAGAGATTAGAATATTGACGTCTGCTGTGCTGTCTCTGGGGAAGGAGCAATACGTTGACTTTGAGTAGCGACAGTGTAAAAGCACGTCGGTGTTCACCGTGACTCAATCCTCTCGTGGGATGAGCTGTGGCTCGGTAGCCTCGGCTGTGGCCAGTCCACCGTCGCTCCACACCGCTGGTGTAAAATGACCTTATGCCTGTTCACACTGAGCCTCATGCTGTACCTCGTGATGCACTGCCCAATGTTACAATCAGCACCGAATGTCCACACTGTGCCTCACAACGCAGGTTGCTGCTGCGCAGAGATATCTGAACATTGTTTAAACAACGACATAATGTTATTTTGTTGATGGGCTCCGGCTTGCATGTTTCGTCATTGCGAAGGCATATTGCTCACTCTGAAACACAATATTCTAGAAGGCTCATGCTAGAATCTGCATACTTGCCATGAAGATTTTCTGGTATTACATTAAGGTTTTATAAATAATTGAAGTCACTCTTAACTAGGACTATTCAAACGTTATGAAATTGTGGGCATTACTCTGCTCGGAAGCCTTATACCGTTATGCTTGGATAGGTAGAAAATTTACGAATTTAAATCACGATTATATACTATAGAAAATTGAATATTGTTGACACATCATTCCGAAATTACCGTAAAAATTGTGTCATTGCATGTGTTCGTGTGTGTGCAACATATTGGCAAACTCCCATTCTCTGTTAGCCTATCATCCTAGACAGCGCAGCTAGTGACACACCTTCCCTGTTCTGCAGCGCGGAGACTGTAAGATTTTACGCTGCAAGTCTGTAACGTGTTTCTGCAACACGAAATTGGATGACCCGAAAGTTGCAAATACCTCCGCAACACGTTGAGCAACACGTCCCATGCACTAACATGATGCGTATCTCATTGCCTGGCATGGACGGACCTTTAGAAAAGCTTGTAGCAAGCTCTAGTTCATTCAAGTCCCTATCCCTGCGAACAGTCTTCTTCCTTCCTCACTCTTTGTTTCTACGCGCATTTATTCTCCAGAGTTGGGCCCTAGTTTAAACTTGATGCATATACATACATATCTTTTGTTCTCGTTCATAAACCACTCCTAAGGGCCGTAGTTTAGGCCCAGGAGTCATATGGCTAGGTTAGTTAGGCTCGCCCATTCCTTTTGACGGGGAGCAGGAACCCCCCTCCCCAGGGAACCTTATAATTAGGTTGCCTAATGTAGCATTGCAGGACAACTTTCCTCAATGTCCACTTTGCTTCCTTTCAATTTCATACTCCTACTGATGAGGTCTTCCTCTGCTCTTCTTCTTCTATCTTCCCATTTTACTGCACTGATGCGATTATTTTGTGTAGGAATACCCTCGTGCATGTGTTCCACGTTTAAATAAATGCTGTTGATGATGATAATCTCTTCAAAAGACATGCAAGGTGAAAACGTCTTCACTTAGGGAAAAATTTCCTCTGAGTATACTGGGTGTTTGTTTTCCATAACTTCTCTGTATTTTTTTTTTTTCTGAATGATCAGCAGTTCTCTAGTATACATGAAGAATGAGTAGGTAGTAAAATTATTTCGTGGTGTCGTGTTTGTTGCCGTTTGTCAGATATTGTTACACTTAGCTCTATACGTAATACAGTGACACTTATTATTTTGACGCTAATGCGCTATACGAAAATGGGCTCTCGATTAATATGTTCAGTTGCCCCTGCAATGCTGCACTGTATGGGAGGGAGGACTGAATGATTCATAACTTTTATTCTTTAAAGAAAGTTGATACTGATAACAGGAGTTTCTGGGACCGCAGTAGCTGTTCCAGTCATATACGAACCGTTAATAGAAAGCAGAAACCTTAGTTCATTAACTCAAACCTTTACGAAGAAGACTCTTCATACTATCGCTGAAGTTTCCTCCTTAGTAGAGCTTTTACCAGCTTTTAAAGCTTTATGACGAACTTATTTTTTTGTACAGTTAAAAATGCTGCAATGGAAATAGCCTACCTGCAATAATTTTCACCTATAATCACTAGTTTGCGATATTTTGAAATTTTCCTTTACAGAAATAGACTATGTACATGCAGTACTCGCAACTAAGTAAGAACAAATGAAAACATCTTCGCGTCTGTTGATGTTACCACAGATGGTCGTATGCATACTCCATTGAGACTGCAGTGGGTGGACCTAGAGGGCGGATACACCTCAAGCCTTAGCTTGCTCCACTTACTTCATCACACAAATATTTTTTAAAGGAATGTTTGGATGTATTATGCAAGTTGCCCCCCGATTTATATAGTTGATTTCCGATGCTGTAATGCTGCTGCTTCGTGAAACAACTGTCCATGTCTTTATTCAAACACGAGAGTGACAACTTTTAATTAAAGTTTAGTCTACTTGTTTACTCATGGATTATTGTTTCAACTTTTGATATATTATTTACTGCAAGGTGATGGTGAGAGTATTGTTTAGATGTACGCTTCATTAGCAGTGTTTTTTAGTTTTCATTAACTGGTACTGATAAACTTGGGTTAGGTTAGTCAGATTCGTCCATCAAATGTTATGGGAAGTCGTGCCCCCAGGCGAACCCATTGGTTACTTTAGCCTTAACTAGGCCTTCGGGACCTCTGTGTTTCGTGTCCACTTTACTCCTTCCGCTATCTCACTCCTAGTGATGATGAGTTGCCTGTTCTACCTCTTCGTCTCCGAGTTGCTGTTTCTGTGCACGCTGCTGCTGTGTAGGAACGCCCGCATGCGTGGATCCCACGTTTTTATCAACATACTACATGTCCTTTCATTTACTTCACAACAGCTGTACCTCGCAGAGCTGACTCATATACCTACTTTTGCTTCTGCGCCATCGAACGGTCTGCAACGTTGCAGAGTTAGTTGCGCAGGGTCTGAGAAATAACTAAATACTTGTTTTGTAGAAATCCACTTCCATCTCTATGTATAACGAATCTGCTTTTGCTAGCAGTTTCCACTGTAGAATTTGTCTCGATGGAAATTTGAGCAACGTTCGCAGTGTTGGCATTGCAGAGACTATAAGAAATATCGTCCCATGGGCTTGCCCGCAAACACTGGTCGTGCCTGCCTAAAGTTGCCCTCATTATGCGTCTTTGTGCTGCGAATTATTCGCCCAGATCACGCTTTCCCTGGCAGCTAAGTTACATAGCTGCAGTCTTTGAATACAACGCTATAATTCCAATCTATAGCCCCCATCTAGTTTCCATAGCCTTACCGTGGTTTCTTGATTTCATTGTTTCCTGTTCACCTTGTTTCTTTCCTTTACTTCTACTGAAGATCTTTGGATCTGTTCTTCGTTAATCTAGAGCGGGAACACCACCAGTGCATGGCTTCTGTGTCTCTCTGGACATACTTCGTCTCTTTTTGTTCCACTCTTGAATCGCAAGTATTGCTATTGGTAAAAATACCTTCATATACGACTCAAATAACTAGAATCCATTTGAATACTCACAGCTTGGACCGACAGTCAAGCTGCACCGGTAGCACAGGCATTCCTCGCCAAAAAAATCAGATTGATAGTGAACCCCGGACAGACATTGCCCGCGGACATACATACACTTTTCACTATACCGTCAGCTTCTACCGCCCTACAGGAAAGCGAAAGCAACTTCATAATAATATGATTTTGTACCTGTGCCATCAGCGCCGCATAAATCCTTACATTGGCATACCCAGGCGTCAAAAACAACAGCATACCACATTACCAATGGTTATTCTTCAAGCTTTTGTAGACTATATTGATTTTATCGAGCAAGTAATGCACTTGTCTGCGTGAAATTCACTTTAAAGTAAGTTCAAGCAAGGTGAACACTGCCATTTTCCCTTCCGGAGTTGTTGCATTGGGTATTCAATGCTAGGAAAATTTCTGGGCCAATTTAATTATTCTAAAATTTGTGATCTAGATTAATTCTTTGCTCCTTGTTTATTAATTTCTACAAAAGTATAATCCTTGAAACTCATCAAAAACACGAACGTATCTGGAAAAAGCACCGTATAGAACTTATTCTATTCATGCAGCAGTTCTCTTCTAAAAGTCAATGGAGTCATTGCTATTTTGTCCTTCTAAGGCCACAATCACGTGTTCGTCAGTTATAGCATTTCGTAATTGTTCGCAGAGGTAGGCGCTTGAAGTTACTTGCGACGAGAGTAAAAAAATGAGTCGGATCGAGGAGGCCACAAACTCCCGTTTTTTAACCCTTACAGCTGGGCCTCAGGTGGCGGCAAGGGCCCACTTTTGACAGTGCGAAACAGTGCAAATAAAACTGACATTAGCCAAGTTGCGTATGCTCAGTTTCACCGGCTGATTAATTTCGTTTATACATTTTTTACCTCAGAATAATTAGAAAATAGTATCAGGTCCCTCATCGGAGAATCCATCAGTCATGACAAGGGAATCGAACGTGTGACCTTTTCGCCGCACATTGACTATATGTAGGGTGCCTCCTGTGTTTGAAAGGGATCTCATATTCGAAAGTAAACAGTTTAGTTCATCTGTGTGGCAGATGTGTTGGTTCTGACACTTCGTTGACTGACATATTACATGTCCATTGTTACTTTCTCTCTTTGGACCACCGTAGTCGTAGATAAAGATACTTAATTTATTGTACACAGCTAACTGGATACTGGATATGACGCTCCTGTAATATGCATATCATTTTCATAAGAAACTCAGCATATTTTTCTTATCAAACATTGTGGATCGGCTATATTTTATGGAGAGTTACACTTCTCAGGAGCTTCATGTGATACTTTTGTCTTAGTGAGACCTTGCGGATGTCGTCATCTTCCTGCTCGATTTACTTTGTCCTGGTCATGTTTTTCAGAGTATGATAGGCTTCTGTTTGGTTAAAATATTTAAATTTTACTAACTGCTGTTGATAATAGGTGTAAAGAAAATTGATCTATTGTTGGAAGAAATTATAATTATTGTGTTTGAATGTTGTATTTCACTTCAATCGCATTACTTTTTTCAGTTTTTTAAGTGATGAAAAGAGACAGCCATTACCTCGGCCTTGATGCTGTTTTGTGGAGTTACCAAAAGGCTTGTGTCTGACTACTGTTTTTCTTTCGATATTGACTGAACCGGGATTATATTGGTGCCATACAATTAACTGCATTCCTTCTTCCTTCAACACAAAAGTGCACGTACATTATCGAAAGCCAAAATTATGTTTTTCTGCATATCACCTACAGAATACAAAATTGATAGCACTTCATATCACAAAAACCTAGTTTAAAGTGGTGCAAGTAATTATTATTATTATTAAATCACACCAGACTGGTGACGTAGGAACGGAGAAACTCCATGAGATTAACAAACCCCCACGCAATCAGCCCACCGGGTGGAGAAAACAAAAGAATGAAAAAAAAAGAAAATCCATGATCACAGAATATCTCAGTGTACGGATCGATTAAAGCTGCCAATACCCGCACCAGCAGAGACAGAGCCATCAAGACCATTCCAAACATCTACACTCGATGGGAAAAACGAACGGGAACACTGTCCCGTAATGCATCGCAACGGTTCCAAGGCAAATTCATGAAGAGCACCAGTACGCCGAGTATACCTCACCCGAACAAATGGATCCGAAAGAAACTCAGACAGTGGATGACTGGGGCAGTTATAGCTTTTATACAAAAAACAGACCCCACCAACTCTGCAACGATGCGCCAGATCACAAGGCACAACACCACCCAGCATGAACGCAGATCGACGAACCACTTTGTCTAGCAAACACAAATGACAATCGGCAGCAGAACCCCAGACTACAGAGCAGTACACCAGAAGAGGGAGAACAAAGCAATAAGAGCAGCAACGTCAATTTTACCGAGCCAAAAACCCTCCAAGCACGCCTCATAAGACTAATTTTCTGCGATGCACATGAGTCAACCGAACGAATGTGGGGCTCAAACGTCAACTTTGGATCAAAATTTACACCCAAGATTACCAAGTCATCAACCACAGGAAGTGATACACCATCCAGTATGAGTGCAGGAAAAGGAGGTTCCACTGCACGCGACCTGGACACGAGCATGGTCTTAGCCTTACCCGTATTTGGCCTCATCCCCCATCTAGAACACCAGGAGTCAATCACTTCCAAATCATGCTGAATGGATTCTGAAACCTCTACTATATCACTAGGCTTATTGCCAACAGCCAGCAAAGTAACATCATCAGCGTAACCAAAAAGTAAATTATTAACTAGATGAAACAGATCCGCCGTATACACAATGAGCAATAAAGGGCCCAGAACACTACCCTGTGGGACACCAGAAACCAAATCCAAAAACTCACTCCTCTTCTCATCAACAGCTACACATTGACGTCTGTCAGATAAAAATTGACTAATTACCGCGAGAACTGAAACACCAATACCAATTGATCTCAGCTTATGGAGCAGCCGAAGGTGATTCACACGCGATCAAAAGCAGCACTGAAGTCAAGCTGTACCAACCTTGCCTCATGACCCCAATCAAGAGCCAGCTGCAGCACATGAGAAATGTGAAGCAGAGCACCACAAGTTCCCAAGCCCTTACGAAAACCATACTGTGTTGGGGGAAGGACACCCTGCTTTTCAAGAAAACAACCCAATATCGACGCAACCAACCTCTCATAAACTTTCGACAAAACAGGTGTGATCGAGATGGGTCTATAATCAGAGGTACAGGATGAAACCGAGCCCTTCGGAACAGGCGTCACATGGGCGACACGCCAGCACTCCGGAAACGAGCCCAGCCGCAACATTCGACGGAATACGGAAACAAGCGGGGCTGCGAGCACACCAGCCACCCTCCGAAGAAAAAAAGGAAACATACCCGATGGATCAGTGCCCCCATAGGGGTCCTGGTCAAGAAGAAAGCGATGCACTTCAGAGGACCTGAAAGCAAAACCGGAGAAAATCGGCTCGGGATCACATGCTAAAGGAATGCACACCCGGTCCCGACTTTGCTTCCCATCAAAGTAGCGCAACAAAAGGTCCGCCTTGGCAGCGGGTTCCGCAACAAAATCACCACCAGTACCAAGGGCAAGAGGCACAGAAGAGCTCACACCAAGCACAATGCTCTTCAAGGTGGACATCACTTATGTGCCCTAACAGACGAGGCTCAAATTGTGCTCCCTCTCAACTTCCTCATAAGTAGCACCAGCCCGACGCCGCTGTTTCCTGAAAAGCTGAAAGTCAACATCAGACCGGCTAGTACGACAACGGGCATATGCCTCCCGCTTTAACTGGTGCGCCCTCATACAGGCATCATCAAACCAGGGCTCATCGCCCGTCCTAACCGTTATGAAGCGGGAGGGGACATAGGCGTGCACAATGTCAAAGAGAAGCCAATCTAAAGTAGACCCAGGATCAGTAGACTCTTTCACAACACCCCAAGGGAGCGTAAGAATGGCACCAGAGACGGAATCCCAATTCACTCTGGACTTCAAAAATATTTCACGCCTAACAGTGACTCTGGAGACCCGCTAACGAAGCTGCAGCGTCGCAGATAGGGCACCATGGTCCGAGGAACCAATGGGAGACACCACTGAGACTCCAACCAGATCAGAAACATCAGTCATCAGTAGGTCAAGAACACCTCCCATCAAATGGGTAGGACCTTCAACCAAATGCTCACAACCAGACTCGCTCGCGAAATCGACGGCGGCATGACCATGGCAATCAGTCCTCCCTGAGACTAACCATTCCACATGGTGACAATTAAAGTCACCCATAAAGGCAAAAGCAAAACGCCTATCCGACGACTGAATTCTAGCCATTGCATCCAAGAGACAATCAAAGACCTTATCATCAGCAGACGGGCTACGATATACTGAGAATAAATAAAAGTTCCTGAATGAGCCACAGACTCGAAGCACCATCATCTCGCAGCATGGACACTCATAATCTCTCTGCCTAGACACAACAACACCCTTTCGATCATAATCAACCAAACCCCTTAATCCAGGGCAAGAGTCTCGCAACCGCAGCACCGGCTTTTCAAAGTTCGGGATCATCAGCTCAGAAACATGGCGATGGCTTGAGACGAGCGTCTCCGAACATAGCACAAGGTCATAAGGAAGAGGCTACAGCTAGTTCAGCCAAATTACCATATAAACCCCGAACGTTAGTGTACAAGATCCGGCAGGAACGAGACCTAAAACCACGAGGACCCGGGCTCTCCTCCATGTCCGGATATCTAGTTATCAGGCACGCAATGAACAATAAATAAACATACACCATAAGCAAAGGAAATCATCAAGAAAATTAGAAAAAAGCAAATCGACAGTCGTGATAGCAACGAAAGCGGCCAGCTATCAACGCGCCCCAGACCCTGCCATCACCAGTAGGGGCTTTAGCCGAAAAGAGGAAGAAGAGAAAGGAAAGGAAAAGAAGGAAAGAAAAGTAATGGAAGACAGAAAGCTTTATGGGACTTTAAAAAATTTTTGGCATTTGAATTAATATTGCAGTAACTAACTGCTTATTCGATTAGTGTTCAAGCATTCGTTCAATAATTTCTCCCGGTCTCGGCATCCATCAATTGAAAAATAGGGACGTTATCAATTAACAAATTGCTGGGAGCATTGATAGGACCACTTGATAAACCATGGAAATGGATGCTCTGGGCTACATGCAGCCATTCGTTCCGCCATCGACCATATTTTACGATTCTGAACATTAATCTTAGATTCCCGAAAGGCTTATCATGCGACTGGACTGACCATCAGCACAATTTTTCTTTCCTTTAGTCCAGTCTACAGTGCAGCGTCTAAAATGAAAAATATCTTGGGGTCCCACAGGGCAAAGACATGCATGCAAACGAACGACTTAATATTTTAACATCCAGTCAGGAAGTATAGGATGGGCCGCTAGCTAAACTCCACTTAGCTTTGCCGATCCAATTCCTGAAAAGAAGCACAATATGAACCCGGCCGTCGGACTACACGGTTCCTACCCGAGCAACAATGACTCGTGGGACACAGATGGGTGCCAAGTGAGAAGATGGCCAACTGCTGGGTATCATGGGCATAATGTGAGCTCCCACTGAGGTGCCCATAATTGAGTTGCTCATGTTACGAGCCCATCCTATACTTCCTGGCTGGCTGTTACAATATTAAGTCGTTTGTTTGCATGCATGCCTTTGCCTTGTGGGACCCAAGATATTTTTCATTTTAGATACTGCTTTGTAGACTGGACTCCACCGTGGGCAAAATGTGGGCTTCTCAGCTATACTCCACTTCGCTAGTAATGTGGGTCCTCCCAAATCAGCCCCATGTGGACTCCTGTGGGTTTTCCCATTGCGGGCGACATATGGTGATTCCCACATGGGTAGCGCATGGAGTTTCGGCTATATGCCACATTAACAATTTAGTGGGTGGTTCCATATCACACCCATAAGAGTTTTCCCGTTGTGGGTGACATAAGGTGATTCCCACATGGGTAACGAATGGACTTTCCAGCGGTATCCCATGTTAGCAATTTAGTGAGTCTTCCCACGTCACACCCAGAGGGGGTTTCCCAGTATGGGCAACATATGGAGTCTTCCACGTGGGTCACGGGTGGGCTTCCAAGCTAAATTCCAAATTAGCAATATCGTGGGTCTTCCCACATCAGGCCCATGTGAGTTCCGGCAGGTGTTCCCAGTGTGGGTGGCATATGGTGATTCCCACTCGGGTAACGAATGGACATCCCAGCTATATCCCACATTAGCAATTTGGTGGGTCTTCCCACATNACCCATATGGGTTCACGTGGTATTTCTTAACATGGGCAACGGGCAGTGGTTTCCAATTGGGTAACATGCGGGCTACCCAGCTACATCACAGATTTGCAACTAGTAGTTCTTCCCACAAAAGAACCATGTGGGTTCATATGAGCTACCCCCAGTACGGGTAACGTATGGTGTTTACCACGTGGAAAACAGATGGGCTGCCCAGCTATATCCCACATTGGCTGGTGTATTGGATCATGTATTAAGATGCAATTTGTCATCATAAGATGAAAATACACGTTGTCTTTAAGTTACAATGTAGTTTATAACATCTACCACAAAAATAATTGCCTCGCTTTAGCTTTAGCAGTAATCTGACCTGCCATGTAAAATTAGTCTCCGTGGCTGAGTGGGCTAAGGCGTCAGTGTAAGGTAAGCGGTACCTTTAGGTTGCAGATTCAATCCCAGGCTAGGCATAGGATTTAGTGGTAATTCGTGGGAAACTTCTGGGATATGCATGAGCAAAGTCTGGTCTCCCACGAGATACCCATCCAAAAACTTTTTGAAAAAGTAGTGGGTTTCTTATAGGCATCCCACGTGAGGCCCACTGGGCTGTAAATGGGTAGATGGTAGGAAACTGATTGGTTCTATCCTTAGGGGCCTGCATGGACCTCACCAAATGGGGCCCATTTGGGATGTGCGCGGGCAGGTGCTGGGTTTCCCATATGGGATCCATTCAAAAAACTCTTCAAAAAGCGTACGTGGGCCTCACATGGACGTTCCCACATGGACGCTAATCGCGCATTCCTCCTGAGCCCACGAGGCCCTCAGCTCTATTGTTGCTCGCAATTGCCATTAGCGCTTGTACTCCATTTAGCTGAGAAAATATCATCAAGAAAATGCAACATCTCAGTATATGAACACTATAAAAATTGAACAGTCTTTGTAATGACAGAATCTGACAACCAGGGTCCGTAATGACACGATTTATAATGCCAAGTTGATACACTAGTCAAGTGAATCGGTAAGTTTCGGCTAGCATCAGAATATTTAGTTGAGCTCTCATAAATGCCACTCTTTGCATCTATCAAAACAATTACTAAAATGTTAACCGACATGTTAACTTGCTCAGCAAACGTTGCTCGCAAAATTTCCAAAATCTCTGCGAATATCGTGAGAGAATTAGGAATCAGAAGCGCTGTGCTTAAACGGACATGGGAGCGCACAACCTGCTCTGACCTGAGAGAATTTGTAAGTACCTGTAACTATCGTGTGAATCCGTCGTTATGTGACGTCAGACGAGCATCCAACAACTCGCAGTACGGCTAGCAAACAATCATTGTTTAGAATGACGAGAGCTCAGTCAATGACGGGAAAATTCTACTGAAGTTGGCTTAACTTTCCACGACTCTTAATTTTTTTGCATTATCTATATGGAAATAAATACTGTTTAAAGGCTGCGAGAAAATAAAGTCCATAGTATGAATTGCGTGTGTGGTGCAATATGACAATTGTATTTCTCCAAATAAATTCTTTGCCTTTAGCCATTTTAAACGGTTAATCACTGTTTATTCATAAACTTAAAATGCTAAATTTTTAATTTTAAGCAGTGAAAGTCACAGACCTCATATGGAAAAAGAGAAAATTATAATTTATAACAGTCCCAATTTATCGTTTACACCCGGTATAGACATAGTTTTCTTTTCCTTCTTATTCATCATTGGGTGTCACATAGCTGCTCTGTCACTATTGCAGTAATGGAAAAGCATGACATGATTTGCTTGACCTATCGGGGTAAGTAAGGAGTTTCTTCATCGGCAATCTGAGAAATTACTAACAGTCTTTATGCGAGCACAAAAACAATCTTTCGCTCAAAGATAATTGGTAACTTAACTTATGTACCAATAAAACCGACAAGTTTGAAAATCAGCCAAATTTACACGAGAGTTTTATATATATAATTATAAAAAATCATATGACAGAAAATTGCATAGCTAGTTCAGTAACAGTGAAATTTTTCATTGTTTAAGTATAATATTTCTGTTATGGTCATTACTGCAGTCTCATTAAATAGAAGCCCAAGAATAGGGCTGTGTGTTGTGAGATCCATAACTTGGTGTCAATACAACCAGCGCGCGGTGTGCCGTGAGATCCTAGGAGCGTTCCATGAGATCCTAGGAACGTTCCTTGAACCCAAACATAGGGCGATGTGCTGTGATTAGAGGTCCTTAACGTTTTATCACAAGGCCCAAGTAGTTCTGCAAGATCCATAACTTCTTACAAGTATAGGCGATTGGCAATGTACTCTATTGTGAGATCGATAACGTTTTATCGGTCCAAAACCATGATAGTGTGCTGTCCTATGACATTTATATTCTTTTATAGTCCCAGGCATTTGAAAATATTTGTACTCTCAGCGAGTCCCATAACGTCTTACAAGCATAGGCGCTTGGCAATATACTCTACTGTGCGATTCGTAACGTTTTATAGGTCCATGTACTGGGCGGCGGCACCGACGCAGCTCAATGTTTGGCACTCCCATAAGCTTGCAATTTCCAGATGGAAAATAAACAGACTTTAAGCAAGTCATGCGAGCAATCTTCCATGCACCCCTAAGATATTTGAACAATTATTTAGAGCCTCCGTCTTGTATGTGGTCAGCCAGGCATTTTGTTCGTTCTTCAGGGAAAGGAGAGAAAAGTCGCTGACTCATCTTTCGCAGGAAAGGGTAAAGCACCTGAGTGATGAATGAACGCCGGCCGCTCGGGCAGCTGATGGATGTTGATAGCATGCGGGGCTCTGGAAAGAAGCTTGGCACGACCGAGGAAATTTTTTACAAAATTCATTGAACAAATCAATGAAACAGCTTCACCGGCAGGGAAGGATGCTGCTCCTCGTTTCTTGTTACATAGGACAATATTTAACAAGATTGGGTATTACAAGATTGTGTATTATTTCGACAATGCTAATCAAAACTCATCCGCTTGTGCGGTTATGTTCTGGTCAGGCTGCTAGCAAACCTGAAGCTACACAGTTGCAAAGACGGAAATCCACGTAGCAGTGCACTGTTGGAATATATAGCATTTATCCGATGCGTACTAGTATACAGTGAGGGACATCAAATCATATCAAATAATTGCCTTGGAATTTCCTACTGGATATCAGTATATACGTTCTCTATTAGATATCCTTAGCATAGATACTGCTTAGTGCTCCACATCGTAAATTTTTACCCGTAATCTATGTAATGGGGCACCTGGTAATAACAGTAACCCTATATGCTGATTTACCTGAATAGTGAGATTGTACGAACAATTTTACATCCTTACACACTTAACGTCTTTATCTCTATTTCCAGGGGATGCTACCCACTTTTATGTGTTCTTTTTCATTTTATGATTTACAATTTCAGGGCATGAGTGCTTATTTTCCCATGCCACGAGCACACTCCTCCTGCCTCTTAGCCTGAAATATCAACTATGATCTAGGGAAGCTGTAACTTTTAACGTCCCCTAAGCCACTTGGTAACCTTTTAAGGAATGCTGTTTCAATGAATGTGTTTTTGATTGGAACCACCTCCCTTCGGAGGGCACAGGATTCGCCGTAGGGCTATATTGGATGTGTGCGTCTATATTTTATGTTATGACAATTCGCGCCACCAGAGTATTCCCACAGGATAATTGTATCCTCCAGCCGTCGGTCGTCTTTTCTCCGCTTAGGGCGCAGCATGCGTCCTGCCTGACATTGAGACACAATATGTGTGCCTATTAGTTAAAGTAGGCACCTATTCTAATTTAACCTAATTCATTCTTAAGGAGAGAAATGCTCTGAGAGCACCTACATCCGCCAAGAAATGTAGTGTTCATATAAAATGCTGATGGGTTCTGAATTCAAGGTTCCTTGTTTATCGTCACCAAAATTTTATAAACTATTTCTCGTAACTCTCCTAACAGTTTCTGAAAATTTTATGAATATCCGCTCATAACTTTTTAGGTTATGATCTGGCAAACAAGAAGACATATAGGAAGAAAAACAACCAGTCAAGCAACGCCAAAATTTAATCATTTGTGCCTCTCGACAATCCTAAGAATTCATGCAAATTTTATGAAATTTTGTTCATATATTCCTCAGTCAATGTTCCGATAAACTAAAAGGCAAACAGAGAGACAAACGAAGGAGTGGATCAGCGCATCATCACCAACAAAATTATGATCTTTTGTAACTCTTAATTATTTTTAACAGCTACTGAAAATTTCATGGAGATCCGTTCGTAATTTTTTGAGTTATCTTGCCAGACTAAAACAGGTAGACAAACAAACGGTTAATGAACGGATCTTTACCAGAAGTTATTCATTGTTCCTCTTAACATAACTAACATTCCCTGCAAATGTCATGCAGATTCGTCCTTAACTTTTTGAGTTATATTGGTGACAGACCACCAAACAAAAAGCCAAACAAACATACAGACAAACTTTAACGAAAATATTTCTACTTGGCGAAGATAATAAGAACAATAATAGTTTTAAATGAGTTGCTAAATGTTCACTAACGGTTATGTTTCAGCTCATTTTACAATCTGACATTGGTCACACTCATGACGCCCTCTAACGTTGGCATAGCCGATGAAAGTTCGTTGAGCAGGAGCTTACGCCCAAGCATTTTTAACTGCTTTATGCGGCAAATTATGCCCTAAATTGTTTCTTTTAATAAGGAACAGCTTCACTAAAAATTCGTACATTGTGATCCGTAACGAAGTTAAAGGAATGAACTGATGTGTTTTGCACCAATGTCTGCGACTAATACAAGCTGCAGCACATAATGTTCTATAACCGAAAAAGTATAATTAAAAACTATGCATGAGAGACCTTATAATTAAACTCTACTCGGTCTTAAAAATACAGCATCCACTTAGATGAGCCATGAACTCTTTGACTAATGAATATTTGTTGCCTGAGAATATTGGTCAATTTGGCGAGAACTTTAGGCACAATACCAAGAACTTCTCACTATGTATGTACGTACGTGTCACAATTGTCCTTCCCGCGTTATGAGGAGCACCGCAGCCTTCTAGCAGTGTACGTGTGTTGTTTTTTAGGGAAAGTGAAATCCTGCCAGGATTCTTTACTGCCACGTTCATACTGTTTAAATACGTTCACTTTTCTCGAATACTTTTGCCTTGAGTTACGGTGCCAGCGCCGCATTTGCCTAACCTCCATGCCGGCTAGTGACAGTGAAAAAGTCAGCGCAATCTTTCTTGGTCCGAAGCTTTTAACTTTCGCTCCTTTTCGGAGGTTCTCACGATCCACTAACTTGATTTCTCCGAGCCTCCTGCAGACCTTCCTTATTCCAAGTGGGTCCATGTCACGTTCACTTTCTTTGTTTCGATCCATTTCGGTCATTTGGCGTGCGTAAGTTCAGCAGTTCCTTCATTAGGCGCTAAATTAATTCGTGCGCTGCAGCAAGTCGGTGGGTGTGACACGACGTACTACGTTTGCTTAACGCTGAGCTGGAGGGTGCAAACACGCCCATATTTTAACCCTGTAGAGATTGTTGAGGTTCTTAAGTAAAGTTTCAAACAATGGGTCATAGTGAATAAGCAACACCTCTGGTTTTTTCGACATTTCCAACAATGTTTTCGCTTGAATTAGTAATTAGGAACACTAATTATAATATATCATGTGGGGAAAACCATTTTTGACATTTTCGAGAATGTTTTCAATGAAATTAGTTAAAGTTTTTAATAAATGATTTATGAAAAGGGTCACATACATCGGCTTACTTAGTTGTCAAACATGTGGCGCCATCCAGCGGCAGTGCTTTTAACAAACATGGGGGCGTAGCGTCATATCGGTCGACACTGTTTTTATATGTTTTTCATGGGATATTAGCAGAAACAGACCTTGCTAGCCTAACCTTATGAATAAGAGCGCCGGTGTAGTCGAAAAATAATTTTTGGGGCTCAGTTTTAATAACGAAAAAAATCGATATTCGATCATATGTCCGAAACGTCATTGTGTCGCTAGATAACGCGACATGGTTATAAACAAAGCGGAAGAAGTTGACCCGTCGAAGAAATTCTTTGTTAAGCATTTACATGTCAAAAATGAATTACCCTCACCTGAGATATGATAATTAGCATCTCTAATTACTAATTCAAGCGAAAACATTGTCAGGAATATCGGAAACAACCACCACACGCCTTGACAAAGCACAATATATCACTGCTACCTACGGGGTTGCTAGTTCTTTGCTCGCATAGTTACGCAGAAGGCGGTAGATGGCGAATGTACATCGCCCGTCGGAGAAATGATATTAAATATCTTACATATTCATTTCAGTGAATACATTGTTAAAAACATTAAAAATTGATATCTCCCATTCGAAATATGATTATCAACGTCATTACATGCTAATTCATGTTATGCCATTGTCAGAAGTGTCGAAATACCAGAAATGTCATTTATTCACTATGTCCAAATAATGTTGCGCCTTCAAGAAACCGATAGCTTCTTCTGTCTCGATAAGGTTAACGCCAAACCTCAGAGATCTTCAGGTCTGCTAAAGAAAAGTATCGCAAGCTCTTTGGTGTTATCCTACATCTGTTGACATAATATGTAGGCTGTTAAAATAAATGAAGTTTAACACATTAACCCCTCGCAGTATTAGCTAAGGCGGATTAACTTACACTAGCAACCGCAGGTGATTTAAACTTAAAATATTCGATGACTTTTTCCAATTATTCTGCCAAGAAAAAATAAGCAGACAGACAAACGGTTGAACGGATCTTCACCAAATGTCAATCATTTGTTCCTCGTAACATACCTAACAATCCTGTAAATTTCGTAAAAATCCGTCCGTAACTTCTTGAGTTATCTTGGTGACGGACAGAGAGACAAACAAAGAGTCAAGCTCCGCATAGGCCTATTGCCTCCTTGGCGTAGGTAGTTACTATTTATTACTAATACTGCAAAAATAATAATTACCAAGTAATTACACCAGTCGACAAAAATTAAACAGTGCATGCGTCATTTTCCTGAAACATTCATTTTCGTTTATAAAATTTTTCAAGCAAAGTTACATTCATTACCGAGCTAACGGAGCCACGCCCTATATGGCCACGCCGCCCTTTCTTTCCCAAGAGCAAAGTTTTCCTTACAGCAACGGAAGTTCCGAACGGCGTTGTCATCTTTTTTGGATTATGTTGCCATTATAGTGTGTTACGAAATATCCTTTGCTCTTTAGTGAATACATTCTCTTACCTTAACAGCATTTTCGGTAACTTCAGCAGCTGATTTGTGGTTTCAGCTCCTGGAGTGGCCCAGAACTATCTATATAAGGGACAAAATCGTCGGAGGTACATGTCCGGTGATCTTGGCAGTGTTTTATTGCAACATCTTGAATAAAATATGGAAAGCTACTTTATTCCTAGAGTTCTCTAGTGAGCTATAGAGCATTTCTTCGGGGAATATAATTTGTATTTTTTTTTTTTCCTGGGAATAAAGCAGGCTAACCTAGACACAATCAGATACGTACTGTAGCCTGTAGTGTACATGTCTTTTCTTAGACGAAATCTTTTGTTGTAGCGTCGGGAGTACATGTTCTTTGCCACCGGTGAGCTTTAGTTGAATACGTAAATGGTCCAAATGCATGTCCTTTTCTATCTGCTGTCATCTATCTTAGCGTTGCAGTGCCCTCAGGAGCATTTGACAAGCCATAGGGTTGTTTTAGATAAGTTTGCCCATCCTATGCAGTGACTCCTATACAGGGGGTTTGTGTAGGTTATCTTAGCCATAAGTTTGGCCTTCGGAACGTCTATCTGTCGTACAAACTTTGCTTCCTTCCGTTTTCACACTTCTACTGATGATGCTTTCCTCTGTTTTCCCCCTTTTTTTCTCGATTTGCTGTTCCAATGCCCGTTCATCCTGTGTGGGAACACCCTAGTGCGTAGGTTCCACGTTTCAATAGACTTACTATTTGTCCCTTCTTTCTCCCTCTGTGAGATCGCCTTAGTTGTATAGAAAAGGAGAATTAAACTACTCAATGCTAATAATAATAATAATAGCGTTGCGTATGTCCGTGCTTCATCGCGCGCTTATGAATCAGACAACTAATCCCTGCAGCATAAAATATCCCTCCCGCATGAAAGAAGAGACATACAGTTGCAACAATCCGTTTCTCACCTGAATCGTTGGTTAGAGTTATTACATTATAATGCACCAACGATGACTTCACTTTTGCAAATCAAAAACGTGCATAAAATGTACAACATAATGTTCTGTAATATTCCCAATTAAACCTAGAGAGAATGATTTCGTATTCTGAAATTCATTCTTATGGGATAGCCCCTCCCAGCAGTGTCATAAACAAGGATCGGAATGACACGATCGTGATTACTTCTGCTCTTGAATTAAAAGACTTCACCGCAAATCCTTTCGATGCGTCCGACTCGCCTCGCAGTTGCTCCTGATCCTGTCATAAACATGCTAACAAAGCACGCAGATATCCTCCACCCGCCGCCATTAGGGCAGAATATCGCAGTTATCGCCACGGATGACTTTCATTCTCAGTTGCGTCCAGATGGTTCTTCGGAAAACAGACTCGCTCTCTCTTCAAGTCCTTAAGCCGTATTTTTCCATTCAAATTCGCCGTCTTTTTATACGCCTTCCGTCTGCTTGGGTTGATTTGCTTTTGCTTTCAACTACTCAGTTTTCTTCTCTTTATTCTGTTTCTTGTTTTTCTTTGAGTTCGTTCTTGCTCAGATTTGGCATAAGTTGATAACTCGTGAAACTGAACTTGGATAGTTAAAATATTTACCTCACTCTAAAATACGCGCAGAAAACATTCATATGTAAGTTTTACAGCTACATATGAATATGCGAAATAGCAATGAGGCATATCAATCAAAGAACAGTTTTATTTCATACTCAGTTAGCTTCCTTCCATTTCCGTGCTTCGACTGATGATGTTTAGTTTTCTTTAGCTGTTCTTTCCCGATTTGCTGTTCCCATGTACGTTGATCCTGTGTAGGAGCTCCTTCGTGCTTGGGTTCCATGTCTCTGTCGACATACTGTATATCCTTTGTTTTTTCCTCTGTTATATTGCCTTTGTTGTGACCGCGACGGCACAAACTTCACAATGTATCAATAAAACTGTGCGGGAATATCCTACAATGCACGGGTTGCACGTTTCACTCGACAAGCTCTGGGTCCCTTGATTTTGCTGTTTGAAGCTTCCACTGAGTCCCTATGTTACCTAAACCCACGTTGCTGCGCTGTGACCAAAAAGAACCAGTTTCGTTTCAAGTTACGACATTAATTTATACCACAAATTTTACCTTGCGGTGAAGGTTATGTTTTCGTCGTAGTTCGTCTGTTTGTTTGTCTGTTACCGTAATAACTCAAAAAATTACCTCCCGATTATTAAGAAAATTAAAAAAACTGTTAAAAATGTTAAAGCCCACAAATGACCATATTTTGGTAATGACCAAAGAGTACTCCTCGTGTCACGACTAATTTGAATTTACGTTAATGATGCGCTGCTTGTTGCTTGGCGGAGGTTATGCTCTTTCGGAGTGCTTCTCTAGCTATCCTTGCTTTATTCAGTTCCACCTACAAATCGTTCTGAATTTCCTGACGTGTTATGAATGATTTTTTATACTTTCCTAGAAATCCACTGTCGATTTTCACTATAGTTTCCTTGACCTTCCATTTCTTTACTGGTTTACTACTGCACTAAATTTTTCCACTTTCTAATAATGTTTTCCACAGTAGTTACATAAGTTAGTCGATGCAGATTTTTGGATATTTAACGATAGCCCTCACCACTCTTGCATCGATCGATGTTGTGCTTGCTCGAGTCTTGAAATAACTGCTGTTGAATTTGGCACATTTATTTGGCCGTATGTTGCATGGTGTTGATGGTTTCTCGTTTCGTTAAGTTTTGGGGGAGTTTGTAATTTTCAAATGCAGCAGTACATATTATCGGAAGATATAGCACATGTAAACTTCTGAAATAAATCAACATATTGCACAGAAAGTGCGGCAAACACCTGGGTATGAAAAATTAATAGTTCGGCGTCGCTTATGTATTCTATATTTTTACATGATATTATTTCAACTAAAGTTTTTTCAATAAAATCAAGATTGTAGTATTAATCATATACATAACTAAAATAGTTAAACCAATGTAAGAATTTATATTGAAGGCCTGACAACAACGAAAAATATCCCGTACTTTACGTTCCACTGCATATTTATTTCTGTCAATTTTCTGTAAAATTAAATTGCCCGCAAGAGTAGTCGGATTGTTCGTCTGGCAAGTGAGCTTGCTGCCGTGTTTTGTTTGTTAAGGCATGGCATTCTTCTATTTAAATCAGCGGAAACTGGAGTGCAAATTGATTCGTACAATGCACAAAACAATAAGCTATTAAAAAGTTAATTTTGCGAAATTGTGACCCACTTGCAACACTGCACCAGCTGCCAACGCAAAAAAAAATAAATAAAAATAAAAAACATTGTACTTTCAAGGAACCAGGACAGAACGAGAATCTTCGAAGAAACCCACAGCTCGCAATAGCCTCACTCGACAAGCGTATGACAGACGCTGTGCCAAAGCTGGTAGACACAACCTTGACTGACCTCCGAACAGACATCAAGGACACACAAGGTAGCTGATGCTTCTGCAGCTTCCTCACCAAGGTAAATTCAACCGCTCATATTGTCTCTGACGTTAGACTTAGCCTTATTTTGGTCACGTGAGAGAGCACTAATCTCTATTCTGTTGAATTTGAACTGCGCGTTAGGCGGCTCCGTCAGATTTGAGTCTTGTTCTCAAGAGCCCCTTCAAGTGTGCTTGAAAATGGAAAGGAGACGCACAGGGGCGGATACAATTGGGATGCAAGCAGCTCACCGTAAAATGCTGTTATGAGAGCCCCATCAGCCTGGAGTTTTTCATTGGGCCTCGATATGGTCCAATGATATTTTCCCTGCGCAGTGCTCTTCCCTCTTTTTTCATTATTTGCCTGGGTGGTTTGGTTGATCGAGTTTTTAGGCAGACCGGGGCAGCTTTTTTGAGGTGTCATCCAAGCAAGACTGGTCTGAGCTGCTCTTAAAATGGGAACAGGTCACTTGTTTTCGGACCACGGCGTAGTATTATTGAGATGATTTATCATTATGGAGCGAAAATAATTAGAACACATGGAGCCAGAAAGTGAACGTGTAGTGCATTAAGGCAACTTATGAGAACATGGGACACAGTCGTAGTCACATGCAATTAGTTCGAGAGAGGTTTTTTTTTATACAAAAGTTTTGAACTCTGCAAGCTACCTGGTGTTTCAATAAAAAAAAGCTTAGAGGATGAAGAGTTACGGTTTATTTCAGCAAGACTTTGCAGCAGAAACACTTTTATGTTACGGACACTTTTCAGCCTCGATTGTTTTTCTTGTTGCGAACTACCATGGCACTTAAAACAGTCAGCAGCCATTATCGGCACGAATAAAATAATCTAAGTAAAACACATCAAAGGAGATTTTGCAACCTTACCAGAAACACAGAGTTTACAATACAAACGCATAATCTGTGTAAAGTAAGCTGAAATGCTGTTCAGTATCTCACCAATGTAATGCAGTTTTTTCGTATACTAGGGAATGAGTTTATCGCTCCATACGCCATTTGCTGCACAGTACTGCAAGCTTATTGATTTTCTGTTAATCAGTATCCGTTGTCTATTTACAGAACTAGTCACGAAATATCACTTTCAGCTACATATCAATAACATATAATTTCTTTCACTGGTCTTACACATTATGTGAAAGACCTTTTTCAAGTAAGCTCATACTGAGATGCAGTCATGAATATACTGCTATTATACCAACCTTATTTACCCCCCTCATGTAGAGCGTACTTGTTTATGCTACATGTTGAGTATCATGGGTAGAATGAGCTGGGCAGAAAAGCGTTCAGTTAAGTAAGGCATTTATCTATAACCTTTCACGTGTCTTGTATAACTGTAGCTGTGATGCGGCAAAATTAGCATAATTTTCCTCATGTGGTGCATAACTTCAGACCCATTATACATGAAAGCTTTCGTTCGCCACACAGCCCATCTCACGTAGAGCATCATTTCTATGGTAATGTCGAGACATTTCTGCCTCACTACAACAGCTTCGAAACTTTCTTAGCTACTTACGTACTCCCGCCCCAGTCATAATACAATCAATGACGCAGCTCACTGTAATGAATTCGCTTATTTTGTGTCTGCCTTTCAACTGGCCGAACTTGTGGAGACCTTCTGCGATATGGAGAGTCATGCTGAAAAACCAGCCTAGACGAGATTATGTTAGTCCAGATACCGACGCCGCCCTCTGTGTCCCAGAACTGGCTTCCCTTGATACGCACGCTTGCCGTGGGCTTCGGTTGTGCCGAGGACAGGTTCTTGATAATATTACACATCATGGGAGGTCGGATGACAAAAAATAGTCAAGGTTCTAGTGACGGACCCATCTAGATCTTGTGAAATTCCTCGTCCCAGCCCTTTGGTTTATGTAGCTGTTGTACATTTATATTCACAGTCCAAGCAGGAATAGATATTTTGGAGAAAAGCACTGCTACAAAATTTAAAAAAAAAGTTTATTTTATGATACATCAGTGAGTTTTTCAAATAAATATCATGAAAAATTGTATATTTGATACGTGCAATTTTGTTCGACTTGACAGCAACTAAGTCTTCTGTAACTACTTCATATTGCAATTGTAACAATCGCAGGGAAATGGTAACTAAAAAACCATCAGTTAATGAATGAACAAAAAATTTTGATTTTTAACATAGAAAAATGGAAAACAATCTTATGCAAATCTCAGAAGCTTCTTATCTGATATGAATGATGCATTGCCACAGATTTTATTGCACTCCACTGCATTGCGCAATATCTGTCACGCTGTTTCTTTCTTTAGTGACATCTTGCCACCAAAATTATTCTCTACATTTATCGAAATTGGGATGTATCAACAAAACAGTTAGCTGTAAGTAAGCTAAAATAAAGTAGCACGCTCTGTTGCGTGCTTTAATGAAATTCACTCAGAGGAGAAATTAAATTTCTTTCCTGTTTACAGTTATCTACAACAATACTTTCTTTTTATGTTAGGCACGCACACATTTAGCGGGTGACTGCATGCTGCTAGGCCTACATCCGCATTTGCATAATTGCCTTTATAGGAGAAAAAAGTAAGGCCCCTACAGTATCAAACATGAGGTTCTTCACTGGTATACCTAGATTTGCAAACCTTGAACTTTCTGTATTGAAAAGTTCGGAATAATAAGCAGAAACAGTGTGCAACCACAGCAGGTAGCCATACATAAACAAGTTTTACAGATTTAGCAAGCGCTCAGTAAAGTTTATTTTTACGTCTTGTGATTGGCTGGAATTGACTTATCGACAGTAGTTCGCTATGACTCAAATTAAAACCCTGAACTATGCAATTTCTTCCGTGAAAGCGTTCAGCTTCAACGAGCTTTAAATACCTTGAACAACTCTGAAACGAATACTTCCTGATTATCCTACACTAGTATTTGAGCACTCTCAATACTCAGCTCGTTGCACAGTACAATCTCCATGAAAAGGGTCTAATTAAGATGCAGTGAAACCCGAAAAGATAATGCTCGATTGAGGAAGACACACGAGTAGAGCTTCATAAAATTATACTGCTGACAATACTAAACAGTTTTCACTTCACTTCAGCTAGCGGTATTATTATATATACTCTTGTGCAGTAGATGTCCACTGCAGCTTCACAACCTTGTTGCTTACTGTCATTGCGCGTGTACCCACTTGTCTCTGTTGCTTTCCTTTAAGCTGGCCTTGCTTTCCTAGCCTGCCCTCGTGAGCGGGTGTACTATATCATAGTTCTTTGTTCCTATAGTTCGGTAGTCACATCTGTGTGAAGCAAGCAAGATTATTTCCTTGTATGTAGCCACAAAAACAGTATGCGACCTCATTTGTGCGAATATACGAAAAAGTAACAGTGAGATTGCGTAACGGGGATAAATATCTCAGCAAATATGAGTGCTGTCAGTTCATAAGTTAGTGGGATTTCCGCACACCTGCGATGAGTACTCGGCTCAAATGCCCTGTTATACCTGTCTTATCTACATTTATCCACCTATCATCCATAGCTCCGAAATGCGTTACCAATGAACCTGAAGGTCCAGAAGGCCATGTCATTATGCAGTTCGATGCACCAGTCTCTTTCCTTTCATTCAGTGACGGCTCAGTCATGTCGCAGGAATCTTTTTCAGCGAGATATGGGACATCTGCACTCAGGAGACCCTCGGGTGAATTCCCTTCATACAAGAGATCGATGTAGCAGCAGGAGGCCTGTGTGGCACGCGGAGTATATAGGCATAGCAGTACCTGTAGCTTGCCTCTACTTTCATTTTTGTGAACCTCTTACCAAGCGCCGTACCTTAACTGGCCTCCAAAAGGTAGCTGTTGCAAGTGGTCGGCATTCCTTCACAGCTACATCCCGACTACCCTAAAAGAATCCTGTCGAGAGGCCTTGAAGTGGAGGCCTCTTACGATACGTACATCCAGGGCACCATTCACAGATCTCTTAAATCATTTGTCCTTTCTGCCCATTGTGTTTTCTGATCAGGTAGACCTTACTGAAGAGGCTGGAGCTTTGTATGCTTTTGACGGGCGTTTGCGTTAGCTTTCCCTTTAGTGATCTCGTCACCGCAGTGCTAAAACAAAGCTTTCTTCTCGGCCCGCATGAGAGCCAGTGGAGGCTGTTATTGCAAGACGAGTTCGAAGGAAAAAATGAAATGTTAGTGATGTAGAGAGCTTTTATGCATGCAGTGTACTGTAAGCTACAGTTTTATAAAATGAGTCAATCGCGTTTAAAATAAGTGTGAGGCTATCAAGCTAGCTCGATTTACTAATTTTATCCGCTTATAATCTTGAAGTTTTGCTGCAGGACTTCACGCACCCAAGGGTCCCGAGTGCCTTCTCCGCAGGGGATGTTGCATCTGGCAGCAGTTCCTGCTGGCGAGATTAGTTTTGTACAGTTATGTAGCTTCTCTATTTTTCCGTTTCTGTTCCTCAAGGTGGGCTGTTGATCGAGACAGCCGACCTAGTTCGTGGAACTTTTCTACTCTCTCTCTCTCTCGTGTGGAAGGCCTCGAATGGGGCCGTCTACCCCCGTGTCTTTCTCTAATCTTTGCGCCTTTTTCCCGTCAGTAGTAGCGCACTGAGCCAATCGAGATTTTCCGCAAGAATGCCGAGATAAAATATTCCTATTGAGCTATGTAGAAAGACCGAGTCGGCACCGTTCGGATCACTCATCGAGTGGAGACGGTGGTAAAACTATGACTATTATAATAATAATCTAGGACTTGGTAAATTACTATCTCTCAGCAAGAAAATTGGACCGAAAGTTGCTTCCCAGTATTAAGGAAGAAATGTAAATATACCCTTCAAAATAAAGTGCCCAGTAATAACCACGCACGTTGCACTACATCGCATGCATAACGTAAAAAATTCCTGTCCTGCTCCTAATAAGAGTGCCACGCTGCCAGCTCCTGCACTGCATAGTAACATTAAAGTGCGGCCTGCACCAGGCCAAGAAGTATTAAAAGGCAAGAGGCGTGTGGACGGCAGCGGCGGTCGGTCCAGTGAGGCGAGAGTTTACTTTCACTTGCGTTGGTATGTCCCAGGCGGAGCGGCTACACGCCGCGGCCCGGCCGGCCGTCTGCGTCCTGGACAGGCAGGCTTTCTCACAGCCTCTGCGGCGTAGCAAGTGACACAGAAATTCCCCGGGCCCTGACAACCGTGTCTCTGATGTAACACGGGGTGGGCATGGTGTTTCTGCCACAGCTCGTCTCTGATGTAACACGGGGTGGGCATGGTGTTTCTGCCACAGCTCGTCTCTGAT
>LQNS02007216.1:5418671-5442372 GCA_001587735.2 Parhyale hawaiensis | reverse complement strand
TTTTCCTCACTCGCTGTTTCCATGACCGGTGATCTGTTTCCATAGTAATAATAATAGTAAGAGAAAATACCAGTTGTCATCACGCCAATTCTCACTCCATCACTGCCTATTAACCTCCGCAGTTCTTGTTTGTCGCTATGGACTTCCATGTTGGGCGCACTCGATCACTGACAAGCACGACCGTAGTGACAGTTTTTGTTCCGACCGTTGGTTGTGCAGTAAAAAATGGGCTGGGAGGCTGGCAAGAAAGCTGCTCTAGTTGCATCAGGAACAGTGGCTTGCTTTTGGTACAGCCAGGAAGTCAGACACGATGCCCTAACTGCCAGTGAAGGGGTGACCATTCTGCTCTTTCTGCTTAGTACGGCAGTTGGCTCTTTCGCTGGCAAGCCACTTCTTTTGTGTCACATTGTGTGATCGAGATATACGTATTACATGCACACAGTGAATGAGAAAACCAAGGGAATCGTGCGAATTGGAAGCCGTAGTTATGCTATGCAAATTTTCTGTTTATGACACAAATTGTTTATTTATTCAATGTCTGGTGAAGTAAGTCTATACAGACATAGGTGCAAAGAATAGTAAACATTCCTTAATTGGCCGTGTACAGCTTTCGATTCACAAACGAGACGTGCGTACAGTACAAACATGGACGAACGTATTTTTCTAAGATCACAGTGGATCTTGATTCAGGACATCAACACTTCATTCAAAATTTCCACATCTTCAGTACAGTTAGTTTTAAGTCTTGCCTTGATGAAATGAGCAGACATACTAGCCCCTCACTTGCCCACCAAACACAAGACGGGGCCCCTGCTCACCGTCTAATCCATGTCCGAAATCTTCTGAAAGAACTTTTCAATGATCGTGTGGTAGCCGTGGATCATCCCGTTGAATGACCCCCTAGGTCACCTGATATCACTCCCTGCGATTACTTTTTGTGGGGTTATCTTAAAAACCGAGTGTACATCACGCCCCCACAAAACCTGGAAGAATTGGGGGATCGCAATCGCACAGAATGGATAGCCTCAGGAATAATCGCGAAGTCATCAGGAAAGGAGTTGGTGACATGCGCTGGTGATGTGGACTTTGTTTGGATAGAGGAGGTGACCGTGTCGAATCGGTTGCCGCTTAGAAAATGTTGGAGATTAACAGCCCTGGTACCATGTTTGCCCCATGTTTTATAAATAATTATGTTTAAGGTGTGATAAATTATTAAGTTACACTAGACTGGCGACCTGAGAACGGAGGAAACTCCATAAGGATATCAAACCCCACGCAACTAGCTAAGCAAGAGAAAAAAAGAAAGAGAAGATTAGAGATCACAGAATAACTCTGTTTACAGATTGCTTAAAGCTGCCAATACCAGCACCAGCAAAGGCAGAGCCATCAAGACCATTCCAACCATCTACATATGATGGAAAAATTAAACGAGAATACTGACTTGTACGGCATCGTGCCGCTCCAAGACATACTCATGCAGAGCACCAGTACCCCGATTATACCTCACCCGAGCAAATGGCTCAGGAAGAAAAACCGCCCGTACATGCCAAGACCAATTATATATTTTATAGAGAAAGTAGACCCCACCAACTCTGCGACGATGTGCCAGATCACAAGGTACAACACTATCCAGTATGAACGCACATCGACGAACCCCTCTGTCAAGCAAACTCAAATGACCTTCTGCAGCAGAACCCCAGACTAAGGAACAGTCATTAAAGCAGCGACGTGTCAACTCTACCGAACTAAATACTCTCCAAGCACGCAGCATAAGACCGATTTTCTGCGATGCTCGTGAGGCAACTGAACGGATGTGGAGCTCAAACGTCAGCTTTGGATCAAAATTGACACCCAAGATTACCAAGTCAGTAACCACACGAATTGACACACCATCCAGTATGAGTGTGAGAAAAGCAGGTCTCATTGCATGCGACCTAGATACGAGAATGGTTTCAGTCTTGCCTGCATTTAGCCTCATCCCCCCCCCCCAAAAAAAAACACCTGGAATCAATCACCTCCAAGTCACGCTGAATTGATTCTGATTCTTGCAAACAGCCAGCAAAGTAACATCATCAGCGTAACCAACAAGTAAATTATGAACAATATCAAACAAGTCCGCTGTATACATACAAGGGCTCAAAACACTCACTACTCTTCCAACCGACAACTGACTAATAACCGCGAAAATTGAATAGCCAAAGCCCATCGACTTTAGCTTATGGAGCAACCCAAGGTGATTCACGCGATCAAAAGCAGCACTGCTGTCAAGCTGGACCAACCTTCTTCATGACCCCTATCAAGTGCCAGCTGCAACACTTGAGAAATGTGAAACAGGGCATCACAAGCTCCCAAGCCCTTACGAAATCCATACTCTGTTGGAGGAAGGACACCCTGCTTCTCATGAAAGCGACCCAACCTCTACGCAACCAACCTCTAGTAAACTTTCGACAAAACAGGTGTGATCGAGAGGGGTCTATAGTCAGAGGTTTGAGATGAGACAGCCCTTCGAAACAGGAGTCACATGAGCGACACGCCAGCATTCCGGAAAAAAGCCCGGCCGTAAATTTCGCCGGAGCACCGAAGCGAGCGGGGCTGCGAGCACACCAGCCTCCCTCCGAAAAAAAAAGTAACATACCCGATAGACGCCCCCAAAGGCGTCCAGGTCAAGAGGAAGGCGGTGCACTTCAAAAGATCTGAGAGCAAAACCGGAGAACCTCGGCTCTGGGTCACACGTTAAAGGAATGCGCAGCCGGTCCCGGCTCTGTTTTCCATCAATGTAGCGGAACAAAACGCCCGCCATGGCAGCAGGATCCACAATGTCACCGCCAGCACCAATTAAAGCAGGAACAGAAAAGCTCGTACCAAGTAGATTAGATTAGATAGGCGGCAGTAGACGAACCAATAGGCCCATTCCAAAGAGACACCGGAACATAAGCCCCGGCACTCTATGAGCTATTGCCATTATGTTAGTAGGATATAGGGGGCAGGAGAAAAGAGAGAGAGAAAAAAAAAGGGGGGTGAAGAGTCCATGCCCAAGAGACTATCTTGAATGCACGCAAGCACGATCAAGCTCTTCAAGGTGGACCACCACTTATGTACGCTAACAGACGAAGCTAACAACTGCTTAGACCTCAAATTAAGCTCCCTCTCTGCTTCTTCATAAGTAGCTCCAGCCCAACGCTGCAGCTCCCTGAAACGCTGAAAGTCAAAAGCAAACCGCCTAGTGTACCAACGGGCATATGTGCTTTAACAGCTACGCCCTCCTACAGGCATCATCAAACCAGGGTTCATCGCCTGTCCTGACATTAATAATGCGGGAAGGGACATAGGCACGCACCATGTCAGAGAAAAGCCGATTAAAACTAGACCCAGGATGAACTTTGAGAGTGTTGTGGGGTTCCATCACGTTCCTACCGCGGTCTTAGCCGCAGGGTTAAGTGAGACCTAAAGTTTTTATAGAGTGCGGTTTGTCACTGAGTCCCCTGGGCGACTGCTTGAACGTCGCAGGCAGAGAGAGCACCATGGTCCAAAAAACCAATGGAAGACGACAGTGACACTGCAATCAGATCAGGAACATCAGTCAATATGAGGTCAATAACAGTTCCCATCAAATGGGTGGGTCCCTCAACTAACAGCTCACAACCAGAAGCAGCCTTGCATTCGAAGGCTGCATTTCATGGCAATCGGTCCTCCCAGAGCCTAACCATTCCACAATGTGACAATTAAATTCACCCATATAGACAAATGCAGGACACCTATCCGATGTCTGAATCCTAGCCATTGCATCAAAGAGACAAGCAAAATCTCTATCATCAGCAGACGGACAGCGATACACTGAAAACAAATAAATACTCCTAATGAGCCACAAAATCGAAGCACCATCAACTCATAACATAGACACTCATATTCACTCTACCTAGACACAACAACACCTTTGTGAATGTAAGCAGCCAGACCTTTAAATTCAGGGGACGAATCCTTATACCGCAGTATTGGCTTCTTAAAATTCTGGATCATCAGCTCAGAAACACGATAATGGCTAGAGACGACAGTCTACGAACACAGTACATGATCATAATTAGAAAAGGCTACCGAGAGCTCATTCAAATTAGCAGAGAGACCACGAACATTAGCTACCAAAATGCGGCAAGTGCGAGCACCAGAACGATGTGGACCAGGGTTAACCTCCACATCCAGATAGCGAACAATCAGGCTCCCAAAAAATAGTAAAAATAAACAATCGTCATAAGCAGAGGACAACATCACTAGAACAATCATTATACAAAAGCAAATCGACCGTCACGATAGGCGGCAGCTACGGAAGTGGCCAGCTATCTACGTGCCCCAGACCATTCCATCACCATTACGGGCTTGGGCCGAAAAGAAAGAAAAGGAAAAGAGCATCAGTTTGTACTAACTGTTAGCAGAGAGAGGAGAAGACTGTGAAAAACTGAGTACCCAGCTATGGCACCAGCCTGTTCACCTCCTCTCAGGGATGCCATTGGACCAAAAAGGGCTCATCCGTCTTTAGAGTGGCATTTCCTCCAACTCAGGGGCTACCAAGGGCCCCAACCCAAAGCTGGCTCATACGAACAAAGAGGCGCCCGGTGGCCGGACAATAGGGCGGCCTGATAACGCACAAGCCATTGTTTTTTTCCAAAGTTTTTTTTTTACATTCGAAGTGAACCGACAACATTTTCGTACCCCAACCTCTGGGTTAAGGTAATCATGCAAGGGCCTGGACAATTGTTCTTGGTGTCATCTTAAAGCTCATAATCTCTACTTCAAATTGACATCTTGATAAGGGATGAGGATTGCATAGTTTGGTCATGTTAGCCCTTTTAATTTGAGTAACCTTTTTTTTAACACATCGTGTACATATACAATATAAAAACAAGATACAAAAAAGTCATATTTTGTTATTACGGAACCATACAGAATTAGACAAACATGCTCAAGAGGCACTAGAAACGTCCCAACTATCTTCAAGCAATCATTTCGTTTTCATTTGTACGCCTTCACTGCAGATTGTTCCCCTCGTTTAAAAGATCCTTAACAACCTTATCCCCAAGGCTTGACGCTCGCTTAATCGGAAATTGCAATGCTTGTAAGATTCTTTGATTGTCGAGTAAGTTAAGTCGGCAATTTTATGAGCCTGCTATACTTCTCTAATAGCTATGTAGCAGACAACTAGCAAAGTTACTTTCAGCCACCACATTACTAATGGACTCTCATATAAGGAGTGCGCCAAGCGATAGGCTGGTCGCTCGGAGAATGTTTGTGCCGGTGAAATGATGCAAAAATGTTCACTTTAGATCTGCACATGCAACTTTCAGTATATTTTACACTAGTCGATGCATAAATGTTCCCTTTGCGATATCATATACTACTTATGATTTAGCCTAGAAATGTTACGGTAAAGAACAGAAATTTCTGTTGAAAGGTACAACAACATCGTGCCTTAATAAGCATCGTTTTCGCAAAAGCAACACTTATTGTAACCTCCACATATGTGTACCATTGGCATGAAATGTATATTTACGATTATGTTACTGACAACGATAAACATGTCCAATTAAAACTTCGTCAGCCAATGATTTTATTTCGTCATTAAGAAAAATTAACAAGAATTTATGATTTGACGAAGAACTACAAGGTTGACATCAAAGTCTGAAGCTGAGAAACTCAGCCAGCAGTGCGCAATTTCGGTAATTTTACACTACCCAACTTTGAATAGAGCTCCATTTGTCTGATAGTTTTAGAATATTCTGTTCAAATAGTTTCTTAAAGGACAATGAAACTTGTGACTTTTTGCGCACGCGATATGTTGTTCTAGTACATTTACCGTGTATACGCTTTATGAGTAATGCACGAAATCATAACCCAACTACTGAAATTATTTTCTGTCAGACGCTGCGTTTTCTAGAAGTTAGAGAAGCGCATTTACGTCCATATTCTGCACAACACGCAACAGGTAAACATCGATATTAGGCGTAAGTAAATTAATAACTGAGCAAACATCTGCCAGCTCAGTTAAATATATTTCATGTTTAGACTATAAATTGGTATTTTTGGAACTCCTTCTTAAGTGTTTTTTTTTATTTCTGTTAACGATTCATTTTACTGCTTTCGTTCCTTTCGTACTCTCTTTCGGTAGCCGTGAACTTTATTGGAAGGAACCTTGATATGATGAAATGAAAACACCGTTAGTTACTAACAATGTGTATATATGCATGTAACTTTCGAACCCCCCTCCCTCAAGCACTACAGTAGATAATTTGTTCATACCGTACAAATTCTTCTTCCAGCTAAGCTTGCAAGAGCTGAACTTTAGAGATTAAAACTAGTCAATGATGCAAAACATTTTTTATGCGGGTTGGAAATTGCTACTATTGCGTAATTTACCCCTATCTGATCCGTAAGGGTTTGAATACTCTGAATATTTTTTTATCATTCTTACAAACTCGTTTGCACTCAGAACTAAAATTATCTTTACAGTAATGGATAACTGTACTTTGGCAAAGTAGAACTGGCCACTCTTTGGTATCTTATGCACTCACCTTCTCTATACTTTAATTTGAAAATCAAGCTGCGGCCGTGGTGGCTGCTATGCTTCCCAGACTGCAGATTTAATGATAGTGTATAAATAATAAATTTATTACTTCAGCATATTATGCAACAGGAGTTGGCATCTTTTTGAACGGGAGATCCTAATATTGCTACTGGTAACTATGCAATCACTACGCAATTCAAGCAACCCAGAGCTGCAATCAGCGCACGTATGCACCGGTCTTACTTCGACTTTTTATGATAGGTGCCGTCATTAGTACACATGTGCTGGAGATCAAGTCTCCAGAGTCCACATATACCGAAGGTCACTTCTCTTACACCACCGAAGTACACGTGTATCGGTGGTGACGTTTTCTTATACCGCCAGAGTACACGTGCACCGGTGGTGACTTTTGCTTATGCCGCCTGAGTACACGTGTGCCGGTGGTGACTTTTGCTTATGCCGCCTGAGTACACGTGCACCGGTGGTGACGTTTTCTTATACCGCCAGAGTACACGTGCACCGGTGGTGACTTTTGCTTATGCCGCCAGAGTACACGTGTGCCGGTGGTGACTTTTGCTTATGCCGCCAGAGTACACGTGTGCCGGTGGTGACTTTTGCTCATGCCGCCAGAGTGCACGTGTACTGGTGGTGACTTTTGCTTATGCCGCCAGAGTACACGTGTGCCGGTGGTGACTTTTGCTTATGCCGCCAGAGTACACGTGTACCGGTGGTGACTTTTGCTTATGCCGCCAGCGTACACGTGTGCCGGTGGTGACTTTTGCTTATGCCGCCAGAATACTCATGTACCGATGGTCCCAGTAGCCCAGGGGTATGACCCAACTTTGCGTTACCTGTAACAGGGTCTCGGTGCATTAGCGCCCAATGCTAATCTATATGTCTGTCGTATGATTGGAGAACCTACGGCAGAGAATAAAGCTCCTTTGAAATCTGTACTATCCAATCATTCCAAAACAGTGAAACTAACCAGTATATACTCTCACACAGCGCATGAACATGGTAAAGTCAATTGACTCGTCACCTCAACTGGGACGCCCGCACGCACCGGTTCTTGCTGCTGATATAACCCAGCTGCCACCTGAGGAGCACACGGCTGCAGTAAACCTCAGAGTATCAAAAGCTATTCGCTAGCAGCTGTAAGCTCTTCAGACACAACCTGCTACCCCACCCCCCCCACCCGACCTTCCCTATATCTGCATAGGGTCAGAACCCATACAATTCCATCCAGACACCGGATACTAACTCAGCAAGCTTAGCGTCACAAAGACAGGTCTCCCTGACAAACAGACTCTAACTCACGTATTCCGGATCTGACAGCAACTACAGCCTTCTGGTACAGCGGGTAAAATCTGAACAGCATTGAAATTAAATCCGAATGTCCAATTTAGTCGAAGAGGTCGGGTGCCCCAAAGCAATTACCCAACTTCGTGCTGTAGAAATATACATACATTTTTGTCACACCAACTTTGTGAAAATGGGGTACTAAAGGAAACGAGATCGAGCGATGAGCCAGCCGAGCGGTCTTTGTGGCACCCGGCGTGCAAAATCAGCAAACGTGCTTGGTGCGCAGAGCTGCGTGGGGGCACTTACTTAACCAGGAATGGGAAGGTAGGGGACACGGTTCGTTGAACCTTCCACTACGGCGCTGTAGTTTTTCACGACCTGTGGGCTGCTGCAGCTGTATTTACTCTTCTGGGACCAGTTGGTTTGTATCCGCAGCATGCAGATAGAGATAAGTTTATTTTATTATGAGAATATCTTAGGTGCGCAGCCGACAGGCCGAGCGGACGAGTCGGTACAAAGGCTATGAAGCACTGTCACCGAACACAGCCAAATTTTCTCTGCACTCAGCTCCAACTCCAAGATCAGTTTCATGCTACTGATCATCTTTATTCAGAGACTGGACGACAGCCTCGCGCATACCGGGATACGGATGGCTGCTATCGATGTGGGATCAGCGATAAATTTAATCATATTGTTCTCACACGTTAATCAACTTAAATACAATACGTTATCTTTGATTATGCAAATGTAATTTTCTTACTTTATTTTGCAAGATAAGTGTCTAACTTTGAAATATCAATATTAACTAAATGTATGGCTATGTTGCAAATATAAACAGCACATGTAAAATAAATATTTAACCGTTTGCTAAGTTAATCATACAATTCGCAATTTACGAGTTTTTTACTGTTGCCTCAGATTATGCAACAAGTTAATAAAAAGGATATAAATACAAGTGAACAGGAATATTTTTATTAAACGTCCAAAACTAAGAAATTATAACCAAAAGAATTCAATAAACACTGCAATTGGTGTTCAGAGGTGGTAAACATAACCAGTTAATTTTGAACATGGGATCTCCATTTTTCATGATTTTTATAAAACGATTATCAACAGACTTTTTCAGGTCTGATATTTCAGATGGTGAAAAAGAATCTGCAGCTGTTTTTACTGCTTTCCACAGGCTTACTTTGCTTGAAAACTGTCGAGCACCTTCCTAGACCTTCCTTTTGATCATTACCCAAAGGTTCCCAATGGGATTTAAATGGGGCTATTCGCTAGCCACGTCATAATACTTTTGATTTAAATCCTCTATCTGCAAGCCAGTTAGTAGTGTACCGTGCTCGGTGTGAGGGAGCAAGGGAGAAATACCAATTTGGATCTGCGTGCGATAGTCTGCCACTTCAAATGCACCAATAAGGCCGTCACCTACTATCCCGGCCCAAAACATTACACCTGCACCACCTTGTTGACGCTTAAGCCTTGTCTGTTGAGGTCGGTCATGGAGGACCCATCCAGACGCCCATCCATCTGGACCATCAAGAGTGGCTCTGCATTCGTCAGTAAAAATGACATTGAAGAAATCAGTTTTCATGTTGTCTTCAGCCCATTTGACGCTATTTTCTTCATGAGTTTTTGTTAGAAGTGGTCGTTTAATTGCCTTTTTCACTTTCCCTAGCTTCTGCAGAAACTCACATCTTGTCTTTCTGCTTGCTATTGGCGCTCCAGCGTCTTCAAATATTGTCTTACTTGTAGAATGTTGTTTTCTAGCCCTAGAAACCTGCAAATGTCGCATATTCCTAGCATTTAATTTCCTCGCAGAGGCTCTATCCGGAGTTTTCCGGTTGACCTTACCTTCAATTGTATAAGCCTTAATTGTTCGGTGATCACGCTGTATTTTCTTCGAAACTTCGAGTGTTGTCTTACCAGGAGCCAATAACGAGGTCACTTTGATCTTTTCTTCACTGGTTAGACCGCTTTTCTTGTCCATGTTGACTAAAGTGTGATGTTGCATTACCTGGCGAAACAGCAGAACCCCGTGCGATAAGCAAATGTTGCCAAAACGTGGGAAGTGGTTCCGTTTTATTTTTCTCTAATTGTTTTTATAGTTACAACATACCTGTGCAGGAACTTACTATTAACATTTTAAATGTTTGACACTTATCTTGAAAAATAAGTATAAAATTTGTTTTTGCATAATCATAGGTAACATACTTTTTTATCTAGGGTTATCTAGGATACCCACATTCAGTGTGTAATCTGAACGACGGGCAGCAGCACGTCTGGTCCTAATTTGAGAGAGCGATTGTAAGGTTTGTGCTGTGCCCGGCATGGCACGCTGCAAAATTGCAAAACTCTGTCTGGGGTTCTGCTTTTAAGTCCAGCTTGATGGGCTGCCTTCTATTAAACTCAATTGACGACGAAGTTGTAACTGTACCGTCATTTAACATGAACTCAAATTCAAGTATTGTTGTGGACAAAGAAAGACGCTTCAAACTGGTACAACAAGAGATTATTATTCGGATGTAATTTTGCTTCCCCGGCCGATCAAATCATTCTGTATAACCAATTATGTTTTGCAGACATAGCTGCTCAAACCTTCTTCGCCTACACAAATTGAACCCACTTGGATGTACGTAATCAATTCCTCAATTTCAGTTCAGAATCCTAATTCACTTATAACCCATGAGCTGTTAAACTTCAACGCAAAAAAAATTGTTTTGTGTTTTTAGAAATTTATCCGTTGTTGCCTGTCTTAGTTCTTGTTTTGTGGGTCAGGTATTTCACGTAATCGCCGGCTTTCTTTCGAATGATTTCCCAATGTCTCCAAAATTCTTTGACATGCTTGTATTTCTTGAAATCGCCGAATGTAATATTTGAAACGCAAAATCTCTGAACTTACAGGGATTTCTTGAAAGCACAAGTTTTACAACTTTGCTGTATCGTATGTACGCACACACATATATATAGGTGTGTGTTTGTGTGTACACCTAGGTGTGTGTGTGCATGTGTGTGTTATTGGGTTGGATTGGCTGTAATCTTCTCAAAATTTGTTTCATATGTATACTATGCCGACTAAAATAATGCACGTTATTTAACTATAACAGCGGGATACCGACTGCTCCCACAATCACGACTGTCGATTTTGCACAAACTATTTTTTTTTTTTTTCATTTTGTTTACCTAATTCAACGCTTTACTGCTCAATTGAAGCATCATTATTTTCATAAAACTGACACTATTTGAAATGGGACCGAATGCTCCTTTTTGGCTCTAAATGTTAACAATTTTCTCAAAATTTGAGAGCTAAAATTCAAGGTCAAAAGTTTATTAAGAACAGTTTCAGTGTAGTGTCATTGGTGATGGATCTAATTCCCCTACAGTAACGTAGAACTGACGACGGACAGGCAGACTTCGAAATGCTGTCATGTTGAAAAACCATTGGTTCAAATATACTGAAACGATACCATTTTGTAGCCTTGATTTCCTGCTACAAATAACAAGCCTATCCAACGGTGTGAAGGCTTTCTTAATTGATTACTGTGCTTCTATCGAAACGTCATGGCTCAGTCCCTGTGTTGGGGACAACTTCTTGTGCAACAAACGAAGAAGATCCGCACGGCCCGGGGTCGCTTTCACTTTGTCGTTCCCAAGCATGCTAAGTTCGGCCAGCCTGTCCGTGGTGGTTGGTAGCATTGCGTAAGAAAGAATGCTTTAAATGATGCAACCAAAAAAGTCTTGCTTGTACTGACCTTAAATCTTTGTGGTTATTTCTGGAAGCTGAAAATGGTCATATCCATATCGACTATTACTTCTCCTAATTTGTTCGTTATTACTATCTCCCACTTAATATGCAAACCATTGCCTTCACTCTGTGGGAACTGAAAATTTGCTTAATATTGATATTCATACGTATTCTATAGAAAATTCAATTAATATTCATATTGCATAGAAGTAGCATATCCTAGAACATCCTGGTAGTTTTTGCGAACAGCATTGTCCTTCCAGATGGATTCCCAGCGGGTTCGATAGGTGCCATCTGCACAAGAGTTTTTATCAGCTTCCATACAAGCGTGCGCCTCACAACTGTAGCCAATTACACAGCCTTAATACCAAACCTTTCCTGCAGCATCTGCAGTAGAAAGGGAAAGTTGTTCCCGTGGAGCCTCCTCATGCCCACATGTATGGTAGGCACGGGGCTATGGCCTATCTCTTTCTCTTTCTCTACGGCGGCCGGAGCTCCTCAGTGGCCCCTAGAAATGAGGTAAACAATCGTGTCCACTTATGTTGTTCTGTAACACAATGTTGGTCATAACACCCAACTTCTTCAACTTAACTGGATATTCGTGATCACATATGCTGTGCAGCACGAAGCTGGTTGCAAATACCCGACCTCTTGAACTGCAGTGGACATTCGTGTGCACGTAGGTTGCTGTACAGCGTTTGCCTGCTATACACCGGGTAACAAGAAATAACGGAGACAAATATCAGAATTTTTTTTCTAACAGTTAAACCAGGTGATTCGAGTCTGTGTGTGATCATTTTAATATGCAACATTCCTGTATTGCTTTTCAAGGTATTTTTCTTTGTTTCAGATCTGAGTTTCATGTCCAACCAGAGAAACGCTATTTTATCGCTTCATGAAGCAAGAGAGAGACAGTGCAACATTGCTGGATCGCTGAAAACTCACGGGCAGCCAGTCTCCAAGAGGATCAAGAGGTTTTTGAGAGCTTGGCCGTGAAGGTGACCGTCCTGGGTGAGGCAAAAAATGGTTTGTCACCCAATCTCGAATGCAAAAAATCAACAAAAAGAGGGTGTAGCAAAATTTGAGGGTTTCAATGAGAAGAATCGCTCATGCCATTGGAGTCAGTTCGTGTGATGGCTAAGGAGGAATCGCAACTCAAGCCTTATAAACCCCAGAAAGTGCAAAAAATTACAGACGTGAACACAACCGTGAGGAAAAAAAGTCAGGCGCTGTTGAGGAGGGCTGCGGGTCACAATTGGGAGCTATGGGGCCTGAAGAAGCCCGCACCCGTCAAAATGACAGGGATTGGCGTCAACATCCTTCTGAAAATCTTTCACACGCTCAGCATCGCCAGAACCTTCGATTAGTCATGGTTTGGGCCAGAATTTGCGCCACTGAGAAAATTCCCCTCACTTTTGTTGAAGAACGAGTGAAAATCAATCAAGAAACCTACCAAAAGGATATCTTGGAGTCTGTGGTATTTCCCTGGGCTCAAAGTCATTTTAGAGACCAACACTGGATCCTCCAACGAGATTCTGCTCCTGCTCATACGGCTAAAGGAGCTCAGGACTGGTGCCGCATCGATTTTCCTAACTTCATCATAACCAGTCAAGAATGGCCTCCGTACGCGTCCGACCTGAATCCAATGGGTTATTCCATTTGCCGATCTTGGAGGCCAAAACATGTACCAATCCTCACGAAAATTTGGACTCTCTCAAATATTCCTTTTTGGGGGAATGGGGCAAAATAGGCGAGGAAGTGTTGCGGCCCACAGCTGAAAACTTTTGCCAGCGCTTGAAGCGCTGTGTCGAAGCTAAAGGCGGCTATTTTGAAAATCTTTTCTGAGGTTACTAAATAGTTCATTACCTTCATGTTAAGACAATGTTTGCTACTTTTGTTCTATTGTTTATTGGAATATTCGTTAGAACAGTTGTCTCTCTTATTTTTTGTCACCCGGTATATGCATGGTAGTTTCATTCTTTTGATTTATGTGAAAATATATATTTTAATTAAACTTTTTACTTTGTTTTAGCTTCAACAATCATGTCATGGACATATTTTTCTGGCGCTCTAATGCACCGAGGGTCCATTAAGAGATAACACAAAGTTGGGTCAAAACACCAGACAAAGTTGACAGCAATAGGCAGTCGAGTCCACCTACGTTGCACAGAGTAGTTTTCCCTACAGAAACTGAATCACCTTCCATAATTCAGTCGACTCGTCTTCAGTCAAAGTATGTAGCTTAACTAATGCACATGTTCCGCTGACGTTCTGCTTTTACATACTATGTTATGCCCAATATCGGTCCTGCTGTATAAAATCATTGGTGAGCTTTGGTAGAATGCGCGATCACATATTGTCGTGCTGGTAAGTACTGAAGCTTTGGAGATTCTCGTTCCTGCATATTATTATAATAATTAAGTACTCAGCACATATTTCCACGTGCACTGTACGATTGATTGCATAACTGTGGTCTCGAATATACTGAGTGGTGAGTATGAGCACATACCGTGCAAGTGCTCGTGAACACTAAGTGCATTTTATTGCTAGCACACGAGCGCGTATTGTTTTATTCACATAACGTACGTAATTACCCTCAAAGCAAAGTTACACACTGCTGTCCTATATCACCATCGTTCAGTAAAAATACTTTATTACAGAAGACGAAAGCATCAGCCTTTGGTCCGTAGAGTTGTCTTTTTCTAACATCTTGTCTCGAGCTGGTCTATTGGTTCTTATGCATGAAATGGCACAGGGCTTATATAAATAAATGACAAGAAAAACAGATGATCAGCAATCACGAAGGAAAAGCATGCAGTGAGAGACACTTTCCTCATGAATCTTCCTGATCTGACTATTTCGAACACATTCGAATATACTCTCTCTCTCTCCTCTTCTCTCTCTCTCTCCTCTTCTCTCTCTCCTCTTCTCTCTCTCTACTCTTCCCTCTCTCCTCTTCTCTCTCCCTCCTCTTCTCTCTCCCTCCTCTTCTCTCTTCTCTCTTTCTGCTTTTCTCTTTCGTCTTCCATTTTTTCTCTTCTCGTTTCCCCAATCCTCTACATCTTACTAACATAATGGCAAAAGCTCATAGATTGCCGGAGTGTAAATCCCTGTGTCTCTTTGGGAATGGGCCTTGGTTTGTCTACTGCCGCCTATCTAATCTAATCTAATCTAATCTAATCTAATCTAATCTAATCTAATTGCTGAATCATATTCATCTAAATGTCATTATGCACATACTGTAGTAGTGAACACAGTAACGACAATTCATGCACAAATGAGTTGATAGCTCAAAGGTCGTGCATTCCAGTTACACAAAAGGTTCCCGACTTTATGGAATAAATTTATCCCACACAACTCCTCCGTATGTAGCCTACTATGAAATTATTATTTTTATAGCGATAGTGTCCACTATTTTGTTACGGTATTGCGTTTTTTCAGTTTTTAGTGTTATTACCTGTACAGTCGATTTCATAGCTACACCAGTTCATCTGGGAGCGTAAATTATCAATAGTTGGATAGCTCTAATGTTTTAAAGAATAAAATAATCGCTAGCATAAGTAAAGAAAACAATGACCTGATCCCCGGATCACTGAACAGAGAACAGAACCGGGATGCAAAATCACTGTAAGGGAGAATACTTTGGAAGGCGCAAGGTTACAAGAGCTGGAGCAGATCAGAGAAAGTGCACTCGGGTCAGTCCTAGCAAGACTTACGAACATCTCTGTATGTGAGAGTATAATAGAATACGAATGAAAAGCTAATCTTCGGCTCCAGACATACTTGCGAGAAAACCAGCCAATAGCTGGTAACGTAGATGAAGACTGACGCTTAATTCTAAAACATGTATGATCTAATAACAGAAAATAGATATGTATGCATACAAATATAACTAGGACACTCTGAGAGTGCATACCTCAGCCAAGCTAAGCACGGTACAGAAAAATTAAAATTGGTTCTGAAACCATTATTTTCTTTGTACCAACGCCGAAATCTAATCATTTGTGCCTTTTAACAGCATAAAAAGTTTCAGTAATTTTCTTGTAGATCCGTTCATAACTTTTTGAGTCATATGCTGCTAACCAACATTCTGAAAAAACATTAGTCAAAAACACAAACAGAGCAACCGATCATCCCCAAAATTTAATCAATAATGTCTTTTAACATTTGCAACAATTCCTGTAAATTTCATAAAGATCCATTCATAACTTTTTGAGTTATTGTGCTAAAAAGAATAAAATGAAACACAGCAACGACTAAACTGATCATCTCGAAAATTTCGTCATTCACTCCGCATACTATACCTAACAACTCAAGCAACTTTTATAAAAATCCGTCAATAACTTTTTGAGCTATGGCAATAAGGAAAATGAGTTAAACAAACAAGCTAAAGAACGGATCTTCATCAAAAGTTAATCATCTGCGAAAAAAGATCTGGAGTGAGAGACGAGTGCAATCATTGCGGAATCCCAGAGGCAGCAATATGAGCAGCATCCCATCAACACAGTCAGCCAGGCAGAGTCAGCCAGGCACTGAGCCTATAACAGATGATGCCCGCCGGGGCAATATTTTACAATACTATAATATTTACTATAACTGAATACTACCTACGTGTGTTTGCTCTCATTTCCCTATAGAACAGTATTTCCTGACCTTTTCGAAGTGATCACTGCTAATGAAATTTCGCAATTATCAGTTACACCATTGAACTTAGGCCTACATCTGACAATATCGGGTGTGGGAGACGCTTTAGTATCTGGAGCTGAGATACTGTAACTTTTGCATCAAGTCGATGTATCTACTTATTGAAGCTGCTAATCTTAGCTCACTGGTACGGAATAATCACACAAACTGACATTACCGAACACTTTATTTGAAGCCCATAAACTAAGGTTGGGCAACAGGGCTCACAAGACAGCCTAACATAAGTCCACGCAATAATGTTCCGCTGCGCTCTAGTAAACGCAACCAAAATTGGCAAAATGTCCAGCCAAGTCAATAAACTTGGCAAGTGCCGCTAGTCAAATTTCGAATAGCTCTTAAAATTAAAGTGAATAAAAATCAGATCACTGTGTACCTTGTTACTGCTTTAACGGACACGGTTCCGTACTCGAACGCTGAGCCAACAGAAAACGCCCACTCGTCCGTCGCTTGAGGCGTGCACGGGCCAATGCAAGTACATTAAGCCATGTAGTCAAGCGGTATACAGTAAAGAAAGTTTGTTCAAGTTCAAGTGTATTGTAGCATCATTCAGAAGGTCTTCTAAGCTCAAAAAACAAACACAGGATTGTGTGCTAGCCTGGCAGTTATAGCAGTACGACATTGCAAAATAACAGAACTCATCATCACAAACTTCTCACATGCTGCGGAGCTAGCGTGTGAGGTGTTTGTTGGAATCCTTGCCTAGAAGACTTTTTGCCCATTTGGCAGGTCATTCCACAACTATCGCGCCTCAGACACAAGTAGATTTTGGTTTCCGATAGTTAACGTGTAGGACACAATATCATTTTGAGCAAGTTGAACTGCTTCTGCAACACTGCAGGACCAAATAAAGATTGAAAAATGTACAGGGCTCAAAGTTGGTTTTGATTCGTGGCCACTCCATAATCTTGAGGAGGAATATGCGTAACGTCGCTTCTGAAATCGCACTTTGGAAAGTTACTTTTACCACGAAATTGAAAGATATTTTCCAGTTTTGTGGGATTTTTGGGCAATTTTTGTCCCGAACTAAATTGCGATAGCTGCGATTTGATTCAATAAGTTACTGTATCAGTACGAGCCGTGCTTTTTCAACTAGTAGATGTCTTATTATTTGTAATAATTATTACTTCTATTATTTGTAATAATATAAAGCAGGCACGTGCCGTCAGGACAGGGAAAGCAGGCAGTGCATACCCTACGCAAACAATAATAGTATTACTGGTTTGAAAATCACACCCTGGCCGAGGTTGTGAGATTTGCTGCTTTTATTCTATGTTGGTCCAGACTCTACAAACGTAAAAATTTTACACAATTACGCTACCAGGTAGCGGCTAACACTGCGGGATGCTACCGGTAGCGGCTGCCAATAAAGTAGCATCCAGTAGCGGCTACTTTTAATGCGATTTTTTGTTCCGATGCCGACGGAGCGATGGTATTACCATCGCCATCGTGAGAAAGATGGCCATGGCCATCGTACGATCGATTTTGCCATCGTAACATAATCGGAGATGCCGACCTCTGCTTTCGAGTTTGGTTCAACAAAATGGTGTGGTTTTGCGGTTGTACTACAATAAATGAACTTTTTGTTCTTTTTTTTTTTTTTTGTACCTATTTTTGGATGTAGTGATAGCATGAGGGTGAAAGACATATTTTTTTAAGACTATTTTAAAGAATATTCACAATTGGCTGCCGGGTAAATCACTTTAAACTTCGTCAAATTGGATTTCCAAACACTACCTCGAACAAACGTTTCCCAAAGTTGTTGCAATTTCTTCTACTAAAATTAATTATTGTTGCTTTACTTCTTTTTGTTGAGAAGTTATTTTCTGCATTGAAAATAACAAAAAAGTTGAACTAGGAGAACAATGCTCAATGGAAAACTGTTGTCACTTACATGAAAGACTGCACAAATTTGGATACGATGCTAATATCGACTTCTATGCTATAAAGAGAAATGAAGGGATTTTTCTCGACAAAATCGCAAATATTTGCGTGGTAAATGAACTTCATATTATAATGTTAACATTGTAACAATGCCTACCCAGAGCATATTCTCACGGCACGTGTCTGTAATCTGTATAATTTTAACATGTGAGTAGTGAAACTGAAATTGTGTAGCAAGTCAAGCCCATGAAATGTTTTATTTGAGATAACAATATTTTTCAGTTGAATATCTGCATATTTAATATATTTAGCTACCATGCATCTTGACACAATTCCCACTAAAAAATCAGCCTTTGGATCTCTTCCCACGATTAAACATCGGCGACATGAAGAGCAGCTACAAAAAGAAAGTTAATAGAGCTAATCCTACAGCGCTGAGTATCCTTTGCATGGGATGATTCCGACAATGTTGTTCGTACGAGGCACCAAATTTTGGTGTAAAATCTATATTCGACAACCATAAATGGCCCCAATCTCCTCTGCCATGCTTAAGATAACACGAGATATCTTTAAAAAAATTGTAATTTCATCAACAAACGGCAAGATAATTCGTGTTAGCACTCGTGCCAAAATGACCTGTTTGTGGCTGCAGATCTGGCGAGTTCTTGTGCAATATGCTGAGCCAAAACTAGGCCCCAGACCGCAGCCAGCGACAGGTCGCAGACAAGTTAGCGTCTCGGCTGAGGGGTGCCGAAAGCTTCCTTTCAAATGTCACTGTAATTGAAGCTTTACCCTCGCATGCTGCGCGTGTAGCTCAGATCGCCCATTGCGGCGCGGGCAACCAAACTAAAGGATGTAACACAGCGTTTAGGGAACCTTCGTAAACCTTAAAAAATATAGAATGAGATCCGGTAAATGATATTTTTGATAAAATAGAAAAAAACATTTATTATATAATTATTCATTGTCGCTCATGTTCCTTAATTCCAGAATTAGGAAGATCTGGTTGCGTGAAATGCAGGAAAAATAGCAAGTGGTGAGAGTCAATTTGAGAACCCCTCGCCGTACTTGCCCTCACCTCTCGGTGCGGAATGCTCAACGCAATACAAATACAAATCCGTAGCAAGCGCTGTCAACGTTCGGGAGTCGAACCCGGCTTACCAGCAACCGATGCAGAGAGTTACTTTCTTCTGTCACGTGCCGTCTAGAATGAATAATTAACAGAGTAAAATTAATTTTTAACTATTTTTCATAACAATAGAATTTTGGGGACCTTTGTCCACCATTTGCACCAAGGTATCTGAGAAATACAAAGAAAAAGCAAAGGTAACAAAATACCTAAGTGAACTAAAGAGTTAATGGCACAACTAACCGTAACACCTACAGCGTGGAGTAGTTGATTCAATATAGTAAAAACTATTTTTGTTATCTATGATTTTTGTAGCTAGAATACTAAAGGCGACTTCACACGTCGTTTATATCAAGGCGTCCGCTCATCCTCTTGTCCGAATGTGCTAGTCTGCCCTAGAGGTAGCGGAAAAATGCACCGTTTTCTAAACATTATTTCACTCCAAATTTGAAGAGATATCCGTCACATGTCGAGTCACACTTGCAGAGGAAACTGATTTGACGGTTAACATTTTAACAACTTTTTGTGGCGTACACGAAGTTGTGATCACAACACATAATATTCGGACGAGTGGTTGAGTGAACTCGTTGAAATAAATGAATAGTGAACTCGGCTTTAGCTCCTTCCGGATTTGATATAAAACGATGCATATTATTATATAAATCTGTGATGTGGCAAATTCGTTGTGACGTCAAACATCTTGGATAAATCATTACCCAACTCTTACTTGCTGTGGATTTGAAGTTTTCATGTTTATTTTTTAGATTTAAAAGCTTATTTTTCTGTGTCCCTGCATTATTTTATAATCAAAGTAAAAGTCAGATACACTTTCAGTGGTATACACAAGCTACATACGGCATGGATAGCAGTACAGGGTGTAGTCTTGTGGACGTCTGACATAGGACTTAAAAAAAATTCATAACGGCTCTGCGCCTGCACGGTCTTAACCTTTACTCATCTACAACTGTATGTTATAACATATCGTATCAACGCTTAATTATTTGCAGCCTGAATCGTTTTAAATGTAGGTATTAACATAGGTTTGGAGCATAGATGCTCAGCTTTTCTTCTCCATGCATCTCAAACTTTGTTCATTTTTCTGCTTGCACCAACTAGAAAACCGAGAAATTTCGCAGTCGCCCTGCTCATTTGTGACCTTTTGCAGTTATCTTTGAATTGAATGCTAAAGAAGCTAATTCTTTAAGGCTAAGAAAATGAATTAATTAATCAATTGAATGAGAAGATAAGTACTGCAATATAAAGCCGAAATGGGGCATTATATTTATAATTATTATTGGACATGATGGTTACACACAGATTCTTATTCACTGAATACTTTCCCATTCGATTATTCATATTTAAAAATACCTGGCGCAACAACTTTGTGGACAAATCAGAAAGATCATTGTCTCTTTATGATGGGGTCACTCTATGCATCGACGCGCACAGCTTAGTGTGAGCATGTACAGCTAGTACGCCGTCCATGCTGCCGTATCTATGACACTGATTTTACACACATTCCTATGCGTGGAAACAGTGAGCAAGCTCCACAGCCTTGTATCAAGTTATACGGGTTATTGCATAGTATGGCCCCACATAAGAGTACACGTCATTCTGAATGTGACTCTTTCCTTTTTAAAATGAAATTTAGAGCCCCCGCTCTGCAGACATTCAGGACAGCGTTTCTCTTGTCCTGACGAGCTCTTATACACTTTGCAAAGCTCAACTCTAGCTAGCAGAATGCTCCATTTTCCACTATGACGCTGCGTGCTAATATTTAGCTTGGCATTAACGCGATAATCTCGAACTTCTTTACATACTCGCCGTGGTAATATTTACGTTTTTATGCGATATTATAAAAGTCTGGCACCCAGCCTAAAATGCGTTCAACTGTGTCACCTCTGTGTAGACATATTTAGGTAGAATAAGGCATTCTAAGACTCTTTTTTCCTGAATAACGCTTTCGTCGGCAATGCTAAGTTTTCGAGACATTTGGCTTTGAAGTTCCCATTGTTTTTCTATGGGAGAATATTACCGGCATTATTATAGGCTTGCTAGCGACCCCATATGAACCTAACCGAACCGAAAAAAAAACTTTAAAAAGAGATTTTCCATGGCATTACACTGTGCAACTGTGGTTATTTTCTTTCATAGAAAAACAATAGCAATTTCAAAGTCAAGTATCTCGAAAACTAAGCATTTCCGACGAAAACCTTTTTCACGAAAACGTCTTCTCGTGCCTTATTTTACCTAAGTATGTCAACAAAGATACTGGATTTGAGTGGGGGTAATACTAAGAAAATAGCGATTTTACAATACATTTCATTAGTAGGAATGACCAAATTTGTAGCTTTACTACTAGTAACTTCTACGACCTAAATGTCATTTCACCAAAATGTTAAGTATTATCGTGCACCGAGCTCCGCAAACACATTCACTTTGAGGCAAATACTACGTAGCAACTTAAAATTACATTTCTGTTGAATGATAATTTATTACTCGGCCAATAAACAAATTAAGTTATGTTGTTATCGGCCTTTGTCACTGTTTTGTGTATCTGTCTGTCTGACTGTCATCTATGAGGTTGGAAACTAAGTTCTGACTGATTTCAACATTGTAAAATGTTAAAAATCGAGCAAGAACTTAGTTTCTAACCTAATATAGACAAGATAACTCAAAAAGTTGTGGTTGGATCTTCACAAGGTGTAGTTACAGGAGTTGTTAGCTATGTTAAGAGAAATAAATTATTCAATTTTGGAGAGGATCTATTCAACCATTTGTTTGTTGGTCTACCGGATTTTTATTGGTGATATACAACTCGAACAATTATTGACGAATCTTTCAGAAATTTGCTGAAATTGTTAAAAAAAATTTTTTAATGCACAAATGACGAAATTTTGTTGATGATCTATTGGTCGGTTTGTGGGTTGGATTATTTTTGCATTATTTGTTTATTAAAATATAACTTAAAAAGTACTGAACGAATCTTCAAGAAAATTACAAGAGCTATTGAAAATGTTAAGAGGCACAAATGACCTAATTTTCATGATGATCAAATAAAACTCCCGGTTTCAAGACTTATTTGATTTTTTATTAACATTGCATTGCTTGGCGGAAGTGTGCGCTCCCGGAGTGCTTCTCTAGTTATTGTTGACATGGTCATTCTGGAGTTCTGTGCACGTGCATACGCCTCTGAAGCAGCTCTGTGCTGCGCATGTAGCGTATGAAAGTTTCTCAAGGTTTGAGCTCGTACAAAATTACCTCCCACCGAGTCACGTGAGACATCATCAACCACCTTCAGCCGTCCCCTTTAATTTCATTGATCAAGAACCCTTCACAGTTACTTAATGGTCAATGAGTCGCAAGATTGAACTTTTATTGGTCACAGGAACCATGTATTTTCGTGTCAGTGCTGTTGCGTCGAAAATTATATTTTTTGTATCATTGGAAAGCTAAGGTACCGACAAGAAGTATCTTTTAGTATCCATTGTAAAAAATGTTGGACTTCACTCAAGATATCTAGAGCTGTCTTGAGTTTGATAACAGAGACTGACATTTCTCTTTGCTTACGATTCTTTCAAGCTATGGGGTTTCAAAAAATTTAACAATTATATACAAGTTTGTTATGCAACCTACAAAAACTGCGCGGTTAGCGAACTCCATCGAGCACAGAAGAGCCTCGAGTTTCCTGGTACTAGAAATACCGCAGGTACACGTATATACTGTAAAGTAATATCACATATTATAACTGTGTTCGAACACACCTTGCATACTTGCAAGAAGTTTAGTATGTTTTGGTGCTTTGAAACCAGTTTTACTTTCCACAGCCCAAATGGTAAATGACTGCCTCCGCCCGTAATGTTTAATAATTGCAACAGAATAATTCAGGAGGATCCTTAGAAGATGGGTGACAGCACGCTAGTTAAAAATGTCAAAGCTCACCAGCTCTCCCTTGATTTAAAATTACCAGACATGCATGCACTCCAACCCTTCAGTGTATGACGCACCATATATGGCAGATACTGAATAATATTATTCGTACGGAAAAGGCAAGATTAAATCGCGTATTACAAGAATAAATGTGCCCTTCAACACTAAAGAAAATCCTGTGGAACAGACAGGTGTTAGACAATCCTACATCACACCCTGGACGCAAAGGTCTTCCCAGCCATGCAAGTGTCTCCTTTCCTTCGGGGTACACCGCCGCGGTGTGCAATTAGCCCGAGGTTTGCAGACTGTGCAGGTCTGGCCAAACTTTTTTATCCTTTCACTCGTTCGAATGAATCAGTTTGGGTAGGCATCAATAAAGACTTAACCACAACATCAAGTCACTTTCTCCTAGAAGCGACAACTTCAGTGCAAGTCCTTGTGTGGCTGCGGTTTACCT
>LQNS02007216.1:5364526-5377110 GCA_001587735.2 Parhyale hawaiensis | reverse complement strand
TTTGCGAACAGCATAGTCCTTCCAGATGGATTCCCAGCGGGTTCGATAGGTGCCATCTGCACAAGAGTTTTTATCAGCTTCCATACAAGCGTGCGCCTCACAACTGTAGCCAATTACACAGCCTTAATACCAAACCTTTCCAGCAGCATCTGCAGTAGAAAGGGAAAGTTGTTCCCGTGGAGGCTTCTCATGCCCACATGTATGGTAGGCACGGGGCTATGGCCTATCTCTTTCTCTTTCTCTACGGCGCCCGGAGCTCCTCAGTGGCCCCTACAAATGAGGTAAACAATCGTGTCCACTTATGTTGTTCTGTAACACAATGTTGGTCATAACACCCAATTTCTTCAACTTAACTGGATATTCGTGATCACATATGCTGTGCAACACGAAGCTGTTTGCAAATACCTGACCTCTTCAACTGCAGTGGACATTCGTGTGCACGTAGGTTGGTGTACAGCGTTTGCCTGCTGCGAATTTAACTCATCGTAGCTATACACCGGGTAACAAGAAATAACTGAGACAAGCGTGAGCATTTTTTTTTTAACAGTTAAACCAGATGATTCGAGTCTGTGTGTGAGCATTTTAATATACAATATTCCTATATTGCTTTTCAAGCTATTTTTCTTTGTTTCAGATCTAAGTTTCATGTTCAACCAGAGAAACGCTATTTTTATCGCTTCATGAAGCAGGGGAGAGACAGTGCAACATGGCTAGATCGCTGGATACTCCCAGGCAGCCAGACAGTCTCCAAGAGGATCAAGAGGTTTTGAGAGCTTGGCCGTGAAGGTGACCGTCCTGGGTGAGGCAAAAACGGTTTGTCACACAATCTCGAATGCGAAAAATCAACAAAAAGAGGGTGTAGCAAAATTTGGGGGTTTCAATGAGAAGAATCGCTCATGCCATTGGAGTCAGTTCGTGTGATGGCTAAGGAAGACTCGCAACTCAAGCCTTACAAACCCCAGACAGTGCAAAAGATTACAGATGCGAACACAACCGTGAGGAAAAAAAAGTCAGGTGCAGTTGAGGAGGGCCGCGAGTGACAATTGGGAGCCATGGGGACTGAAGAACCATCAAAATGACGGGGATTGGCGTCAACATCCTTCTGAAAATCTTACACCCGCTCAACATCGCCAGAACCTTCGGTCAGTCATTGTTTGGGCCGGAATGTGCACCACTGACAAAACTCCCCTCATTTTTGCTGAAGAACGAGTGAAAATCAATCAAGAAACCTACCGAAAGGATATCTTGGACACCGTGGTACTTCCCTGGGCTCAAAGTCATTTTAGAGACCAGCAATGGATCTTCCAACAAGATTCTGCGCCTGCTCAGGACTGGTGCCGTGTCGATTTTCCTAACTTCATAACCAGTCAAGAATGGCCTCCGTACTCGTCCGACCTGAATCTTATAGGTTATTCCATTTGGTTGATGTTGGAGGCCAAAGCATGTACCAATCCACACGAAATTTGGACTCTCTCAAATAATCCTTGGCAAAATAGGCGAGGAGGTGTTGCGGCCCACAGCTGAAAACTTTTGCCAGCGCTTGAAGCTCTGTGTCAAAGCTAAAGGCGGCCATTTTGAAAATCTTATCTGATGTTACTAAATAGTTCATTACCTTCATGTTAAGACAATGTTTGCTTCTTTTGTTCCATTGTTTATTGGAATATTCGTTAAAGCAATTGTCTCTGTTATTTTTTGTTACCCGGTATATGCATGGTAGTTTCATTTTCATTATTTATTTGAAAATATATATTTTAATTAAACTTTTTGCTTTGTTTTAGCTTCAACAATCATGTCATGGAAATATTATTCTGGCACTCTAATGCACCGAGGGTCCATTAAGAAGATAACACATTAAGAAGATAACAAAGTTGACAGCAATAGGCAATGGAGTCCACCTGCGTAGCACAGAATAGTTTCCCCTACAGAAACTGAATGACCTGCTATAATTCAGTCGACACGTTTTCAGTCAATGTATGCAACTTAACTGATGCACATGTTCCTCTGACGTTCTGCTTTTACATACTATATTATGCCCAATATCGGTCCTGCTGTATAAAATCATTGGTGAGCTTTGGTAGAATGCGCGCTCACATTTTGTCGTGCAAGTAAGTACTGCAGCTTTGGAGATTCTCTTTCCTGCATATTATTATAATAATTATGTACTCAACACATATTTCCACGTGCACCGTACGTTTGATTGCATAACTGTGGTCTCGAATATACTGAGTGGTGAGTATGAGCACATACCGTGCACGTGCTTGTGAGCACTCAATGCATTTTATTGCTAGCACACGAGCTTTATTGCTTCTTATTATTATTATTATTACTTATTATTATTATTATTGCTTTATTATTTATTGCTTTATTCACATAACGTACGTAATTTGCCCTCAAAGCAAAGTTATACACATCTGTCCTGTATTATTATCGTTCAATATAAATACTTTATTACAGAAGACGAAAGCATCAGCCTTTGGTCCGTAGAGTTGTCTTTTTCCAACACCTTATCTCGAGCTGGTCTATTGGTTCTTATGCATGAAATGGCACAGGGCTTATATAAATAAATGACGAGAAAAACAGATGTAGAGAAATCACGAAGGAAAAGCATGCAGTGAGAGACACCTTCCTCATGAATCTTCCTGATCTGACTATTTCGAACATACTCGTAATTGCTGAATCAGATTCATCTAAATGTCACTATGTACATAGTAGTGAACACAGTGTGTCAAAGCATGATACGACGATTCATGCACAAATGAGTTGATAGCGCAAAGATCGTGCTTTCCGGTTACACAAAAAGGTTTTCACCTTTATGGAATAAACTTATCCCACACAACTCATCCTTATATAGCCTACTATGAAATTATTATTTTTATAGCGATAGTGTTCACTATTTTGTGACGGTATTGCGTTTTTTTCAGTTTTTAGTGTTATTACCTGTGCAGTCGATTTCATAGCTACACCAGTTCATTTGGAAGCGTAAATCATCAAAGCTTGGATAGCTCTAATGTTTTAAAGAGTAAAATAATCACTAGCATAAGTAAAGAAAACAATGACCTGATCCCCGGATTACTGAACAGAGAACGGAACCGGGATGTAAAATTACTGTTAGGGAGAATACTTCGGAAGGCGCTCGGTTACAAGAGCTGGGCAGATCAGAGAAAGTGCACTCGGGTCAGTCATAGCAAGACTTACGAAATCTCTATATGTGAGAGTATAATAGAATTCCAATGAAGAGCTAATCTTAGGCTCCAGACATACATGCGAGAAAACCAGCCAATAGCTGGAACGTAAATGGAGACTGCCGCTTAATTCTAAAATATATGATCTAATAACAGAAAATAGATATGTATGTATGCATACAAATATAACTAGAACACTCTGAGAGCGCATACCTCAGCCAAGCAATGCACGGTAAAGAAAAATTAAAATTTGTTCTGAAACCATTGTTTTTTGTACCAACACCGAAATCTAATCATTTGTGCCTTTTAACAGTATAAAAAGTTTCTGTAATTTTCTTGAAGATCCGTTCATAACTTTTTGAGTTATATGCTGCTAACAAACATTTTGAAAAACATTAGTCAAACACACAAACAGAGCAACCGATCATCCCCAAAATTTCATTTAAATTAAATTTAAATTTAACATTTGTAACAATTCCTGTAAATTTCATAAAGATTCATTCATAATTTTGTGAGTTATTCTGCTAACAAGAATAAAATGAAACACAGCAACGACTAAACTGATCATTACGAAAATTTGGTCATTCACTCCGCGTAATATACCTAACAACTCAAGCAACTTTTATAAAAATCCGTCAATAACTTTTTGAGTTCTGGCAATAAGAAAAATGAGTTAAACAAACAAACTGATGGACGGATCTTCATCAAAAGTTAATCATCTGTGGAAAAAGATCTGGAGTGAGAGACGAGTGCAGTCCTCGAGGAATCCCAGAGGCAGCAACATGAGCAGCATCCCATGAACACAGTCAGCCAGGCACTGAGCCTAGAACAGATAATGCCCGCCCGGGCAATATTTTACAATACTATAATATTTTACTATAACTGACTATTACCTATGTGTGTTTGCTCTCATTTCCCTGTATAACAGTATTTCCTGACCTTTTCGAAGTGATCACTCCTAATGAAATTTCGCAATTATCAGTTACCCCATTGAGCTTACATCAGGCAATATCGGGGGTGGGAGACGCTTTATTTTCTGGAGTTGAGATACTGTAACTTTTGCATCAAGTCTGATGTATCTACGTACTGAAGCTACTAATCTTAGCTCACTGGTACAGAATATATACACTAACTGAGCTTACTAAACACTTTATTTGAAGCCCATAAGGTTAGGCAACAGGGCGCACAAGACAGCCAAACATAAGTCCGCACATAAATGTTCCGCTGCGCTCTCGTAAACGCTACCAAAATTTGCAAGATATCCAGTCAAGTCAATAAACTTGGCAAGTGCCGCTAGTCAAATTTCGAATAGCTCTTAAAATTAAAGTGAATAGGAATCAGATCACTGTGTACCTTGTTACTGATTAAACGTACACGGTTCCGTACTCGGACGCTGAGCCAACAGAAAACGCCCCCTTGTCCGTCGCTTGAGGCGTGCACGGGCCAATACAAGTACTCTAAGCCATGTAGTCGAGCGGTATACAGTAAAGATAGTTTGTTTGTATTGTAGCATCATTCAGAAAGTCTTCTAAGCTCAAAGAACAAACACAGGATTGTGTGCTAGCCTGGCAGTTATAGCAGTACGACATTACAAAATAACAGAACTCAAGATCACAAACTTTTCGCATGTTGCAGAGTAAGCGTGTGAAGCGTTTGTTGGCATCCTCGGCTGAAAGACTTTAAGCCCATTTGGCAGATCATTCCACAATTATCGCGCCTCAGACACTGGTAGATTTTGGTTTCCGACTGTTAACGTATAGGACACAATATCAATTTGAGCAAATTGAACTGCTTTTGCAACACTGCATGTACCAAATAAATATTGAAAAACATACAGTTCTTAAAGTTGGTTTTGATTTGTGGCCACTCCATAATCTTGAGGAGGAATATGCGTGATGCCGCTTTTAACATCGCTCTTTGGAAAGTTACTTTTACCACAAATTGAAAGATACTTTCCATTGTGGGATTTTTGGGCAATTTTTGTCCCGTACTAAATTGCAACAGTTGCGATGTGATTCAATAAGTTACTGTATCAGTACGAGCCGTGCTTTTTCATCTAGTAGATGTTTTATTATGTGTGATAATTATTATTATTTGTAATAATATTATTATTTGTAATAATATTATTATTTGTAATGATACAAAGCAGGCACGTACCGTCAGGATAGGCAAGACAGACAGTGCATACCCTGCACAAACAAAACTAGCAGGTACAATTAATGATACAACATAATTATGTTGTTTATTTCATGTAATTATAACGCAGAAAACGTAAATTATTTCATTTTTATACTTGAGATAAGCATAATTTGCATCTGCCTTTCAACGTGAGCACTAATGCTACGGATACAGTTGTGCGATGCACGTGCTGCGGCCGTCTAGCGCCACCGCTGAAAAGACTGGGTCAGGGTAGGCAGAATTCTGGGTGCCTGCTTTGGGGGTATGTGGGTGTGTGCTTGCGCCTCGCTTGCAATTCTTGTTGAGACTTCTGACTAGCCTCATCTCCTTTTTGTTTGTTTTCCATTGCATAGTGTTTATTTTAAGTTATTTTCAAATCTGGCTTTTGACGAAAAGAAACAAGTTAAAACATATGGCAGCTCTGGACCCGAACCTAGCTTCCTGAAAGAGAAATTGATAAATGTCATTATACCTTACGAGCAGAGCCTGGCACGATGGCCATCGGCGATTATACGATGGCGATGGTGTGTAGACCACCTCCATCGGAAAAAACTACGATGCTACTATGGAACATTGCAAAGATTCATCGGCGATAGCGATGGGCCGATGAAAATCGTAGCCTATCAAACAATTGGCGATGGCCCGTTTCTCTATCGGCAATGGTGTTATGAGGAAGAAATATTTCGATGAAATGACTGAACATGCCATCGCCGATGGCATACGATGGGCATCGTCATCTGTTGTACTTCCGATGCCGATAAAAATAAGGCTAAAACTATAGAAAAACAGCCTTACGAGTTTGAAATATTCATATTTTAGTAACATTAAAACATAGAGGGGGTTACAACGTTTATTTTAATACATTTCCTAGATCTAACAATGTCAATTAATAACCTGGGCCTTACATTTCACACCTTTTATCAGCTAAGAATAGTATTATTGGTTTGAAAATCGCACACTGGCCGAGGTTATAACATTTGCTGCTTTTATGCGATGTTTGTGATCTGAGATCCTTCTTTGCATTTTTTAATTAGTTTATCGCCGATTATGACGCCCTACGATGGCTATCGTCGACGGTCATTTCATCGTAGGTCATCGCCGATAAAAATTGACGATTTTTGGTTCCGATGCCGATGGAGGGATGGTATTACCATTGCCATCGTAAGAACGATGGCGATGGCCATTGTACGATCGATATTGCCATCGTACCATCTTAACATAATCGAAGATGCCGACCTCTGCTTACGAGTTTGGTTCAACAAAATGGTGTGTTTTTACGGTTTTACTGCAATAAATAAACTTTTTTGTTCCTTGTTTTGTACTTATTTTTGGATGTAGTGAGAGCATGTGAGTGAAAGACATCCGTTTCTTAAGAATATTTTAAAGGATATTCCCTATTTGGTGCCGGGTTAATCCCTTTAAACTTCGTAAAATTGGATTTCCGCACGCTACCTCGAACAAGCGTTTCCCAAAGTTTTTGCAATTTCTTCAACTAAAGTTAATTATTGTTGCTTTACCTCTTTTTGCGGAGAAGTTGTTTTTTGCATTGAAAATAATAAAAAAAGTTAAACAAGGAGAACAATGCTCAATGGAAAACTTTCGTCACTTTCATGAAAGACTGTACAAATTTGGATACGATGCTAATATCAACTTCTATGCTATAAAGAGATGAAGAGATCTTCTCGACAAAATCCCAAATATTGGCGTGGTAAATGAACTTCATATTATAATGTTAACATTCTAGAAGCAATCGTAATCATGCCTACCCATACCCAGAGCATATACCCACGGCCCGTGCCTGTAATCTTTATAATCTTAATGTGTGAGTAGTGAAACTGAGACTGTGTAGCAAAGCTAGCCCTCAAGCCCTGAATAATTTTATTTGAGATAACAATATTTTTCAGTTGAATATCTGCATATTTAATGTATTTAGCTACCATGCATATTGACACAGTTCCCACTAAAAAATCAGCCTTTGGATCTCTTCCCATCATAAAACATCGGCGACATGAAGGACAGCTACAAAAAAAAAAATGAGTTAATAGAACTAATCCTATAGGGCTGAGTATCCTTTGCATGGGGCGATTCAAACAAAGTTGTTCCTACAAGGCACCAAATTTTGGCGTAAAATCTCTATTCGACAACCATAATGGCCCAAATCTCGTCTGCCATGCATAAGATAACTCGAGATATCTTTAAAAGAATAGTAATTTCATCAACAAACCGCAAGATAATTCGTGTTAGCACTCGTGCCAAAATGACCTGTCTGTTGCTGCAGATCTGGCGAGTTCTTGTGTAATCTGCTGACCCAAAACTAGGCCCCAAACCGCAACCAGCGACAGGTCGCAGACAAGTTAGCGTCTCGACTGGGGGATGCCGAAAGCTTTCTTTCAAATGTCACTGTAATTGAAGCTTCACCCTCGCATGCGGCGCATGTAGCTCAGTTCGCCCGTTGCGGCGCGGGCAACCACAGTAAAGGATGTAACACAGCCGTTAGGGAACCTTCGTAAACCTCAAAAAATATAGAATGAGATCCTGTAAAAAAATATATTTGATAACATATAAAAACATGTATTATATAATTATTCATTGTCACTCATGTTCCTGAATTTTAGAATAGTAAGATCTGGTTGCGTGAAATTCAGGAAAAATAGCAAGTGGTGAAAGTCAATTTGAGAATCCCTCGCCGTGCTTCCCCTCACCAGTTGGTGCGGAATGCTCAACGCAATACAAATACAAATCCGTAGCAAGCGCTTTCAACGTCCGAGAGTCGAACCCGGCCGGCTTCCCAATAGCCGATACAGAGATGCTGTTACTTTCTTCTGTCACGTGCCGTCTAGAATGAATAATTAACAGAGTAAAATTAATTTTTAACTATTTTTCATAAGAATAGAAGTTTGGGAACTTTTGTCCATCATTTGCTCCAAAGTATCTGAGTAATACAAAGAAAAAGCAAAAGTAACAAATACCTAAGTCAACAAATAAGTTAAGGGCACAACTAGCCATAAGACCTACAACGTGGAGTAGGAGACTCTATACAGTAAAAACTATTCTTGTTATCTATGATTTTTGTAGCTAGATCACTAAGGGCGACTTCACACGTCATATATATTAAGGCGTCCGCTCATCCTCTTGTCCGAATGCGCTAGTCTGCCCTAGAGGTAGCGGAAAATACACCTTTTTCTGAACATTATTTCACTCCAAATTTGAAGAGATATCCGTCACATGTCGAGTCACACTTGCAGAGGAAACTGATTTGACGGTTACCATTTTAATAACTTTTGTGGCGTACACAAAGTTGTGCTCACAACACATAATATTCGGACGAGTGGTTGAGTGAACTCGTTGAAATAAATGAATTGTGAACTCGGCTTTAGTTCCTTCCAGATTTGATATAAAACAATGCATATTATTATACAAATCTGAGATGCGGTAAATTCGTTGTGACGTCAAACATCTTGGAGTAAATCGTTACGCAACTCTTACTTGCCGTGGATTTGAAGTTTTCATCTTTATCTTTTAGATTTAAAAGCTTATTTTTCTGTGTCCCTGCATTATTTTATCATTAAAGTAAATGTCAGATAAAATTTCAGTGGTATACACAAGCTACATACGGCATGGAAGTAGTCTTGTCGACGTCTGCCATAAGTTTTAAATTTCGTAACGGCTCTACGCCTGCACGGTCTTAAGCTTTACTCATCTACAACTGTATACAATAACATACCGTATCAACGCTTAATTATGTGTAGCCTGAATCGTTTGAAATGTAGGTATTAACATAGGTTCGGAGCACAGATGCTCAGCTTTTCTTGTCCATGCATCTCAAATTTGTTCATTTTTCTGCTTGCACCAACTAGCAAACCGAGAACTTTCGCAGTCGCACTGCTCATTTGCGAATTTTTGCAATTGTCTTTGAATTGAATGCTAACGAAGCTAATTCTTTAATGCTAAGAAATGAATTAATTAATCAATTGAATGGGAAGATAGGCTCTGCAATATAAAGCCGAAATTGGACATTATTATTGGACATGATGGTGACACACAGATTCCAAATCACTTAATACTTTCCCAATCGATTATTCATGCTTGAAAATACCTGTGCATCAGCGCATACAGCTTAGTGTGAGCATGTACGGTTCGTACGCCGTTCATACTACCGTATCTATGACACTGATTTTATACACATACCTATAAATGGAGACAGTGAGCAAGCTACACAGCCTGGTATCAAGTTATGCGGGCGATTGCATAGTGTGGCCCCACATAACGGTACACGTCATTCTGAATGTGACGCTTTCCTTTTTAAAATTAAATTTGGGCCCCCGCTCTGCAGACATTCAGGACAGCATTTCTCTTGTACTGACGAGCTCTTATACACTTTGCAAAGCTCAACTCTAGCCAGCAGACTGCTCCATTATTCCACCATTACTCTGCGTGCTAATATTTACTTGACTTTAACGCGATAATCTCGAACTTACTTTATTTACTCGCCGTGGTAATATTTACGTTTTTATGTGATATTATACAAGCCTGGCACCCAGCCTAAAATGCGTTCTCTGGCTACAGATTATAGCCTCTGTGTAGATTTCACTGTAAATTTTTACCATTATCCTCATTCTAATCCAATATTTTCGTTGACATATTTAGGTAGAATAAGGCATTCTAAGACTCTTTTTTCCTGACTAACGCTTTCGTCGTAAATGCTTATTTTTCGAGACATTTGACTTTGAAGTTCCCATTGTTTTTCTATGGGAGAATATAACCGGTGTTATTATAGGCTTGCTAGCGACCCCATAAAACCCTATCCAAACCCAAAAAAAAACATAAAAAGAGGTTTTCCATTACATTACGCTGTACAAGTGTGGTTATTTTCTCTCATAGAAAAACAATAGAAATTTCAAAGTCAAGTATCTCGAAAATTAAGCATTTCCGACGAAAAACTTTCCACGAAAATTTCTTCGAATGCCTTATTTTACTTAAGTATGTCAACAAAGGTACTGGATTTGAGTGGGGGTAATACTAAAAAATACGTATTTTACAATACATTTCATTAGTAGGAATGACCAAATTTGTAGCTGTACTACTTGTAACTTCTACGACGTACTAAATGTCATTTCACCAAAATGTTAATTATTGTCGTTCATTGAGTTCCGTAAACACATTCACTTTTTGGCAAATACTACGTAGCAACTGTTGAATGATAATTTTATCAACTCGACCAATGAACCATGTCGGTTATGTTGTTATCGGCCTTTGTCTCTGTTTTGTGTATCTGTCTGTCTGACTGTCATCTATTAGGTTGGAAGCTAAGTTCTGACTGATTTCAACAGTGTAAAATGTTAAAAATCGAGCAAGTACTTAGTTTCTAACCTAATATAGATTAAATAAGTCAAAGAGTTGTGGTCGGATCTTCACAAGGTGTAGTTACAGGAGTTGTTAGCTATGTTAAGAGAAATAAATTATTCAATTTTGGTGAGGATCTATTCAACCATTTGTTTGTTGGTCTACTTGATTTTTATGTATGATATAGAACTCTAACAATTATTGACGGATCTTTCAGAAATTTGCTGAAATTGTTAAAAAATTTTTTTAATGCACAAATGACGAAATTTTGTTGATGATCTGTTTTACCATTTGCGTGTCTCTTTTTTCATTGATTACCAGAACATAACTCAAAAAACTATGGACAGACCTTCATGAAGTGTGCACAACTTGTTAGCAATATTTAAAAGCACAAAATATTAAATTTTGGTGATGATTTATTGGTCGGTTTGTGTGTTTGATTATTTTTGCTTTATTTGTTTATTAAAATGTAACTTAAAAAGTACTGAACGAATCTTCAAGAAAATTACAAGAGCTATTGAAAATGTTAAGAGGCACAAATGACCTAATTTTGATGATGATCAAATAAAACTCCCGGTTTCAAGACTAATTTGATTTTTTATTAATATTGCATTGCTTGGCGGAAGTGTGCGCTTCCGGAGTGCTTATCTAGTTATTGTTGACATGGTCATTCTGGAGTTTTGTGCACGTGCATACGCCTCTGAAGCAGCTCTGTGCTGCGCATGTAGAGTATGAAAGTTTCTCAAGGTTTGAGCTCGTACAAAGTTACCTCCCACCGTGAGATATTATCAACCACCTTCAGCCGTCCCCTTTAAATTCATTGATCAAGAACCCTTCACAGTTACTTAATGGTCAATGAGTCGCAAGATTGAACTTTTATTGAACACAGGAACCATGTATTTTGGGTCAGTGCTGTTGCGTCGAAAAGTATATTTTTTGTATTATTGGAAAGCTAAGGTACCGACAAGAAGTATCTTTTAGTATCCATTGTAAAAAATGTTGGACTTCACTCAAGATATCTAGAGCTGTCTTGCGTTTGATAACAGAGACTGACATTTCTCTTTGCTTACGTTTCTTGGATGCTATGGGGTTTCAAAAAATTGAACAATTGTATACAAGTTTGTTATGCAACCTGCAAAAATTGTGCGGTTAGCGAACTCCATTGAGCACAGAAAAGCCTCGAGTTTCCTGGTACTAGAAATACCGCAGGTACACATATATACTGTAATGTAATATCACATATTATAACTGTGTTCGAACACACCTTGCAGACTTGCAAGAAGTTTAGTATGTTTTGGTGCTTTGAAACCAGTTTTACTTTCCACAGCCCTAATGGTAAATGACTGCCCCCGCCCGTAATGTTTAATAATTGCAACAGAATAATTGAGGAGGATCCTTAGAAGATGGGTGACAGCACGCTAGTTAAAAATGTCAAAGCTCACCAGCTCTCCCTTGCTTTAAAATTACCAGACATTCATGCACTCCAACCCTTCAGCGTATGACGCACCATATATGGCAGATGCTGAATAATATTATTCGTACGGAAAAGGCAAGATTAAATCGCGTATTACAAGAATAAATGTGCTCTTCAACACAAAAGAAAATCATGTGGAACAGACAGGTGTGAGACAATCCTGCATCACACCCTGGACGCAAAGGTCTTCCCAGCCATGCAAGTGTCTCCTTTCCTTCGGGGTACACCGCCGCGGTCTGCAATTAGCCCGAGGTTTGCAGACTGTGCACGTCTGGCCAAACTTTTTTATCCTTTCACTCGTTCGAATGAATCAGTTTGGGTAGGCATCAATAAAGACTTAACCACAACATCAAGTCACTTTCTCCTAGAAGCGACAACTTCAGTGCAAGTCCTTGTGTGGCTGCGGT
>LQNS02007216.1:5323502-5360805 GCA_001587735.2 Parhyale hawaiensis | reverse complement strand
CATTACCCTTGCGTGAAAGCAGCGAGCACTAGACGTGATTTGGACACTAATTTCAAAATTTGCATACAAGCACAATATGGGAAAGTTGAAACGTGCCTGCCTGAATGCAGCAGCCGAGCTCAGACATGAAGTTCTTTACGAGCGTCTGGTTACAATCTCGACTGAATAAGATTTGCACGCAAGTTTGCTCGTTCTTACAGTACCACGGCAAGACTTTACAAATTAAGCATTCATACGGTACGCATGTCTGCCCACGTTCTCGACCGCAGTGTATGTACACTTTTTCCGTTCCTACAGTGCGACGGGTTTTCCTCTGTACACAGTACCGTACTTGTTCAAGACGTACGTGCACAAAGCATGAAGTTATGGAAAATTTCTGTAGTGTCCGAAGGATTGAATTGGACGTAGTTTCTGTGCGGCGGCCCTTGAATGACTCGTGGTGGCTGCTCATAGGTGTGCGCTCAATGCATCATGGTCTGAAGTTCGCTTCCTATGAGGGAATTGAAATCTTGCAATGCTTTAGATCGCAGCATCAGTTTTTCTGGCATTCAGAATCCACTAAAAAGGCACTGACGTAACTAATAATGTGGCTTGTCGGGAGGTCACTGTTTCCATTTGAACATTCCGTCTCTAATACCGTATCATTGTAACTAGGTTATTTTGTCTGATCCGTTCCAACGCTCAGTGAAAATTAATCTGGAGACTCAAAAATTATTATCCAGTCTTCTACCTGCTGTAGTAACTTGCCCTAAGTATATTTTGACACGTCACTGATATAAAGTAGAATCCTCAGATAATATCCCGAATGTATTGAATTATCAGTGACCTATAATCTTTTGTTTTGCTTTTTTCTCTAGATCGGGCTTCTGTTTTCATTTTTCGCAGTTCATTCTATGAGCCTTTTAGCCGAATTTCTTCGTAGCCGTTGAAATTTGCGCCGAGCAGATGCCATATTTTCAATTCTTCGTTACCGCCAATTTGGATCTTGATGCCATGTGAAGATTGTGCACTGTGAGTAAGATACAGTGCTGGACGTGTCCTTTAAATTTCATGCATTGTTCTTTTTTTTTTTCTGCAGTTCGGCTGTCAAACGAATTTAAAGTTCACAATTTTGCTTACGTGTGAAACTTCTGCTGTGTCAATTTTGAACTGTCATTATCCTGGTAATAAATAATAATATCTAACAATTATTTTCTAGGTAGTTTCTTCATCATTTCTAACACTGTGAACACTATAGTCGCGATGAGTGCATAGGAGAAGTCACGAAAGTCATACAAACATCTATCACATAAAGCACTCCATACTCATTTTTGCTTGAGCATTGAATAAACTATTTTCCACTGTGTGTGTACTATCACATCAATACTCGAGCATTAGGCTTTAAAAAACAGTTTGCCAAATAATATTAATTTTATTCCCTCTTAATAGTGCTATGTTACAGACCTGCACACTTCTCCACAAGTCATATCTGGAAACCTTATATTTTCTACGTTGCCAGCTCAACAACGCAAGCTGGATAGTTGCATTCCATTTGATCGACTTCGGAGAGTTTAATTCTGTGGCCCTGTCGAACTCCATAAACCACGTGTATATTTGAAATGTTAATCGATCGATTTAAGTATGCCGTGCAATGCAATAAGACACCTTTTTGTCTAGAATTGTTTCTCCTTCACTAGACTCGAGCTGTTGCCATACATGGATGGCATCGAAATTGAATTTTCTTTCATCATCTTACGAAACAAATCAGGTACGAAGCATAACCAGTGGCCCTCTCACCAACACGACTATGAAGCAGGCAAATAATTTCTTCATGCTCATAGATGTTTGAAAATATCGTTACTTCATAAGATCGGAAAACAAAAGCATTACCCAACAGTTCCCTTCACTCTTGCGTCGTCCCATAAGAAATTACCTTTCTCATTAGCACCTCCTGGAGGATGCTCACGCTGGGATAGTTTTTTTCTGGAGCCTTCGTAAAAAAGGAAGTGGGTCAGTTTGTCCCTAGAGCCACTAACCTCTTGATACAAATGAAAATACGTAAGAAAGCTGTAGTCCAAGCTTAGGACGTCTTCGATTGGGTCTTCAAAGTCTCTAAGCCAAGCACACTTCAGTTAACATGTTCGGACTTGCAGTTTGAATCCCGTTACAGTTCTTAGAAACAACTCGGTTATGTTGAACCGACTGAAATTTTCATTTTACGAAGCAAAATTGAGTTCGTTCAAGTCTCACAGGCGATAAATTTTTAGTTAATTCCTGAAACGTGAATAAACGGGTCGAAGCCACGGCACCTGTCTGCAGTTTCGGACAAGTCAAGTGAAGTATGTTTGGCTTACATCGACTCTGACAACGCAATCGAAGTCGTCCTTAGTTATTCTTAAGAGAATACGAAATGTAACTTCAGTAGTTTCGGATCATGCAGTAGTAGCAGCGCCAATACATGATACGCTCTCACAAAAATAAATAAATAATTGCTACTGTGTCAGCAGTCATCAACTCTTAAGATGTGTTCGATTGGGACATCGCTGTCAAATATTTAAGTGCGCTTGACTTGACTATTTGGACCTATTCGAACGGATGTTAGGACTTAGCTGTAAAATGTTGACCTAAGCTGTAATGTCACTTGCAGACCTATCCTACGTTCCTAACAGTTAATAGTTCAGCATCATTGAAAGTAAATCTTATGGATTTTTTATTCGCAAGCTGCAACAATGTCGTTTCCTAAGATAGGTTAGAAGCATGGAACCAGCTCAGCTAACTTTTTGGAGGTTATATATGATATATGGGAAGCGGCAGTGATGGCACTATGTAAACAGAACACAACATTGGTCCTGCGAGTGACTCATATGTTTCTTATTTGTTGTCAATCCATAGTATGACTATATAGTGCCAGAGTAATATACTTAAGTTAACCTTAAAATAAATTTTCTTATATTTTTCATTGCAGTCATAGAACACGAACTAATAATTTTTCAAAAAGTCGTTGTTTTGCCATGTTAACATAGTAAAAATGATTCCTTTCGTTTTAATATTAATTTAACGAAGGGAAAAAGCTTGTTTCCATGCCACCATTGTTGTCTACATTTGGGTAGAGTTAAGTGTACCTGTTAGATACGGAGCAGGATTTAGTTGTCGGCCCGAGCCGGTTCCACTCAAAGCCTTTTAAACTCAAGCCAAAGTGACGAAAAGAACAGTCTGAATTGACTTTCCACTTGATTTAAGCTAAGCACATTAATTTTATATCCGAATCGAACACGCTTTAAATATACTGAGTTTGCTATATTACTGTTGAGAATAGCAGGTTTCAAATTTGTTGCTTGATGCTGCCGAATACATAATACGCCACTTTGATAATCACTAGCTTTGTCATTATGCTAAATCTGGACAATACGTTTCCAGAATGAAAACGCTTATGTAATATAATTTCAAGCATGGCATCTCATTAAATAGCTACGGCTAGTGATGTCGGTGTAAATACTAAACAAAGTTTTTATTTATTTTTTCAAAATACTATCCTCGAACATTGGGCTCGTTCCAGGAACTTATCCAAGCTTTGAAAAATCACATAACTGGCTGCTAAATTACATGTAGACATGCATTGATGTCTGGTCCGGGCTGCACTGAATGAAGCTTTGGAATTGGCTATTTAGGTCCAAAGGCTACCTTAGCCTTACTAGCTGGCGGTGTGCCATCTTTACTTGCCAGCCCACTTCACTTCATTCATTTTTGCCTACTATAATTCGCTGTGTTGTTCAGGTCATTATCTGCCGGACTCCATGGCTGCCGGTCCTCACTTTGCTTGATATATTTACCTCCGCCGAGGAGGTTATGTTTTCATCCTGTTTGTCTGTCTGTCTCTTTGTCTGTCTGTCACCAAGATAACTCAAAAAGTTCTGAACCGATTTGGACGAAATTTACAGGGATTGTTAGGTATGTTAGAAAGAACAGATGATTAACTTTTGGTGAAGATATGTCCTCCGTTTGTTTGTTTGTTTGTTTGTCTGCCTCATTTTTCTCAATGCCATAACTCAAAAATATTATGGATGCATTTTTATGAAGTTAACATTATTTGTTAGGTATAGAACAAAGAGTAATGTAAAGATCCGTTTGTTCGTTCGTTTGTCACAGTTTTTAGTTTCATGCTTATTAGCACAGTAAATCCAAAAATAATGAATGGATCTTTATGAAAGTCATGGGGGTTATTAGTAATGTTAAAAGACATAAATGATTAAATTTTGGTGCAGATCGGTTTGTTCATTTGTATGTTTGACTCATATTTTGTCTTAACGTTTGTTAGCAGTACAACTCAAAAAGTTAGGAATGGATATTCAAGAAAATTGTACAAGCTGTTATTACTATCAAGAGGCACAAATGATTAGATTTTGGAGCTTATATAAAGAAAATTATGGTTTCAGAGCCAATTTGAATTTTTTGCTACCGTTGCCTCGCTTGGCGGAGGTATGCGCTCTCAGAGTGCTCTAGTATAATATGTCCCTGGTCCTTTCGAAGGAAGACTCGGCGTTCATCATCTGAGTTAAGCGTCATAATTTGTAGGAATAGCTCTTTTTTTTAAGTAGACTCTGAGTTCCATCTGCCAGCAGAAGGATAAACATTTAATATCACTCAGATACAAACTTACATGATACATTCAGGGGTTGTAAGTATAAAAGAATGTTGAATAACGCATGGGCTGGGTACCACCGAGACACGAGATCTATTCATGACGCGGAACGTACGCTGGAGTGTCATTACTGGCCACCTTCAGTGACGTCACCACATCCATGCCATGCCGCAACCGTGGACTACTTCGAGTGCAAGGTTACCAATGACTATAGTGTTTTAACCACCATCTTAGCCCTGTTTTGGGCAATTGTGGAAAAGCTACAATTCATGGAACGTGTACAGCTTCAGCCTAGAATTGCCTGGAAGCTTAATTTGGAGCGTATTTTTATAAAAAAAAAAGCAAAAACCCCTTTGCTGCGCTTCATCTGTTTACCAGTATTGATCCCGTATGCGTTGTTCCCATAACGCCTTCTTACAGTCAATGTTAATAAATGTCAAGAAAATTATTCCGCTCTTCATAAGATCGTGAGCAACCTCGAGCTGTTGCTGCTCTAGCGCCCCCCAAAGTGGGCCAACTCAGCCAACGAGCCCACCAACACATCTACAGACTCCTAAAGCTTCGTTGCCATGACTGCACTTGAGTGCATTTGGAGAATATCTCCTATCGACCCCACGAAAGAAATGGCCCGTGCTCTACGGGATCGTATGCAGGCTCCAACGAAGCATAGCAGAGCATCGAAGCATGACCAATAAAATGCGGAGGATCTTCTCTCTCTCATTTACTGCACGGTCGTGCCCTGCACCCTGTGATGTCTCTACACCGGCTAGTGATCCTGGACTTCCTTTGGTACAAAAATGCAGTATCGTCATTAGACATAACAATGCGAAAGCTATGTTTCAACCTCCGCCAAAGCGTGGTTGGCTCAGAATAAAGTGAAACGATTTCGAAACCTCCCTTCCTCTGGACGTTGAATACGATGATTCTAACTCAAATGCCCTCATGAATTAATTTCGGACTATCTTATATTCCCAAATTCTTTTCACACCTATGTTCTGTGTGAGACGTCAGTAATTTCAATGAATATATCAACCGATTTTGATACGTACCGCACCTAGCAATTCAAATGATTAATGTTAAACTATCCCTGAGGATGCACAAGTAGAATAACCGTTAATCGATAATCAGCCCGCTGATTTCAACTCCGTTAATTTTAATCAATGTTAACCTACTTCCAATTGTTCGTTTTTTTACAAGATTGTTCAATGGGATCGAAAAATTTTTTTCAATTAAACACAAGCAGAATTTGGAATTGTTGCATAGTGTAGTGTATATTTCATATATAGAGTTTATTTTATGCAATACTGATGAAGGAATTCAGAATCGCGAAACGCTTACGTAACTACATAGAACGCTTCGTAGCGTAAGACCATCACCCCCTCTGGGAGGCAAATTTCAATGACATTATTTTTTATGGATAGCGTACTCTACTAGAGTTTTGACATTTTTCAAATCTAGGTCAACCTACCAGACTCCCTGGAAAAAAAGATATAAGTAAATTTTGCTCAACTCCTTCTCCCATTTGCGTGGGCAGACGAACAAATATATATACATAGATACATATATACTTGTGTCTTCAACGAAAACATTATCCCCTCTCTCACTTCGTTCCCAGGAGATAAAAAAAAGTCTTTAGACTCAGGTTCTTTTATTTATTTTTAGTTGTGATTAATCTTTACTATAATCGTCCCTTTGGTGAAGCAGCACCAACTGTATGACGCAGAAGTGTTACGAGTGAAAACCAAAGGCCGACCAGCTCAAGGTTTAGTTCGATTGGGCAATGAAATTAAGCCTCTGAGACTTGACTTTTCCGAATCTTCATACAGGTACCATGGCTTCGAATTCTCAATTACAGTTTCAGACATGGACTCGTAATCAATTACAGCAATTAAAAATTCCAAATCTAAGGGTTTAGTGGCGAGGAGAGCTGGATGATGCCAGGGACAGTTGCTTGACTGTTTGCCTCAGATTCTCGAGTACAAGGCATAATACTGATGAACATGGGGAGAGACGAGCGTAATTCCGTGTGTAAGCACAAAAAGAGTAGAAAAGGAGTAATAGTTGCTTGAAAGTTATGTTAAAACAAATTTATCGAGCTGTTTACTTCCCAATGATGTCCCTTCTTCATGACTGGACCGGCCACCGCCTCGTCGGCGGGCCTCTCTGATCGCCACTGGCCAGATGGAGGCTAATTACTGCATCGCATATTTCCGTAGATTACGTGCACCTCGATATGCATGTGATTTTTGTCGTAAAAGACGTACAATTTTGAAAGTTATGTAGAGTAAAAGATAGGTTTTCCATTTCTAATATTGATGATCATATCCCCAACGATGGCTCATTTTAACCAATCTATGTTTCTTGTTCTTAAATTTATTCTTTATAACTTATGAGCGCGCTGGTTTTTTTTTAGGTTCCCAGCATAATTTAGAAAAAATTTTATCACAGATTATATAACGAACTGTTAAAGCTTACTTGGAAAAGGCTCAATTTCAGTGGATAGTCAAGTATGATATAGTCTACGGTTCACAACGTCTTGATTGCTTGTACTCTTTTTGAAACTGCTTATCAAAGTGCCCCGCTTGTATGAAGCCCTTGGATCATCAGAGTTCAAGATAAGAAGGCTTAAATTTGAATAGAACTGATTTCGCACGGATGGTTTCAGGTGGTAAATACCATCCCTGATATGTACAGTTGACCATAGTTTTACAGAAAACCCCTGTAGGAACAATTTCGAGCATGAAACACTAGAAATAATAGTTTAATTAATAAAGAGAATGCTTCATTCAGACTTCCCTGCACATGATCTTCAGCGTGGCCCAAAGTTCTCCACGAGCATATTTTTGTCCATATTATTATTTCCCGTATCAAGTTTCGAGTAGCTGCTTCCTCTCAGTTCCGCATAACTTACCTCTCTTTTTGCGCGAAGATTAGGAAATCCAATTGTTTCGTCATACACAGCCTAGTCATCGCGCTTCCTGCCTTTGGTCAGCTCTGTTCAGACCCGTCGAGGTACCGTACCTACCTTTACGTACAACTCCTGCCGGTCAGAGTCGTTCACTATCCACAGTCCTCACCCCATATTCCCCCTGTCTGTTGCTTGCGTCAGTTGCTCCTGACGTAACTTCAGAGGCAGCAAGCAAATTCACTGAAGGTCACTGGCGCATGTACTGACCCATATTACGTGACCATTACTTTTTGAACCGAATTTGGACTCGAGCTTTTAAAGGCATGAGCTGTTGTGCAGAGGTGCTTATACTATTATCCGGCAATCGGTGACGGTGAAGTTCTTTTGCTGAGCGCGTGTCAACTATCACGATGAGTCGCCGGAACCGGCGGGTTTTAGCTGCAGTAAAAACGTAAACAAAAACTTTGACCTACAGAAGGCAGTGAATTCTAAGCACGTGGATCGAGAATGATGCCCTAGTTTGGTTTTAGGGGCAGAAAGTTCAATTTTTTGCTGCCGTTATAACATGTGCCCTTTCACTTTCCTTTCACTGCAAAGGTTGATGAAGGTCTGGATATGCTGGCCTGGTTATGACGAAACAGTTGTCCTGGGTATATCATTCGTTTAACCTTTTGTCCTAGGATAACCTGAATATGGAGCACTGTCTGGACCTTTCTTAAAGCCCCTTTACGAAAGTCCGTAAGGAAGCTTGCGCAAAGAATTTAATTTCTTAGAGTGTATTTATATTCTTTTGCTCAGTTCACCTCAATGCACTGAGGTTTCAAAATCATTTATAAAAGTTGCTGGTGAATCTGTGAATTACTAGAGTATCCAACCTTCAAAAGTGACGGCAGTAATCTCATAATGAAGCTATATATCGCTGAACTTGTGATTTAGGTTCCTTGCAAAATATGCATGAAACCTGAAGGCTTGATCCCCCATCAAATTAACGAAAGTTTTGCCATCATGAGTTGCGAGAGCCACATTTTCGCTCCTGCAAGTACAAGCGCAAATGCTAGTTTTGAAATACTTGAAAGTCAAATAGAACCGAGATAAAATAATCCAATCAAATTAATTCACCGGGAATACTAAGTTCCTGCCACATCCTCGATACCAGTAGTTGAATCATCAGGATCGATATTTGGCGGCAATGCGGCATAAAAAATGAAAATGCTTTAGCCACTGCTGAGCCTGGAGCTTCAACTGCCACTGAGAAATTAGCTTAGGATGATGTAAGCGAAATGGATTTTGAAATGGATTTCAATGAAGCCTCCTTAGCGCCTCACTGTTGATGTGACCCACAGGTGAGTTTACTCACGGCGTTAAAGCGAAAATAAAATAGTAGCAGGGAAATAATTCACTTGATCCTTTAAAGAACATATACTGTAGGAGTGCTGACCCTTAGACCGAGGTATAAAGCATGAAAACGTTTCTTTACGAAACTCTTAATGCAAAAGCGAATACATAAACGTGCTTGGCCCCTTCTGTTGGACGAGCTCAATGCGATAGCAAACTGAACCAAGTGCCCTTAGGAAATCCTAGGCAAATAGTAGATATCTATAGGTATAAGTTACAAAAAGTATCTGCTTCCTGAAATATTCAGATTGAAGCAGACCTGGATTATGATCTTGTTGCCACAGTGACCCTGCAGTGGCTTGCTAGTCCTGCGTAGCACGACTGATTGTTACCTTAAACTTAAAATCAGCTTCAATCTGAAACAGTCCCAGGGACTCGTATAGGAAGTCTCAGTAAGGCAACGGACAGCTGGGATCCACACGACCATGTAGCTCATACTTTTGTACCGGAAGAAAATTAGTGACAACCACAAAACCACACAATTCATTTGCTCAGGAGAAAAACATGCTGGGAGCCACATGATCAAGTAACTTACTTGTATGAGAACAAGACTAAATAGGAGCCAAAAGACCAAATGGCACATTTGCACGAATATAAAAATAAAATTAACTGTGAGCCACAACATCAGCTATCATCTATCCAAGCCTTTCAATGGAAAAAAAATCGGTTACCAAACACGGTGACTCCCTTGAACGGTAAAAACGGATGGACAGAAGAAACAGATGACTTTTTCAAACAATAAAAGACAAACTTGCAATAAGCCATAAAGCCAATTATTTCGTTTTAGCAACAACAACAACAACAAGACTTCTTGAGAGGTATATAAAACCAGGGTAGATCATTCGTTTCAACAAGAACAGGAACAAATCCAAATCGGAGCTGCAGGACCAGACAACTTCTTACAACACGATCGAAATCAGGAAGGGGGCGCAGAACCAGGCATCTCGTTTCAACAGGAAGCAACCAGCGATGAAGCGCAGGACCTGCTAACTAACTTGGCTGTCGGAAGCCAATCTTGCCAATACCGATCTCCCATCCTAAGTCTGAGATCTCTCTCTTCATTTAACGCCACATCACGTCGTGAGAGACAATCTATAGGTCCCTTAAGTGTTCAATGAGACAGGCTGATGTTACCTGTAGGAAAGTCTGACAGGGATCCGTCAGCTCAATGGCGGCAAATGGATGGACTGATCTGAACGATTGGGAGTCATTGGGACTTAATTCAGTCAAAATAAGCGGATGCCAGCCCTGAGTGATTGAAACTGACGAGCAGCGAGGCTGTAGGGCATCAAATTGATTGACAGACTGATCATTGAACCTGCAAGCTTTTGACAGACCCAGGTTGAAGTCCACTCTCGCTACAAATATCGAAAGGAATTGCCTGGTTGATCAGAGACAAAAACCAAACCTTGTCACTCCCAAAATTGTAAAAAATACACAGTATTGCGAGACTTTTTTGCCTGTTTCATTTCCATTATTTTTCGCGTAAAATTTGTTTTTCCGTCATTGATGGCTGTAAAGTTGCTAACCTTTACATTGAAAACTCTGCAGGTACCATTACGTAAAGTGTACGCTATAAAAATTTAGCAACCACTTTCTGCGGAAGCTTTGAGAATCATCCTTAAAAGTTAGAGAAACCCCGTAAACTCTACGGAGCTTTTTGTCATATATGCTACCATTATTTTCCCCAAGAGTTCACGTTAGATATTCTATAGTATTGTTCATTTCGGCATGTCAGTCCGGCGAAGGAAAGTTGCAAGTGTCAACAATAAAGTGTGCATAAATTTCCAATGTTTGTTCAAATAAACGTGGTAGAGCTCAATGATTTACGACGACTGAGCTTAGCTTGATCGGGAGGTTTTTTTTAACATGACTCGATTTTAAAACAGTTCGGTACATTTAGTGATCATGTAATAATTTTATTAACACGCATCTAGCAAATTTTATCAGTCGCTTCTACTGCAACAAATTTGGTAATCTACTAGGTTCTACTCGCAAGCTCTCAAAATGTCTAGTCAGCTCATGAAATCTTGCTAGTATGACGAAACGCCGCTAACTTATATCTAATGCGTCTTTAGTGATTCAATGCCTTACGCGAGTTCGTGATAAGCAGTCATGTTTAGTGACGTATTTTCCCACTGTCGTGTGTTGCGTGACGTACGAAATTAACGAAAGCACACAACAGGACGTTCGGACGCTCAATTAAAAAAAATCCTTTCAGTTGATTCTCGTGTGAATCGGCCTTTAGAATACTTTTGCTATCGTAGCATAACCCATTAACGGCGGCAGGAGTATCTTGAATACCGTTTAGAGAAAGGATATTTCAGTCATTCGCAGATAATGGGTTAATTTGTAGTGCATATGTACCTGAATTTCCAACCCTTTTGTTACTATCAACATATAATACGTCCATTTATTCAGCATCCCTGCAACAGCTGTGCTAAGTAGCACGGTTCAACCTGATAGAGTAAGTAACGCGTTGCCTACCTAGTGGGACACATGTGATTAGTACGGAGTGGGAATAAAACTGAATAGAATTTGGAGAGAATTTGAGGTAATGTTCATTGACTGCTGTACCCACAGTACATTACCCAGCTCGTTTTCTTGTGTGGTGTACACTGCCACAATAAACGTTGCCGCGGGTTGTTATGTTCCAAAATGTAGGTATCGATAAGATCTTTTTGATAGTGTGAGTTGTACCTGTTAAAACACTCATAAGTGAGTGAAGAGGTGCTGCAACTTAATTAGCACAGAGTAAGTCTGGCCTGTTACTTAAAACATTATTTATCGGTCTTTACCAGGGCCACTTTACATCAAAGTGTTTACTCTAACGAGCCATTTTCGAAGATAAAAAAGTAACTTACTTGAACCTAAGTTAATCTAACGTATCCCAAGCTCAAGCGTTGTCGCATATTTATTGTGCTCTTCAAAATCGCTGAAGAGCTTCTCATCAAAAGTAAGCACGTTTTAGCCAAGACATTAATGGAATTTTACTGACAATCGACTTTTTCAAGTAACAACAAATTGTTGTGAGCATGTAAAGCTAATTTGTGAATGTAATGCGAATTTTGCGGTCAATCCAGGTGTAATAAATAATTTGTACTAGGTATACCTTCACCACGTACTGTCTATGTTGTAAACCGCAGAAAACATCCTACAGATGTAAGGGAAACAGGTAAAGAGCTTTTTTCCTAAAACAGAAACTCTTCTCAAAATATAGTTCCACTGTCTTTGCAGATAATCCTCTCACAGTTTATTCAATCCGTTGATGCCCTTAGTAAATCTCAATTTTCGTTAGACTAATGCAGTTAAAGACTTTTAAAAGGTGAACAAATGATCGTTCTGGATAGTAAAACGTTAACCGGTTAATTACTGATTTAGAAACTAGTCCCTTCCCAAAAATTACTCCAAAAAACATCAAATATGGCATGATGTTAGTTAGCAAGGTTCCCCCTCCAGTGTTATGGGAAGTCCCGCACCGTCATAGCTATACCACCATAGCCCTATTTTTCGCCACGAGATATCATTTATTCTCATCCAATTTTTTTGCTTCTTTTTCTACTCTATTGACGATCTTTGTATTGTTGTTCTTCTTTTCTAATTTTGGGGTCCCATGCGTGGTGGTCATTTGCCTCCATTTCCTCCTCTCTTTGGCTCATTATCTTCGAGAAGAGGACGGCCGCAACTTGCAGGACAACTAAGTTTAGTGTTCGGGTTCTCCCCTTCCCTTTACATGTTTTACTGTTGATGATAGTTTGAACAGTTAGTAGGATTAGGGTAATTTATGCATAAATCCCTAAATAAAAACTTTTCTCCTAGAAGTCCTTTTCTTTAAACGTTGCCAGTTAGAACTTCCTTCGCGATAAGAGAACCTCATTTGCTCTAACTTGTCCGCAACAACAGTCACGAGCATTGTTTTCGCTATTGTGGATCGAGTTTCAGTCGAAGTGAAACCGTTACCCAGGAGTTTGAAGATTAATCACTTAGGAATTAGCGCAAATTCGACCCAAAGTGTCAAAGCTATCTATCATGACTGAAGTTGAGGACAAGTTAATATTGCCTAGAAGGACTTTTCGATGGAACTCTCTCATTCGATGACACCCATCGAGTCCGCTTGTTCAATGGTGGTTGTTGCGTGCATTCCGTCCGTACGTTGACAGCTCTTCTATCCACCCACGACTGCCACTGATATCCTATTAACATCAGCAGCAATAATTTATTACACAACGGAGCTTCAATTTAGGGCGAGTCAGTGTCTTCGGCGAAAATTTTCAGAATAGCTGAGCAATTGGTGGGCCTAGCCCAGCAGTTTGGAGTTGATGTAGTGAGCCACAACACGCGATCTCATTGTTGTATTTGTTCTGTACCTTTCCAACCATTGCCCTCAAGGAACATGAGATGGGCCATAGAGTTACATTCGTTATGATTGCCCATTCGATGTAATGGGGATCGCGTTCCTTATTATTAGGTTTCGAGACTTGTTGCTCACCCAGTTTGTTTCTATGTAGTTACATACTGTTAATGAGGCTGTGTTCTGCCTTTCTTTCCCGACTAGTTATACTCATGCGCGTTGATCCAATGTAGGAACACCCTCGTGTATGGGTTCCACGTTCATGCCACCATACATCCCTTCCTCCTCTTCTTCTTTTTCTTTTGAAATACCGTAATGATAACTAAGGAGGCTTGAATATATCAACATATTTCGCGGTATATTTCTACAGTTTGTATTGCAATAGCTGCCTAGATAAGCTCTTGATTTGCTGTTAAAAAAATAGTAGAAATTAATTGTACTTCAATGTGGAGGAGAATATGAAGGTTCAAATGGTAGATATTCGCATTTCCTTGCCAAAATTGATCTTACTCATAGTACCGACCCAAGCATTTAGAGGGTGTATAATTAATTGACACTAATTCACACTCATTTCATCCAAAATAATTACAGGCGATGAAGGAAGTAGGCGCATCACATTTATCAATCACCTGCGCTATTCTAAGGTTTATTAGTTACATTACTAAACCACAATCTGTACGTATTTCACCGATACTGCCAACACTGGTAGCCCATACATCCGCTAAGCAGTAGCAGTATCCTCATACCTCGCGTGAGTGTGTTAAGCTTTCCCTTTCAAGGGATTACATTTTGTTTCCATACTCTCCTAAAAACATCTCTTGTGCTCACTACGAGAGCTCGTCGGTGTCTGGGCAAATTTTCATAGAAAATGTTCCGTGCGGATCATAAAATGCATCTTGTCTAAGAAATGTAATAACTGAAAATTTCTCAAACGTTCCGTAATTCAGAGGCCGTCTCGGTTTTCTGATAAAGATTCAACCTTTGCAACTGACGTTGATGTCTAGCGATACACATCAGTAGCATATGGGTCAACCTATTTCATCGTTATATTAATGCATAAAGTAATCCTTTATTTCTCGTACAATAGTACTGGTAGCACCGTCCATAGAAATGGATATTATTACGATTGTCTGTGCAAGCCACTGACTGAACATAGTAAACACCAGGGCATGGTGACTGAAAATTTTTCTCGGTCATATCTTTGTTAACAATTCATCAGTAAATGAGGTAAACATCCTCGTAAACGCCAATGCTAAATTCGAAATTATTTTATGATAGAGAGCAACGCACGTCATCAACGGTATGTATATTACAGGAAGCAAAGAGCGTAACGGGAGGACTCACGAAAAATTAGCAACAAAAAACGACGTCATCATCGACGAATTTTTGGCTGGGCAGCCTAGGAGTATTTTAACTAACTTAACCAGAAAAATCGCCTTAAATGACGAAATTCATCTCTAGCGTATAAATAAATTAAGAGAACAGATACTGTACTAATTTAGCAATTATCTATACAAAATTGCAGTGCATGCTGGTGGAAACTTTCACAGCACTAGCGCCGAATTTGGTCCGTTTTGGTGACCTGATTGAACTTTTTTTTCTTAATTAAAGCCTAATTTACTCTTCATATTCAGTTCACGGTGCTCTTCACAGAACATATTTATTCCTTACCAACAAATATAAGCACCATTATAGCCAATTCTGTACGCGAGAGAAACCACAGTAACAGTTAGCCTATTGCTCAAACGTCTGTACTGGACGACATTTTATAGTATTTTGCAGCTCAAGAAGCTGGCCAATCACGAGCGGGAGATTGAATGAAATAAATCGAAAAAATACGGTGATATGTTTAAGAAAGCAACCTACGAAGGCCTGAGGTCCCACACTCAAATACTTCGATTCGTCGATGTGATGTAATTTTGCTACGTGCGGTCACGGCCAAGTTTCATTTTAGTCCTAATGAGTCCTCCCGTTGCATTCTTTGCTTCCTGGTATATTGAAATTTCTTTTTGTGCTACAAAAGATTCATAAAGAAACTCCTAGCATTCTAGGCGGGTTTTAGTACTAACTGGGCTGGTTTTTGGCCAGTAAGACACTCTTCCTATCGTTCTATCGCTACGACTGGTATCGGTTCTGTGTGTGAAATGTATTAAGTATAGCTACTTGTACAGTGAGTGTGCTCATAGTAGTAAATATGCATTAATATTGAAGTTATGTCTAACTGCCAATATTAGATCATCTCTTCATGTACAGTGGTCACGTCAAAAATAGTTTGCTTTATTACGTAGTCGGTGCAGTCAATTCAACGGTGATCAATTTTCCTACGTTCTACCTATTGGCTGAATACTCTGTGATGAGCCTATCTGTCGGTGAGTAAACGTTCAAGTTCTCACTGAGTAGCCCTTCGCCCTCAACTAGGCCGCATTCATCACCTCGAGTTCTCTTCCACTTATTTTTGCAACGACCTCAAAATAACGATAACTTCTCTGAATTGTTTACAGTACTCCAGTGCATCGTTAGAATCTTGAGCATTTGCCGATGCCGAAATTTGATACATCACCACTGTAGGAGCAAAAATTGTTCTTCAACTAATTTTTCCTCTCATACGGTCAAGTACATATAACACTTCATATATACGTTATTCGTACGAGAGAAGCAAGTTTTTTTTATGAAAGAAATAGTTATTTTGTGGCACTTTTCCCTGTGTAAAGAAAGAAGCTGTATCGCTGTGAATCAGTACCACCAGACGTACGAATAGCACTGCCCTAAGTTGCACCGAACATATCTGTACTCCAAAGTAAGTAGCTGTTCATATCATGGCATGCCGATCACTCCTGCTCAAACAAGCGCACTTGGTGAGCAGAATTCATGGCACGCATCTAACAGCGCTCTCGGTGTATGTCGCGTAGTTGTATCCATAATTTGGTGCACCAGCCCCTCGTCAAGAAGATGCTGAGCAGCTAGCAGGGCTATAATGAATTCTACTTTCGGTTTTGTACACCGGGGTGGCCGGTCTGCACCAACATTGTTAATGAACGCAATTCTCCCCCCTCGTCTCCCCGCAAGCAGACCAGTTTGTGGCCTGCACCTCTGCTGCAGCCGAAGCTTAGTTCCTTGAGAATTGTAGCTTATGATTTTCTTTTGTTCGCTGGTACCTGGCTAATATCCCAGTAGTTTTGTATTTAAGCAAAATAGAAGCTGCTTGCAGCGAGTCTTCTCGCCTGAAACCTCTACCGAACAAGACTAGTCTTGCACAGAACTGCAGCCTGGCTTAGAGTCTTTAGAGCTACAACCGTATTTTTTCTTCTGTTTGCTAAGACACTTATGCTTTACTTTATCTTGTAGCTCAGATTACATAGCTTTGTAGCTAAACACAGAAGCAACTGCGGGCAGTAATTAAGTTAGCAAAAGGAAAAACGATATAATGTCAGCTGATTCATGAGAACATTTATTATTACAAGCTACACTTGATTTTATGATTTCTCTACACCTGTCTCGTTTCTACGTTTGCTTCAAAAAAGTGTTTCTAGCGCAAGAATTTTGCATTAGAGTAAATTTAAGTGCATGAAAGGTTGAGAACGGCAAAAGTAAGAACGCCTGTATTATTAGGTAATATTGCCTCTGCCAAGAAAGTTAAGTTTTTGTCCAGTTTGCTTGTCTCTTTGTTTGTCTGGGACCAATATCACTCAAAAAGTTAACGACGGATATTGATGAAATTTACAAGTATTGTTAGGTACGTCAGGAAAAACAGATGCTTAAATTTTGGTTTAAATCCATTCTACCGTTTGTTTGTATGCTTGCCTGCCTCTTTTTTGTAGAATAAGTCAAAAGGTTCACAGGATTTGTTGCTGTTATTACTAGCAGCAAATGAGCAAATTTTTGTATTGATCTTTTTCTCCGTTTGTTTGTCTTGATGTCTGTATTATGTTTGTCAATTACATAACTCAAAATGTTATCTTCTGATCTACGTGAAATTTGTAGAAATGGTTAGAAATCTTGAAAGACAAAAATGAACAATTTTCATAATGATCGGTTGGTGTGTTTGATTAATGTTTACCAAAAGGTTTATCATTAATTTAATTCAAACAGTTTTGCGCGGCTACGCATAAAATTTGTAGGAATTATTAGAAATATTAAAAGACAAAAATTTTGTAGATGAGCGGTTGGTCCGTTTGTGAGTTTGACTAATGTTTGTCAAATATTTGTCGGAACATAACTCAAGAAGTTGCTTACAGATCTTCCAGAGAAAATTGCAAAAGCTGGTATTACTGTCAAGAGGCACCAATGACCAATTTCTGTTGATGATAATAGGAAATTCTTGTTTTAGTACTATTGTAATTTAAATTTTTCGTTAACATATCTTTGCATAGCAGAGGTATGCGCTCTCTGAGTATTCGAGTAATATTAATATCCTCTCCAATTAAGTGTTGCAGTCGTGGATTTTGAAAAAAAATATGTAAATCGTGATTATACGTCATACCAGTCGTTCTTTGAAGCTGTGCCTTATTCCCTTACATATTATAAACTTTCTCATCCATCTGAACTATATTTCTCTGCAGCAGTATCTCAGGTGAATCTTCACCTTCGGTTGAGACTTATTTTTTCTTCACAAAAGTCTAACTTGACTCCTCGTCGTATGATTTATGGATGAAAAGTTCATAGCTCGCGGTAAGTGCGGAGTTTCACCAGCATCAGCAAGCGTACGTGGTCGCGAAGACACTCTTGCCTTCCTTCGCTTGAAGTGCATTTAGTGAGGATCAGATAGCAACGCTACACATATGCTAGCTTATACCGTGCTTTCGTCTTCTCCGCACGATCGTCACTACGTTTATGTAAAATGAGTGTGCGTGTGTTCCTCTGAGGAATTTCTGTTAATCATAGTTAATCTGCTAATGGGCACCAATGCTTTCTTGTCATTAAATATTACTACACCTTTTCGCCGTACATTGATGGGGTATTCTGTCAGATTCACTTAAAGTATTACGTTAAATTTTTCATACCGTACTGAGCCCAAATGCGTAAAGAAAGATATGTTAAACTTTCATACGGTACCCTCTTTTTTGAAGAGCAAAAAATTCCTATGTTCGAGATATACTGCATAGACATATATTTCTTCTGTAGACATACGCTCCGATACATAGGATCTCATATTTCTATTTGTAAAACCGAACTACGTGTTTCTTTTGTTCTGTGAGTAATTTTTTTTAACTCTGTTGGCTTTTACACTCCTTTTTTTATATTCTGTGAATTGTAAAGTCTACGCCCATAAGTTATCTTTGTTCAGATCTTTCTCGAAAATATGTTGGGTTTTCTTTACTGTAACTCTTGCAGAATGCACAGTTTTTCTTTCTCTTAGTAGAGAGCATGTTAAGTAACTATGGTACGTTAGCAATCATTTCAAACTGATGTCTGTCAAAGGCTTTGTTCGAAGATAAAATTCTTCGAAACTTCGCAGACCTGAATTGTTCAAAAGGCGATGCTATATCGACAACTCTCAGTAATTACGGAAGTATTCTTTACTGTTGGTGCCATGTCATAGATCGTCTCATAAGGTCTCTCCACATCCTTTAATTATAATAATTGGAATAATTGGCAGGCAAGTAACTTAGCCACAGGCCAATGAACTTCAGTTCACATTACAACGTTGGTAATGGACTTAGAAATGTGCCGCTGGAATCTACAGAATAACCAGATGCGGAAGTCTCTGAGCACATACATGACCTCTGGTTCGTTAATTAAAGCTGGAGTTGAATTCCTAACATTGGTAGGCAGGAGATTATGATCAAATATATTGCTTCTCGGCATTTTACTCCGTCGCTTAGTAGCAACTGGAAAGAACATTTTTGCAGGTATAGAACTTGTATAGCTTGCTAATATTGTTTAGAGCTTTTATATCAACTTATGCTCAGCAATCCTGGCCACGGTTCGTTATTTTTCTAGACAAATTGCTCCCCATAGGGGGCACACTCGTTAGATAGGCCAAAGGTTTGATTACCTAGATGTGTATCCTCTTCTGTTGGCGAATTATGTCCCAGTGAGGCTAAATAAAATTAGTTGCTTTTAGGTCTTCGGAAGATCTTCCTGTGTCGTCTGTGCTTCCTAACTTTAAGCCTACTCCTATTTCAAATCTTTATCCTGGTCTATCGACTTCCGCACCCATCCCTGAATTGGTTCCCTATATTTCTTGATATATCCCTAAAATAGATGTCTCTTTGTTCTTGTGAGACACTGTTACAGTGTCTAGTGAGGCTAAAACCTTTATCTCTTGAATTGTTTTCATTTTGGCAGAAGCTTTACCTTAAAATTGTTTATGTTTACACAAGAAATAACGCCAATGAGACGTCAACAGCCACCGACGAAAGTTGTTGGTGTACTGTAATTATGTACACCAGTTGGTGTACTTTATGACGTACCTACTAAATACGTATATGTCCCTTCCTTTTTCTCTCTTAGAATACTTTCATTGTGGCTGGAGAGGCTTCAATTGGCTCATAGGATATTGACGCCGATAGTAATATTTTTGGGTCCCCCAGATATACAGGTGAACCTCGTATCAAGTGCACTCTCACGAGCAATTACTCGTGTTAGACTTATAACAAATATTTATGTAAGGTATGTATGTATTCTGAAGTTATTATAATTTATGATGCAGTGCGTTATTATAATTGATGATGCAGTGCAACATTGCCAGCTTTCTTTTAATTTAACGTCTGCAGTAAAACAAAACGCAAAGTGACTAAATTTCTCATATAAGTTGTTTTTTTCATGAAAGGTGCTCATATTTCGGTCCTTATCCCTACCGTATCTGAGGTTCACCTCTAGAGTGTTACTGTATAAGTGTTATTGGGCCCCAAATGTAATAATATGGTACTTCTCCATGTACGTGAAGTGCAATGCCATCAAACCGATATCTGACTCTTTATGAGTAAAGCTTTGTTTTCGAAAAATAATGTGTAATGGCGCCACTCAAAATTGGCTGCCACACTTGCCCATTGTTGTCAAGAAGTTGCAAAAATTATTGCTGGTGCTTCCTTTTTTTTTCGCAATGGAGTGGTCTTTGTCACTTGGATGTATCTTTCCTAGCGATATGTTAAGAAACACCTTTGACGTCGGCTTATTGCGACAAAGTTGAGACAAAAGAGTAGCAATCATTGTTGTACGTACTCATTCATTACCACATTGGCCCACCATTCCCAAATTAATAACTTTCAGTACCACTTGTACCTACCTTTACCGGTACATCTAAGACTACCATTCATTACCACATGTGCCTACCTTTAGCAATGCAGCAGCGAAGACTCCCTCCATTCAGGTCTACTCACACCACGCTCTCTCTCCCTCATCCTCTTGATTTATTCAAGAGAAAGTAAAATCCGCCGGAGAATTCCCATGTCTCACAGACTTGACCTCAGGTCCTCCAAACAGCCAAAACTCACGAAAATTTTCGACTCGCCACTGAGAAGACAGTAATGCTGTCAGAAAAACTTGAGTGCGGATTTTAGTTAGGCTCCGCAGGTGAAGAACTTTAGATGGAAAAAAAATATTGAAGCGTCAGTCGCATTCTTGTGCGGCGGCAAACAAACAAGAGGTCAAAAAGAGCTTGAGAGTTTGTGCCTTCACGCAGCTAAGGTTTATTTCTTTATCACGTGCACGACAGGAACATCGCTCACGCTTCGCTTGGATACTATAGAGAAGATTAGCCAAGGAGGGACGGTGTAGAAGACTTTCTTTCTAATGCATATAGCACTGTGATTACTGCAGAGTTCCGTTTTTTGACGCTTTGTTTTACTCGTTGGGATATATTACCAAAGAATTGGATTTTTGTCCCTTCCATGGGTAAAACTAACAGGTGAACCAAGCAGCAGCTGACCCAAAAGCATGATATTGCTGTGGATCAAATGTTTCCTGTTAAAGGAGTGCACAGTCAGTCATTAGAAGTTAAGCAAACTTGTAACTGCGTATTTGAGTGAAAAGCAAAGTGCAGGTACAATTTTATGCATATAATCAGCAGATGTAGTCAGCTCGACAACTTGGTCGATATTTCGTAAAATGTTCATAATACCCTGCGCATAGAACGTTAAGCCTGTCGCTAGGCCTCCATTGAACAAACCGCACAAGAAAAAAAAACACTGGTTGGACACGGAAATGCAAGAAAACAAACTTCGAAATATTTTTTTTACGGATGAGGCTCGAGCTACACCTTGATGGCCCGGTTTGATGAGCCAAAGTGTGGAGTCCTCTTGGAGATTCTATTCCGCATCGATTGCGACGCCATCAAGGAGGTGGAGGTTTCATGTTTGGGCCGGTATTATGTGTAACGAGCTAATCGGACCTTTCCCAGTGCTGAAGGGCTTCAAACTTACGAGTAAAATTTACATCGTGTTTCTAAATGAACAGTTGTCACCATGACTCGATACTCTACCATTGTCACGTCACCTTCAAATGATTTTTATGCACAACGATGCTCCATCCCATTCAACTATGGTTGCCCCTTATTTCTTGGAACTCTAGGTATCATAGGAGAGTGTCTCATGACTTGCCCACCTCGCCCACCTCCTGACCTTAATATCATTGAACAGCCCTGGAGTTTATGAAGGAGGAGCTCTATTTACAGCAAAAGATAACCTCTGACTTAAGGGGATCAACCAGCAAAACCTAGCAATTTTGGGCATCATTATCTTTTTTTCTTTGATGCTTAAAAGGAGTCCTTAGGTAGTGGGAAAGTGTGTCCTAAAATTTTTTGGGGCTAAGGGCACTAGAACCTCCAAAGAGGGGTCCAAAGGGAGGGGGCAGGGGGTCAAAATTATCAATTGTGGACTGATTGTTGGGAAAAATTTGCACATTATATGCATTTTTGAAAAAGAAACAATTTTTGTTTCTACAACTTTTGTAAAATAGGCCTTAGTTTTCGAGATAATGGGAAATATATGTGTATATATACCTATATCATTATATAGAACCCCCAGAGAGGGGTCCTAACGGGGGCCGATGGGGGTCGAAAGTCATGAAATGCTGCATACATGTCATTTGTAGACGCTGACACAACATAAACACAGCACTTAAATTTCATTCATAGTGCAAAAAAGGGCATTATATAACATTTCACCACAAAATTTCACATTTTTTTTTGTCTCTCCTGTAAATTACGATTTTTCCACCTAAAAAGAATAGAAGTCTAAAAAGTTTTCACACAATGACAGTTTTGGAATCCTTGAAACATTCCTAACAAAACTATGAAGCCGGGTTTTCCATTTTTGCTCTCGTTAATTTTTATCACAGCCCAAACCCGAAAAAAAAATTTTGCTTTATTTTCCTGATATTTTAGTTCGCGATTGAAAACCGCTTATCCAAAGAAAACGAAATAGAAAATGGAAAATCTGGCTTCATAGTTTTGTTAGGAATGCTTCAAAAATTTCAGAACTGTCATTGTTTTTTATGCAGCATAAAAACTTTCTGACTTCTATTCGTTTGAAATTTTACAAAAAAAAAAATTATATATATTTCCCATTATCTCAAAAACTAAGGCCTAAATCAAAAATGTTGTATGTGCAAAAATGTGCTTATTTTCAAATCTATATACCTATAGTGTGCAAATTTTAGAACAATCGGTTCACAAATAAAGCATTTTCGAAAAATCTGGGTTGATCCCCTTAAAGTACTAATGTTGCTGGGTTTCCTCAACAAACAATAGACTGTTTAACGTAGTTCCAAAAATGGAAGTTACATGGGCGTATTTCTTGCTTCTCTAACGCATAACTCCTAAATTCACTACTTGTGTTTATTTATGGTGTTGTTGTTTCTGTTGTTGTTGTTGAAGGGTTCATTGCTTGAATTAAGTACAATTATTATGTGGAAACACTGCTTTATTACTCTAAATATAGGTACATTTTCAGTGAGCTGCAATATTGCAGTTGACAGTTAAAATTGGTTCAAAATGCAAAATAACTCATAATTTAAAAAAAAAAAATATTACATGAATTTAAGCGAAATTTTGTTAGTTTTAGAAAATAGTTGTGGTGTTTCAGGGCACCAACTTGTATTTATGTCAAATTTATATTACTTCGAAGATCACCAAAGTCTTAACCTGCAACAAAGCAATGTACGCAGTTAACAAAAAGTCGAGTCAGGAACGCAAGCTGGGGATATACAGATCACCACGCCGGTACTCTACCACTAAGCTACCACAGCATAAAAGCAACGCAAGCACACAAGGTACCTGAACTGCCAGCAGCATCTTGGCAAAATTAAGACAGAGCCGTACGTGTGTACAGTAGAAGGGAGGTCATCCGTCTACCTTGAATGGTGTATAACCAGAGAAATCACTCCAATTTTAGTTTTGTCTGTTGCAGTTTAAGGTATGCAGCGTTTAGAATCTGTTAGTGCCTATGGACTTTACTCAGATTTCATGCCATTGTACAATGAACTTCAATTCTTAAGACATAACTGCCCTCAGCGGTATATTCTGGCGGGCCCTTTTACTGTCACAATAAATATGGGCATCATGAACCCTAGGGCTGGCCCGAGTGTCTTTTCCGCAGGGAATGTCGTAGCTGCCCAGCAGTTCCTGCTGAGAAGGTTGGTTTGTTAGGTTAGGAAGGCTCTCTATACTTCCCTTTCTGTTCCATGAGGTGGGCTGTCGATTGAGATAGCCGACCTAGTCCGTGGGACTTCTCTACTCTCTCTCTCTCGTGTGGAAGGCTTTGAATGGGGCCGTCCAACCGAGTGTCTTTTTCTCTTCTTTGCGTCTTTTTCCCGCCAGCAGTAGCGCACTGAGCCGACCGAGTTTTTCCGAAAGGAATGCCGAGATAAAATATTCCTACCGATGAAAAGGGTTATACACTTCTCTATTGAGCCTCACTCTTGAATCGCCTCGCTGAGCTAGGGAGGTAAAACACTGAATTTAATTATAATAAGGCCCAACTTTTCAAAACTATTTATCCATATTATGTGGCAAATAATTGTATATAATAAGACTTTGGATTATAGGTTTTTCCAGCTGTAATGTTAACTGTAAAGAAACATCCTCTTGTTTCGTCAATTATATCGTCTTCATATCATTGGAAAGTAGCCCATCACTCCTGACTTGTGTGTAATACTTTTGTTTCTCAATTCAGCAATTTACAGGGCATGCCTTATCACCGAATTGTATTTTCCAGAATGTTAATAATTACCTGTTTTATCCTTGATGATGAAATTATTGAAATGAATTAAACACGAGATTATTTAATATGAAAAACTGTCAATACTAATCTTTTCTATTTTTTCTTTATTTATATGAAGCATAAAAATTTCTGTAAATAAGTTTCACTGGAGCTGATACCAATATAGATTTATTTAACAAGACATAAATATATTTGAAAATCTGTCACAACTTGATTTTAATTGGCCTAATATTATATTTATCAAAAATCAAGTACTGTGATCAATAAAATAACAATAAACGTAATGAGGGGAGATTCTTGTTGTGAGTTAAAAGTCAGCAAGAAGCCAGGCCACAGAAGACGCAGCGCCCCGAGAATGTAGCCGCGGGCCACCGAACCACCTGTTGCGTTCCCATCATTACCCGCCGGTGCTGATTATATTGCTCACTGCGTCTGATCAAACTTTTGCTTCGATATTTTGATTTATGGTGCCATCCTGGGACTATAATTCAAACCTTCTCCAATAGAAGCTAAATGTTCTGACGCGCAGCAAATCAAAAGTAAAGGAAAGGCTGTGGGTCGGTCGGTGGCTGTAGTGGTGGTAGGAGCAGCGGCAGCATTCCCCTTACCTCAGAAATGGAGCCCAAGGCGGTACCACAGACTGGGGAGCTTCCTAAGCGCAAGGCTTTCGCTCCCTTCAGCCGAAGCAAACACAGCTTGCTCATATGGAGCGAATGTCGAGGTCTGGCGGTGTCCTAACGCCACTCTCGCCTATGCTTTGGTAGTCCCGGCAGGACTGGCTACAAACTCGCCATTGGCTATGTACGTTTGTGTGCGGGCGTCGGTGTACGTGCGGGCGGCGTTCAAGTTCGTCTGCTTTGCCTGCTCGCAAATGATTAGGTTAGGTTAAGTTCGGTAACGTTAGGTAAGATAACATTAGGTTAGGTAACGTTAGGTAAGGTTAGGTTTCGTTAAGTTAAATAAGGTTAGGTTAGGCTACATTAGGAATGGTAACGTTAGGTTTGGTTAGGCATGGTAGTGCTCATTGTATATAGTGCTTCTGGTGGTTATTTCGTGGCAAGAAAGCTTACTTGAACGCACGCACGGTGATGAGCGCACACAGAATGGCGAGTTTGTATGTAGCTAGTGCGTCCCAGCCTAAGCTATTGCGTAATGCTTTGTCGTGTGCTATGCACCTCAATGGTTAAGACGATACTTTTAGTTATAAAGTTATTGGCTTATATTTTTGTCCTATAGTCTGTGCGAAGTTATAATATAGGTTCAGTTCCGTTATATTGGGCTTATAAGTCGCCTGCATCACTCAGAGAAACAACACCGAGTAACTTTCTGTATATTCTACGACAAATACTAATTCATTAGGCAAACTTGTATTGGCAACAATTTCTAGACCACTTGGTGTGTCTTATGATATCCATTCTCACTGTCCCTGGCCGAGTGTAGCTCACTCTTTAGGTTTCTCGTAATATCATCCATTTTATATACATAATGTTGTCCACTCACCATCGTGTCCACTCTAGGTGTTCGTCATGTGCGTAATGTAATCCATTTTATATACATTTTACTGTCCACTATGTGTGACTCATCGTCGTGTCCACGAGGTGTTCGTCATGTGTGTAATGTAATCCATTCTATATACATTATGTTGTCCACTATGTGTGACTCATCATCGTGTCCACACTAGGTGTTCGTCATGTGTGTGTGTCACTCACCGTGTAATCGGAACTTTGAATCATACTGTTTATTCCACGCTCTGTGTTCTCCAAATGGACATTTCATGCATGTGTTGCTTTCCAGACGGTCTAGTCTGTGTGACTCGAGATCTTCATAAGTAGTCCACTCAAGGTGTTCCTCACACTGCAATTCACTCGATGAGAGGAGCTCGATTTATATCAGATCGGTGCGGTAGTATTTGCCGATTTAAAAGTTCGTATTGAAAATAAAAAGCTGTGGGTTTTTGAAAAATTTTGTTCACAACAATAACGTACTTTGCTCTCTAAAACTTCATCCAGTCTGTCAATGAGCTTATCAGTGTCTCACTAATAAAATTCTTTGCGTTTCGATGTGAAATACGAATCTTACACATTTTCAATCTCTTTCCCTGATGTCAACCTAATGCCATCTAAATGTTTTTGTAATCCTCGAACTAAGTGACAATGTGAGGGAGCAGGTCAGGAGAATATGCTGGATTTTCCTAGAAAAGCTTTGGTCGATAGCGCTGTGTCCGGGCGAGCATTATCATGATACACGAGGACTCCCTTTCTTTTCCTTTCCTCGCATTTCAAGTGGAAATTTCATTTCTGAAAATGCAAACACCATCACTTGCAACTTCTCTCCTTCGCTGTAGCATTTCCATGAGCACCCTGAATGATCTGTACTGCTGCACTTGCACTGGAACCGCTATAAAACTCGTAGAGTAAAACGTATCTAATTTGTTTCTCAAATGGGATGAACATGAGTGCGAATATGGCAGAAAAATATGAATGATGCATTAATAATCTGAAAGAAAGAGTTATAAATTATTCATGATACCATTATTAAGCAATAAGAAAGAGCATAATACACATTTAAATTATTTAAAATTCCTCTCTTCTAAATCAGCTAAAAGTTTTGCACCGACCTGATTGATATCTTTCACAGTCATGTTGAGTTTTCAATCAGTATTATGTCGCTTAGCCAATGTGTATGTGATCCAAGCATTATGTGCGTCCTCTTACTTACATTGCACTGAGTATATTCTACTCCTCCTAACACACTTGCTGTTTACAATGCAGTTCATTAAAAAAAAAAACACGTGAATAAAACAAAGCTCATGATGCATTTTACTCTCGGGAATGTGCGGTGGTGAAAAAGTAATTTTCAATCCCCAATAAAATCTGACTTGAAGAAAGACGATAGTAACGCAATATCGACGGCCTTCTTGCTGGTATTCTCTTGTATCTATTCAAAATGAAAGCAGCAGGAAAAGTATCAATCATATTTTGTTTTCGAAAGGGTAGTAACAATGCAAATATGACATTTGCTAAACTACACAGGTGGAAATTTTTCAACCAAATTTCAAATACGTACGACTTTTATTCATTTTCAAATAGTTTAAAAGTTGAGAAGATTTCTATGAAGGTCAGGAATTTACACACTGTGGAGCGCTGGGTGCGGTGAGGTAACATAGACCAAATTTAATTTTAAAATTATGTTAGACTTATTAGCCTCTCCACATCCTTGAAAGAAAATGAAAACGGTCATATAGTCTACTTTTACTAACATAAAATATTCCTCAGCCTATACTTAATTTTGGATGGCTGTAGTAGTTGGCGGACGTTACCTAAAAATGGAGCGAAGAAATTGCACTACTATATTTTCTAAATATCAGTATATAACAAGTTAGCAAATCTTGTTACACTTTACACTGTTTAGTATGTCTAGTTTTAGTCTTACATTTTCCCTATTTTTATCATAAAATGAAAACGTTAAACAAAATCTGGCGTCTGGTATATTCTGTCCCATGAGTTAGCGTTAAGAATGTTACTTATATATAATCTTGAGAACCTCAGTGTGTTGCGCCCTTAATTTGTCGAGCACTGTATCCAGATCAGAAATACAGGATCTTTGTTTTGATTGTTTGTTGATGTGTACTGCAATTCTGACCGTGCTGTGTCTTTGGACTCTAAATTTTTTTCTTTCCTTGTCATGCATGTCCGTTTCGCTCTCGCCCCTGAAGGGCGGGTGGCGGGTCTATATCTTCTAAATTTCACGTTCCACTTTTCTCCCTATTTTGAGAAACTTCTAAACGTACCGTTTACTACTACGCAGCATCTTACCGTAGCCTATATTTTACTGCACACTATATTTCATACTTTCAAAACATTTTGCGCCTTAACTCTGAGCAACCGACGTTTCTCTTAATAGGAAATAGTGGCAGTGTCATTTCTCAACAAACAAGATGCAAATTCTCTCTAATGTTATTGTTTAGTATTATTCTTATGTTAGCATTAAGAAAGAAAACCTCAGGGTGCTGTGCCCTAACCATGTTGGACATAGCATCCATATGCGAAATAAATGGGAATTAATTATTTGACACCCTGTATATAATTTATACTATACATTATTTCCAAGTCTTTATCTCTCGCTCACTAAGTTTATATTATAAAGTTTTATTATTTTTCAGCTCATATTGTAAGTAAAACTATTGAAAAAATACAAAGGATGATGGTGATGTAGAAAGAGCTCTGCTTCCAGATAGAAGAAGTGGGAATCAAAACTACTGTTTGGAATGCTTGTATATAATACAAACATGGTGTGCTACTGCAACAGCTAAAACTTCTGCAATGACCTAAACGTAGGACAGTATGCTCGCAAAAAACTTGTGACATAAAACCTACTGTCCTGTAGCATATACAGGTGTTTTGCAAAAGCGTTGGTGCAAACTTCGGCTACTAATAGAAAATATTAATACTGTTTAAGCAAAATTTCATCAATAATAAAGCTCAAAAACGCTTCATTTTGAGATATTATGCTTAGAAACTTTATTTCTTGAAGAAGTTCTTCCGGATTCATTGGCCGATGTTCAGTTATGTATTCGTAGAAGAATGCGGTCTCAGCAGGACGGAGCTCCTGCACATTTTTCTGTGGATGTGAGACGTTATCTTGGCGTTCAATTTCTGAATCGATGGATTGGTCCTAATGGTACTGTGTCATGGCCACCAAGATCTCCTGTTCTGACTCCTTTAGATGTTTTGTGGGTCACATGAAAAGTCTTCTTTATGAGACACCTGTCGAATCGGAAGAAGATCTTGTCGCCAGCATTGCTGTAGCTGCTGGAGATGCCCGGAGTCTTAGGCAACGGATGCAACTCCCTCCGACGAATGTATCGCACTTGTATCGATGTTCATGGTAGACGTTTTGAATTATCTCTTGTTAATTGTTTTTGAGTTATCGTCTTGTGTATTACTAAACAGAGTGTAGCTAATAAATAACGTTCTTCTTGTCATATCTGATTATCTCAAAAACGAAGCGTTTTTAAAACTTTTTTATTTATGAAAAACTGCCTATTTCCATATTTTCGATTAGTAGCCGAAGTTTTTACCAACAATTTTGCAACACCCTGAATATTCATTAAACATTTGAATATCAATGGGCTCAATGCACAACAGTTTGGACTACGACAAAACTAGCACTATAAACTTACAATAGCCTAAAATATTATACTGAATTCCATTATTACGCCCGCCAAAACTGTTATGTTTTCATCGTGTTTGTCTGTCTATATATTTTTCTGTTACCAAGATAACTCAGAAAGTTATGAACTGATCTTTACAAAATTTGCGGGGATTGCTAGGCATATTAGAAGTAACAGAAGATTCATTTTTAAGGGAGATCCGCTCAAGCATTTGTTTGTTTGCCTCTTTTTTTTTTATTGTTAATACTATAACTCAAAAAGTTATAGATGGATTATTATGAAATTTACATGAGCTTTAGGCATATTATGAAAAATAAATGATCAAATTTTTCTGATGATCTGCTCCTCCGGTTGTCTGTTTTTCTCTCAAGTCTAATTTTGTGGTTTTGCTAGCAAAATAACTCAAAAAGTTATCAACAGATCATTATGAAATTTACAGGAATAGTTTGATATGCTGCAAGACATAAATGATTAAAGTTTGGTGATGATCAGTTGGCTTGTCAGAATGTTTGTTAGCAAGGATCTTCAAGGAAATTCAAGAAGCTGTTATTATTGTCAAAAGGCAAAAACTATGAAACTTTAGTGGTGATACCAAAGAAATCATAGTTTCAGAAGCAATATGAATTTTTCGTTACCGTTGCTTGTTTGGCTGAGGTATGCGTTCTCAGACTGCTCTAGTTATATCTGGCAGTAGACAATAGTAACCCTCAGGGCAGTGGCGAAATCTTGCCTCCGAACTTCTCCAGCATTTGACGAGTTATGATTTTCAGTGGACCGTCAACAACAGGAAGTCGCGCTCAGCAATAAATATCAGTTGAAAAGCTTTCAAGAGCTTTCGACTTCCAAAACAATTATAATATTAAGGAAGCTTTGACCTGGGAGCACCCACGTGCATAGATTCCACGTTTTTATCGACATACTGTATGTCCCTTCTTTCTTCCTCTGCGAGATCACCTATGTTGGGAAACGGTGGCTTAAACTACTCATTATAATAATCTCCTACAATTATATCCTTTAGTCTTCACTGTGAGGCCTCCCGATTTAGCGCCATCGGCAAATTAAACTAAGCCCTATTGGCTTTGCTTGTTCATACTTCGGAGGGGAGCATTCGTTTCGCCACTTTAGACCATGTTGCAGTTAATAGAAACAACTCGATTACTCTTGGGACGACAGAAAATTCCATATTACGGAGCAGGATTGAGCTTTGGGAAGTGTCAAGGTTAATCGACTTAGGGTTAACACGTGAAACTCGATCCAATGGAGCGCAAAACTAAAGCACCTGTCTGAAACTCTGAGTAAGTGAAGCCTATTCGGCTTATTTTAATTCAAGTTCTGCAGTACTAATCGATAGCACCTTTTGCTTCACCCATTTCATGTTATGTACTTGGCTTTGAGACCAAATGCACACAGGCTTTCTAGAATTAGAGGTCTTCGGAAGATCATTTTTGCCGAACCCATTTTCTTTTCGCTTCTCTTTTTCAACTTCTGATGACCATTATTCTTTCCACTGCTTCTTCTTTCCAAGTGCCGATGTGCCTGGGCTCCCTGCTTTTCTTCTCTTGAAACACAGTTGCGGTGGACTGGGCAGCTTACACTAATACATATCTATACGCTAGTGTTAACAAACGGAGGGACCGCATACAGAACCCACGGGCCGGTTGTGTAAAGGGCACAGTGAAGTCAGAGGTATTTAAAGAAAATGAAATCATCTAATTTTTTCATCTGCCATTGCTAATTGTGTAAGAAATACTTCAGGTGCTGACAAGCACAAGCTGGGGATGAAGCCATTGTTCCAATTGGCTGCAAGCAAGCATCACCACTACAGCATATACCGTGCTGTAATTGCTGGGTCTCAGCAACCCTCTATTTCTTACACACTATTAATTATGCAGTATATCCACAAAATACACTGAAAGTAACAGTTTTGGGCAGTCTGAATGTTCTCATCGCCTATGAGAAAAGTATATGTGTCCACTTGAGTTCTCGTTTTCTTTTTCTACGTCTATTTTTGCATGGCGCTGTATAGATGCCTGTACGGAATTACTACCACTCCACCAGGGCAGCTCAATATTCCTTTGGAGCTAAATACTGTCGCATCAGTCGACCTTGTTTTTACGTCAAATATAAAAAAAGTCATTGACTAGAATATTTCCACTAAAATAAGCTAATGTCAGTAATATTAACTGCTGAAGTTCAGTCAAAAACGTTAAAACTGCTATTTTTGATCAAGTTTCACAAACCGATTATTCTTGAGGCAGCCGGAACCTCAGCTTTACCCGTTAGAGCTTAGAAACTGACGCTCGCGACTCGGTTTCGGCCAAGTTGAAGCTAATGATAATAGGTTATATTGAGGACACGGTCTAAATAGAGAAAACCTACTTGCCATACTAAAGCTCCGAACCAAAGATCATACATCGTAGCAATAGCATTGTTTAAATGTCAATAACGCTTACAATTGACGACGTCTTGCAGTAAGATAAAAAAACAATCTTTGGAGTCCCAGGACTTAACCTCTGGCAGTGTGTCGTACATTCACACTGCTTTTCAACTATCTAGCTACACACTATGTGCTCCGGTCTCATCTGGGGCTGCACAACGTATCGTGTGTGGCTTCTTCTGCTCCTAATTGACATCAATGATCTAGATGTTAACATTCGCTGTAAAGTCAGTCAATTTGCAGACGACACTAAATTAAACTATGCCATCTCGCAAGGAATGGGTTTGAGCTCCAACCAGACCTCGACCGCCATATGGCACGGGCCGAAGCTTGGCAGATGTGCTTCAATGTCGAGAAATGTGCCGTCAAGAACGTTGGACCAGAGCCTGAGAACTCTTCACCCCAATTGCAGATGAACGGGCAAAAATTGGTCGCAGTCACCCAACAAGGTGAACTGGGAATAACCATCCAGACGATCTACAACACAGACAGAAAGTTGACAAGAGTGTGAAAAAGGTAAACGAAGTATTGGAATACATTACCAGGAATCTGAGTACAAATCCAAGGACATAATCATTTTTTGTACGAAGAACTAGTACGCCCGCATTTAGAATAAGCTGTTCAACTCTGGTCGCCACACACAAGTGTAAAAAAATATCGATCGATAAAATAGAAAGAATCTCAAGTAGAGAAACAAGATTGATACTGCAGCGGCGAAACAAGCCATATATTTGTGGCCTATAGGAAGTGGAACTCATCTCTCTCGAACAAAGACGACTCAGGGGAAAATAAGAGAAACTTTCATATACTTACATGGATTTAACGACGTGCCGACATCGGGACTTTTTGACGGAGACGTTAATATTCTCCTGCCAAATAACGGCCAGAAACTCAAGCATTAAGATCGAAGAACTACTCTCAGCCAGTAGTTCCTCCCGTACTTCATAATAATCATATGGAATAGACACCCCACCGAAGTTGTCGGTGCAGAGTCGGTCAATACGTTCGAAAATTGTCTTGACAAACATTGGGAGCAACATCCTCCACGGATACGAACTCCTCCTCCAGGAGTTCCGAACTCGTGACGACCAAAAATTCTAACCAGCTGTAATTCATTTTCATGCCCCAACTTATTTGACGTCCTCGAGCTCCGCGAAACTGCAGCATTTGTTGTGCTTGCACGATCAACTTTTGGCTGAGTTTACTCTCGTTACCTCAGCCATTAGCTAGGCCTTCGGGACGTCTGTCTTTCGTACCCACTTTGCTTCCTTCCCGATTTCATACTCCTACTTACTCATGCTTTATTCTGCTCTTCCACTTCTTTCCTGACTTGCTGTTCCCATGCGCATTGATCCTGTGTGGGAACACCTTTGTGCATGGGTTCCCCGTTTCTATCGACATACTATATGTCCCTTGCATTTTCCCCTGCGATATCGTTCCGCTTGGAAAAGGAGGCTCAAACTTTCTGACTATTACTTACTTACTCTGTTTACTCTCTTCATATTCTTCTTTTCTTCCCCAGTTATCTCTGTGATTCTGACGTAATGGCAATAGCTCATAGAGGGCCGGAGCGAAAGTTCAGGATGCTCTATAGGAATGAGCCTGTTGACCAGTCTATTGTCCACTATCTAATCTAAGCTACGGTTTCTTTACGGGACAAAAATAAAACGATACCAGTGTAAGTGGACTGCTGTGATACTGTCTGGTTGAAAAGATATGCTTTAGGTGAATACTCGCTACGATTTCGACAGTGTAAGCTCATGGTAGACTAGGAAAAGTAGCCTTTATCTACTGCTAATTCAGCGGCGATGAACTAAACTTAGGCAGAGAAGTTCACTGAGCTATTGTGGTCTAGTCGTGCTGGACCTTCCAGCTATAGCAAGCACTTCAAGTGGCTCTAGTGTACTCCGTGGCTTCTGTTCAGACACGATGTTAGAATGGAAGCAATGCTGAACTGAGGCCCATTTTGTCGGGAGCGCCGAAGTCAAATTTAGGGCTATGCTTTGTAACCTATCGATTGACTTGTTAGGCTAGGCCCAAAAGGCTTGACTTCACCGGAACTTCAGATAGGAACGATGGCTTATCCCTTCGAATGAATCGTGCTGCGGGTGTTAAAAGCAACTGCAGTGCGCTTGAGAAGGCCATAAAATTGTATTTCACGGAGCAGGGTCGAATTTTCGCAAGTCTCAAGTCGACTCGTTAGGATTAACGCCTAAAACCCAATTCAACAGCAAGAAGCCAGAGCACCTGTCTCAAGTTGAGGACAAACCAAGCTCGTTGAGTCTGACTTAACTCTGAGCCTTTGATCTCCTTTGTCGTGAATACGTAGTGTTAAAATTTCATTTACGTGGATTTTTTTTTTAGAAATGGCAAATAACCAAGTACTGTATATTTCTGTCAATTCTAAAATACTAACTGATGACAAGATGATAATAATCAGCGGCTGACAGATTAGATAGGTCAGCCCCTCTTATGGTATGGGGAGCAGCGCCTGTAGCATGAAGACCTTTCCTTTGCCTTAACGATAACTTTTTTCCATGTCCACATTGTTCCTTCCTTTTTCCCACTTCTGCTAATTATGTTATGTTCTGTTCTTCCTATTGCCTCTAAGAGCTGCTCATCCCTCAAATTTTGATCTAGTGTGGGACCACCCTCGTGTATGGGTTCCACGTTCTCTCGACATGCTACTTGGCCTTTTTTTCTGCCTGATTTTGGGTGGCGAAGTACGCTGCGGCAAGGGAGGCCTAAATTAGGAATGTAGAGTGGGATTTGCGTCGACTTGAATAAAATAATATAATGCAAAAGATGCATGAAAAGCTTTGAGAATGAGAAAACTTAAAGGCGATAAAGGATTTTCATTTATTTGTTTTTTACATTATTTTTAACTTTTTAGAATCTCAAATTTGGCATGAATACTTACAATAAGTTGTACTATCAGAAGATCATAGATTTGACCACGCATCAACGCTTCTTATACAGCGATACTTAAAACTTCTCATAGGCCCCTCATACTAGGATAAGAACTTTCTGTCCTGTTGGATCTCTAATAAGCCACTAGTGGTAACACTGCCCCTTTCATAGAAGAAATTGTAGTATTTCTTTTGGCAATTTATATACCTACTTGTGGAATAACCCCTACAGATGGCAATAAATGCACTTGCGAAATAAACCCTGCAAATGGCAATTAATACACTTGTGGAATAAGCCTTCCAAATAGCAAATAATACACTTGTGGAATAAGCCTTCCGAATAGCAGATAATACACTTGTGGAATAAGCCTTCCAAATAGCAAATAATACACTTGTGGAATAAGTCCCACAATTACTCCTCAGTTCCCCCTATCCAACAAAGATATCATTTTCTTTCTTACGCCACCACCAAGTGACAAGTGCTCGCAGTAACCGAGAAAACACGCACCAGGTGCCATCACTTCTATTTTCTACATTCCACTTCCGACCCTAAAAAGGAAAGAAAACTTTCACCGAGCCAGGTATTTTGTCCCGCTGCTCTACGGACTGCAGCCTCCGCGTTGCATTGGCCGATCTATTGGGCCCCTAAATGCACGCCGGATTGTAGTACAAGCCTTGCCACTTTGCTCCTTACCCGAGGTATCCCTTAATCCACTTTCCAAAAGTTAAAGCTACCAACGAGAAACATCGGGTTACGGTCCATCTGGAAGTAAAGACTACTGTCATTAGTTAGTGGCTAAAATATGCTCTATTTTATAACATCTAAGAACACACATTTTTACCGCGATGCCGAAAAACATGGATTAGGTTAGCTGGTCTAGCGTATCCCATCTTCTGGGACATCGCGCCTCCATGAATACACCAGAGGAATTACTGTAGCTTCATCTACACCTTTTGTGATTAACCCTATTAGGATCGACGTACTTTATGCACGAATTTCCAAACATTGATGCTGCTACGAGAAACCGATGTTATTTTGCCCTTGCGAAGTTAAAATGCTAATGAGATTTTGTAGCGCGACACACACACAAAAAAATAGCAAGAACACAGTTTCTGTAGTGCAAAGGTGAGCGCACGATTGAAAACTTCATAAATTTTACGAGATTCTTTTGAAATTTCTTCTTACGTCGCTTTTTCATAAGGCTAAGTTCACGCGTCATTCATACAAACGATTTCACTCATTCAATAGTTCGAATGCTTAATAGCGTCATTGAGAACACAACTTCGTGCACATCACAAGAAGTTATAAGACTGTTAACCGTCATATCAGTTTCTTCTCCATTGCAAGTATCACTAGGCAAGTTACGGAAATCTCTTCAAGGTACGAGTGAAAGAGAACTCGGAATAGTGTACTTTTCAGTTATTTCTAGGGTACAGTAACACGATCGGACAAGCAGATAGGCGAATGCGTTGATGTTGATATAAATTACGTGTGAACAAACCCTTAAACATTTTTTTTTGCAGTTATGCCGTAAAACTGAAGAGCATACTTTGTAGAAATTTAGGCCCCCCCCCCCGTGAAATAGCGGGTAAATTCTTTCAAAAACTGCCCGGAAACCGTGAACTTAATGAATTTTTTGACAGATTTATGGTTGTCATAATTCTCTTCAAATTACCGAAATGTGTTGGACTGTGTGCGACAACTTCATCACATTGGAGTTTTCTTCACGAATATCTTTTTGGCAAAAAAAAAACATAGACTGCGATATCAAGTGTTGCACCATGTCACTGTGCTTCTGCATAATCGTCAATAATCGATGCATGGTAACTTCAACCATATAAACTGCACCTTTGTCGTAGCTCAAAAATTGCAAAAAACAATCATAAAATGTAAGAACAGTTATGAAATCGTAACTTCCAAGAACAAAGAAAACGCGCCAATTCTAACATTAAATAAATTCCGATCATAAAGCGGGTGCTCCCTTTAAACGCACTCTTTTGGCGAATAGATCACATCCGTTTTTTATGCATGTCATCGTGATATCAACTGAACCAAGTTATGATAATGTTCTTGATTTGCTTGATTTGAAGAAATATGTAAGTCAGGGGTACGATGAAAATTTTTAATCAATCAATACTTCAATCAATACTGTTCACCTCTTTAGATGCCAAGCAAACGGAAAGACTTAGAGCGCCTCGAGGCGATCCATAGATCGTTCACTGCCAAAATCCGAGGCATGAAAGATTTAAACTATCACAAAAGACTGGCTCAACTTCAAATGTACTCAATTCAAAGGAGATTCGAGCGCTTTACGATCATATATGTTTGGAAAATTCTAGAAGGAATTAC